>PPLG03000032.1:0-72390 GCA_003706415.3 Deakozyma indianensis
CTTACCAGCCATTAGTTAAAATGACTTTGGCTTTTCTTTGCTTTCGCCGGACTTTCGCCCTTATGAAAGTTCTGTGTTTAATTCAATATGGTACACAGCTGTTCGCATTAGGAGACTGAGAAACATTCTCTGTTTCCTATTTCTCTTCCTTGCATAATATTGGAGATGAGATATGCCCACCGGTTGCCTGATACGGAGCCACCTGTCAGTCCCTCCTCTCATTGAGATTTCCCCAGATAAGCAGAGGCTCATCTAATTGCGTAAATTTGGCAATCTCAATTAAGCTTATTGGTGAGCGCTTAAATTTCTCTTACTGTGCTCAGCGATGGGCCCTGAGCTTACACTTATCACCATATCCGCTTTCGGAATAGCTTGTGCGAGTTTCGCTAGCATGGCGATCAGGTACCGACGCCAGCGAATGCTTGGAAAAGTGCTTACCAAGGCGCAATCTGACTTCCTTCCCTGTGAATTAACTAACACTCTGTATTTCAGACAGATCGTGTCATCGGCTCTGCTTACCACAGTCTTCGCTGAAGATCAAAGTCTTGCTTATACTTTGCAGCGTACGTCAACGAAGAGCTCTAACTGGATTCTGATGAAGGGCAGCACGCAAGTGGCACTTATTGGTACACAGAAACGGCACTGCTGGATTCAGCTATCTGGGAATCACTCAATAATTCGTCGCATCAGAGTCAACCCGTTTACTGGAATTCTTACGTTTAAGCCGGTCTCCGGAAATGGCTTTCTTTACGCGCTGTCAAGAGACTCTGGTTTGTTAACGTACTTCTATCAAAACTCAGAAGACATCACCCAGGTTCACACGTCAGAAGTTGCTCAGCTGACGCAGTTGAGCCCTAACAGGGAGTTCAGAATCCTATTTAACGATCGTTTTATCGACCCTGACATTCTGGTTGCTGTGTCATTTATCAGTAAGTTGAGACTATGGAGAGAACCAAGAAGAGCACTCTTGGTAAAACAAATCACAGCACAACAAAAATCTGTTAGAATAAATATTTGGCGGATGAATAGAGTCCGTAGACTGCGAGAACTCCGCGACATTAGAGACCCGCGTACCATACCAACTAATTCACGAGACGCTAAGAGGATCACGCAGAGTAGGGGAAGATTTATCACTTTACCAACATCCATAGAGTCCCCATTATCCCAATAATTAGCTACCCATACCATAGTAGCGACTTCCACAGTAAATACATATGTCAAGGGTGCTCAATATAGTGCGGACCACAACATCTTCATCTTTTATCATTGGATCACTACAATCCGCAATCTTTCTGTAGCAGCCAGTGCAAGTTTTCGCTTGCATCCCTGTTAAAGGTAGCAGAGTTAATGAACACCTTTTCCAGAGGTGACCAGCTGTAGATTTGATGACATACCTGTCTTTGTTGGTCCTAAAATCGAACGTCTCATCGCCTGCTAAAGTGGAAACAGTTGACACAGCGGCTCCCAGATCCAATTCTGTCTCAAATATAGTGCCATAACTACATGCAACACTTTTATCAAGATCACTTAATCCACCAATGCCCTTGTTCAAGAAGTATGAAAGAACCGTGTTAGCCAATAGGATTAGAGAATCGTAGGTTTTACCCAATAACAGAGCTCGATAACGAACTTTATTAAGATCTTCTGCAAACATACTAGCGCTGAGAGTGGTTGCGAGTGACCCTCGGATTTGTACTGAAGGTGCACGACCCTGTGATGGTAGCATGGCATCGGCGAGAACTGTAACATTAGGCTGTGCATCGGAATCTGGCCCATAAATTTTAGCGAGGAAACATAGCCAGAAATAAGAGGGGCTATGTCTAACAACTGAGAAGACACTTTCTTGAGCAAGGACGGCCACAGGCATTATCATTACTCTCAGTACCTGTTCAGAAAGTAATGAGTATCTGAGAGTGTCCGCAGGTATAAACGAATATATTAGGGAGCATATTTCGTCATTCTGCCAGACTCCAAAGCATCTCATGTCATACCCCGTCCTCTCACGTCTTTTTACGATGAACGTCGCAAACATGCTGTTTACTTGAGGAGCTAGTTCCAATTTCTCATCAATCCTGAATGAAACAGAAAAGGTATCGCCTTCACATGAAATCACCGTTATAAGATTCCCAATAATATTAATGCCGGATGCCGTTGAGAAAATTTCCGTGGGAACACTGGCCGATAACGAAGTTGAATCGGTAAACGAAATTGCGTGCACGTGTAGCCTGTTCGTGAAGGCAAACGCAAGCAACATATGCCCGTTAGTAGCCTTCCACTGCAGAGTGGAGAAACCAACTTGGCTACCCTCGTCCTTCAGAACCACTGCCGAAGGAGAGTTGAATGAGGGCGCACTTTCATCACCCCCAAGAGTAAATCGATAAAGTAAAGTAGAACCCTTCAATACCACCGTAAGAAACGCATGATATTTGTTGAAAACCGGTGACAAAGATATGCGGGATATAGGATAGTCCAAAGAGATGCTATTCATGAACGTCAGTTTGTGAGAATCATGATCGAAACGGAACCAAACAATTTCATTTGATAAAGTTCCCACAAATAAATAAGAGATGCCCCAAGTCGATGACCCGTCCTCAATTGCATCTGACCAGGCAATTGACACAATTTGAGTCCTTCTGAATTCTGATTCTCGCATTGTCGGGCCACTAACTCTTGGAAGTTCCAAATTGAGGCAATTCATTGCCATCCAGCGACCCTTTACAGAATCCTGTTCTGGTTCGAATAGCATAGCTTCATTTGTAGCATATAACACTGCTAGCACACATCCTCTGGTGGAGTTTGCACCAGATGGGGACCACGCAACGTCGGTTGGAAACATGTCATTGTAGATGTACGATACATACTCTTCATCGGTCCCACGCTGGATCTCATGGGCATAATTCACATGGTCAGGTGAGATAGACGCAAAAGTCTCTGTGAAGCAGTTCTTGCGATCCGAACTGCCTGGTAGTCCGTCAGATTTCGGGCTCAGAATCACAACTTGGTCTTGAGCACATAAAGCCAACTGACCATCATCAGATATAGAGAATGCATCTGAGTTCACATTTACCAGTTGCCTTTTCAGCTTGTACTCTAGCATCTAGAACTGGAGAACAGATCCCCAATTCGCACAACAAATAGTACAGCAGGACAAGCAATGGCATCACGTGATTTCACGTCTGGCAAGATAAATGCGGAGTACAGTGAGATATTTGACGTTCGAATGCAAACGCACTTCAATGTCACGTTAAACACTTACGTCACAGTAAACAGCCACATCATCAACCTATATGCCTGCTCGTTGGAGTCAATCGAAGCGTAGAAGCTCAACATTTACTATAACGGCTACGAAGTACACAGCAGCCAAATTTCGCGCAAAATAAATATTCAATCATCTTCTTGTCTGGAAGCTAAATCCGCAGCCAATCCCACATCATCTTTGTCTAGAACATAACCGTGTCCTCCAGCGATTGAGAGCACCACCGGAAGGAACACTAGACTATGCAAGGTCGCAACAATCACCAGTGCCAGCCACATCTTGAAGTAATAGATTTCGAAAATTTTGGATCGGGTGAATGCGAGGACAAAAACTCCAATGAATTTGGTCAGAGCAATCCCCCCTAGTACTGATCCTCCCACATTTACAAGAGAGTTCAGGGCGCGCGCATTCTTGGATGCAATCATGCCAGAGGTACCAAAGGTGAATCCCCTGACGATATGTGCACAGAATTCGATAGAAAGACCAACACATATGATGAGGTTCACCAGTGAGACAGCATTTAAACTCACTCCCCACAGTGCCATCAAACCGCACACGTTCAGGAAAATCATGCTGGTAGCTAGAAACAGAACAAGAGCAGTTCTGATGGATCCAAGGAACATTACTGATATTTCCATACAAGACAGCAGTGCTGTGAACGCAAGGTATGCGGTTTGATGAATGATCGTAGAGTATTGCGCAAAAAAGATGTAAAACACCGAGTAGGGATAAACTGTAGCGTCAGACTTCTCAGCAATAAAATTAGCAATACGACGGGCCGACGCGTAAGCATCGATGAAATCCTTCTGTGAACGTAAAGGGGTATGGCTGCTTCTGAAGGACGATGCGTTGATATTGATCGTCTCATAATCAGCAACAACAGAGGAACTATAGGGAGCCTTACCGCCAAGAGGACATGGATCAGACGGTGAGTCAATCCAGCCTTTGAAGTACTGCAGAAATTCGGCACCCTCCGGTGGGTGAGACATATCATACTTTTTTTCTGCAAAGCAGGCATCACATTGTCGTGGGGAGGCATTCGGGGGGCAGAACTGGAAGTCAGGTACGTTCTTTTTCACACGACAGCACTCGTCCAAGGTGGGATTCATCCACATCAGAAAGTCGTCAATCCAGGAGGCAGCAGGGTCGATAATATACGAAACATTTGGACGCTTTCGCTCCTGCTCGATAACTGAAACCA
Source organism: Deakozyma indianensis (assembly GCA_003706415.3). Lineage (NCBI taxonomy): Eukaryota > Fungi > Ascomycota > Dipodascomycetes > Dipodascales > Trichomonascaceae > Deakozyma > Deakozyma indianensis. The sequence continues at coordinate 4,458 of PPLG03000032.1, forward strand.
ACGAAAATTCGTCGCAGGAGGCAAATCTGCCGCACAAAGCTTGCTGGCCCATCGCAGAAGTCGTATTACTCTCCGAAACAACAAAATATACCGGCGGTCCCGTTGAGAGATGATCATACAAGTCATTGAAATAGTCGACCAAATACGAATCGCTTGGAATTGCGATCCGCTGATCAAGACCAAGTTCGATCTTTCCAAGTAGGACAATTGAAATGGCAGTCCAAATGGCAAACACTGATAAAACAACCTTCTTCACGGAAGGTCTCAAAAGAATTGGAGCGTAGTGCCTTCTGATTAGCTTCGAGAATGCGGGTTCCTTAACTTCTTCGAAAACAGCGGGCGACGCCAATGCTCTGCCTACAGAGTTGGAAAAAATACTCTCCGTAATATCCTTAGCTGGGCTTACACGAACAATTGGAAAGCAATCAACTCTATGGTTTTCAGTGCGACGCTGGTCAAGAGCCAATGCTGAAACAAATAGCGACAGTTGAAGCAAGGTATTGATAAATACCGCACCAGCGGAATAAAGCGCAAAGTTTCTCACTGCAGGCATCGCAACACGGGAACCAAGGCAAAAGGCATTGATCTCACACAAAGAGCTGAGCATGATACTTGGTCCCATATAGCCCACAGCCCTGGCAACGCGCTCTTCAAGGGAATCATTGGAAAACTGACCATTGATGTTTTGAAGCTCGTGAGTAAGAAGGAAAATGTTATCCACACCCACTGCAAGAACCAAAAATGGGATCACCTCAGCGATAATAAGAGTGGCTTTAAGACCCAGGGAAGCAAATATTCCCACAGAAGCTGTCACAGACATAAGAACAACGGCAATACCAAATAATCCAAGAGAAAACTTTGTCTGGACAAACGAATAAACTCCCATACCCGGCACAACTCCACCTAATGCCATAGAAGCATAAATAAACATACACAAATAGGAAATGACCACAATCTTAATGTCTGTGTTGGAGGACTTATTCAGTTCCTTTTCAAGAGACATTTCGGTGCTGAACGAAAGTTTTAGTCCTCGTTCTTCCGCCTGCTTCTTAACCCTTTTCAACAATAACTTTTCTAGACTCCTTTCCCACTCAATTGCATCAGGGTTAGTCTCTTCTGTGTTCTTTACGACCCATGTCACCACAATGGCATTGCTATCTAGCACATCTGCAGGGCCATCGATTCCTCCAAACAGAACGTTCGCCTTTAGCGGCTGCTGAAATGGCGGTAAGCACTCAACGGGCGATTTCGCACATTTTTCAATTTGCGACTTATATGTCGACGATGATAAACGACTGATGTCTCCGGAAAAGTATTGGGTTACACTCTGGACAATACAAGTACCATCCAGGTCCATACATATGTCCTGCAAACTGGCACCTGATTCAGAATGCAACAAAGAAACATCGTGTTCAACATTAAACCACCACTCCAGTGTCTCAAAGTCCGATAAAATAGGACCAGTCTCATTGACAAGGAAGGCTTGCTCGATCCTGTAGAATGGGCCAAAATTGGCGTCAAAATGCTCTTTCTCTTTAAACTCTCTGGAATCACTGCTTACCCATAACCTCACTGGATCCGTTTCCAATTCCAAATGTCTCAATCCAGAGGACAATAGCGCAACTATAACAAGAGAAATACCGATAACGGTACCTGGGTACGTTGCGCAGATCTTGCCCCATCTGAAAAAAAACTTTTGCAACCATGTATTGATGAAGAATGTCTTCTCAACAAGCTGGTAACTTTCACGTTCCCAAAGTTCGTCATCTGAATCTCGATTGACTTCGTCATCGGCTAAAAGAGGGGTAGAGTCATTACCATGCAGCCTCCAGCTTCTGGATTTCCACCATCTTCTGATACTCAGTTTGTGAATTATATGGGCCAAGAATGCTCTGCAGGGGTACAGAGCCATCATTACCAGTAAAAATGCAACAATTGATAGAGATGACACAGCATAGTAACACGAGGTCCATCCAAACCGAGAACAATAAGATTCATCGTTAATATAAGGCAGCTCGGGACAAGAAGGGGAACAGTCAGCGCACGAGCATTTGAAATCACCATCGTAACAATGCTCTGCTTTTCCAGAATTATAGCCCATGGAATCCGGGTGCTCATCCCATGGAAAGTTCATTTGAAATGGAGAGCCACCCAACAATGGCTTTTCATCCCCGAGAAACTTTAAAAAAGCCTTGTAATCCTTTGCACCGCCTCCTATGAAATCCATCGCGTAGCCGTTGGTAGCAGAAAATTTGACTTCTTTACATGAATCATAGAAATCTGAGGAGAAATTTGCTGAGGCATAATGGTCCAGCTCAGCAACAATTCTCTCACCGGACATTGACTTTTGAGTTGCTGTGATATTCACAAACGTTGACTGATCAGGGGAGCAAGTAAATCTGCAAAAGAATTGTTTGAAGTTCTGAACACACGCCGGACACGAGGATATGATATTTTCGGCCTTCTTGAGGTTCTTCTTGAGGTTAGCAAGTTGTGCAGAATCACAACACACCTTGCCATCACTCCAGAGATCACCACATACCTCAACGAGCAAATCCCTTGTCTCATCATCTGGCTCTGCTGCAGCAACATTGGCCACACATGGCAATTCACCACCAAAGAGGGACTTCTTTCCGCAATTACCATACATGGCACAGACCCCACGAGCGTGAGTCTCCGTTTGAGCCCGACTAAGGCCGCAAAATCCCAGAAATAAAGTGGCGACAAACACCCTCATGATGTTGTATGCAAGGTGTGGGGATATCGAGTTTATCTGAATCCCGTTTTGAGCAAGGCAGAAAGGCACCTCCGAAATCTGGGGGAGAGCGAGAGCTAGCCACGGGCAGGTGGTTTGTAAAAGAGGAAATGGGGTTCATGGGTATAAGCAAAATAGAGTGCAGCAGACGTTTCATGTCTATATAACTTTCAATTTATCTTTGTCCCCGGCCATCAGGTTTCTGGTTAGTTGCTGTTCTCGGGCCCATCGAAGCGGCGCTCAGACAAGCTGCGTACTGAACAACCAAGCAGCAGAGCTGACCGGGTGGGCTGACAGCAAGTAAAATATTCTGTAGACAGCGATCAAAGATGCCTTTTGCGTCAGTCGATCTCCGCACCGGACGCTACTAAGCAATGAGTTTCAATCGAAGCTCCGATTCTCCGTGTGTCTGAGTTACCCCCAACTTCGTCCTCTGTGCCTGCCTCCCAGAACCATGTGGGGATGAATCACGGCACGCCGCCGCATTTCGAGCGTTTCCTTACCACTCCAACAGACTACACAATGGTACGTGTGAACCCGTCTTAATTAACTATACAGAAAATTCTAACGTAGAGCGATGAAGCCTTTGATGCTTCTCTTGATCTTCTGCGAAGATTGAACCCAAAGAATATCACAACGAACCTCAACGCTCTTTGCAAATTGCAACCAGCCCTTGCGGAGGACTTGCTCTCCTCTGTAGACCAGCCGCTAGGGATAAGAAAGTGTTCGACAACAGGAAAGTCATACCTTACCTGTGATTACAATAGAGATGGTGACTCGTTCCGCTCTCCGTGGAGTAACAAATACGAACCCGACCCAGTTGACGACGAGGGACCAGTCCCGTCAGAAGACCTTAGAAAGCTGGAAATTTTGGCAAATGAGTCGTTTGACATTTACAGAGATATGTACTACGAAGGAGGTATTTCTTCTGTATATCTGTGGGATCAAGAACCTAGCTTTGCAGGAGTGGTGCTTCTCAAAAAACAAACTCGGTCGTCCTGGGATGCGATCCATGTTTTTGAAGTGGAACCAATCAGTGCGAAACAGGCAAATTATAAAGTTACATCCACAATTATCCTGGATGTGGTAGCCCAAAAGAGCGACTCGCTGTCCTTGGATTTGTCAGGTTATGTTACGCGACAACTTGAGAAATCGTTACCACTGGAAGACTCTGCTTCACATATTGCTAATATTGGAACCCTGATCGAAGATATTGAGTCTAAACTGCGGAATATTTTGAATGACGTTTATTTTGGCAAGACACGTGATATTCTAGGAGATCTTAGATCCACGGTACCGGTACAGGAAGTGGAGAGGGAACGACAACTGCAAGGAGAAGTTGCTCAGAGTTTGGGCAGGTAGTCGCAATATCTCTACGGGGCGTTGATATCAACTTTCCGTACTCCATTGCATTGCTCTGCAATCTTTGGCTTGACAGATCTGTCCAGAATGCGCTGCCGCGACTCAGAGTCGCGGCAGCGCATTCTGGATATTTTAAGTCATGCTCTTGAATATGCATTGGATAGTGCGACGTTACTAGCTTACAGATTCTTGAGATCGTCTTCTCTCTCAATATCACCATATGTTATCACCCAATAAGTATAAAAGAGATCAATATAGAGCCTGACACCGAGTAGAAACACTAACATTAAACCGTATATATACTAATGAGAAGCTCCGTGAATCTCTTAAGACTCGTGGCAGCTCATCTCTCTATCTTCCCCAGGAATCTTCTCTTTTCGGTAACCCACTACTTCCTTCCTAACAACCACTTGATGAGCCAGTCGGAGATAGCTCTGGCTGCCTATAGGTTTTCAGATGCGCATTCTCAGCCCCCGTTTTATTCAAAACAGCGAAATGAAGCAGTATGGGCCTCTCAGCTGGCACAGTGGGAGTCGGAGATTCTGAAATACTGCAGATACTACAAGATATGGACGTTGGATCTTACTCGCCGAAAGGAAGACCAGGATGAGCCTGGAATGGAATTCAAGTGGGGAAATGGAGGTGTTGGCTGTCGAGGGGAAATTGATGGAGAGCTTTTCAATAATCAGAGCATTCAGAGAAGCTTACGAGTTGATACGTTAAAGCTCATTTTTGACGATATGGTTAAACAACAGACTGCTGAATGGACCAACGAGAGCGCTCTACTAGTATACTTTAAGCGCCCTGCTGAATGGGCCTCGAGCATCTCTGATTGGATAGATGCGACCGGTCAACATGGCGTTGTGCTAACACTCTATGAAATCACAAAGGGCGAGATGGCTAGCGGTAAGGAGTTCGCCGATATGCATCCCGAAATACTCAGAAAAGTTTTGGATGTGTTAGTTAGCAGGGGCCGTGCCGTGCTAATGAAGAATGGTAAACAAATAGCAGGTGTCAAGATGCTATAGCCAGCAGTTGAGGCTACTGGCCCTGTATTATTGATAAATGCAAAAATAAATGATATTTACGGTTCACTCGTCACTGGACCGTTGTGAGAGTTTCTTGAGCTCAGCCAAAGGGTCGTTCAGTAGTCGCTCGCGCCGCTGCCGTTCTTCTGACACCTTGTCAGACCGATACTGGGATTGTTTCTCATGTTTCCACGCTCTCAGTTGATTCATCAATTCTGGAGCAAGCTTAGGAATATCCCTTGCACCAAGAGTAATATACAACTCTTTGTTGACAGTCTTGATGGGGCCCTCGTCGTTCCACTGAAATGCCTTGGATACGTTCCAGAGAGTCCTAAAATCCATAGGTTCTTGTTTAAATATCTCAAAGCTCTTTAAAAACTCTTGCTCGTATTCCATATTTCTGTAGCATGCCCGGGTTTTGTCCAGAATACTTTTAGGCTTCACTTGTATCAGAATCATCTTCAGTAGTTCGTTTTTGTTCAGGTGAGGTCGTTGCTTGGCTACTGTAATGTACAAATGATGAAATGAATCCTCATTAGGCTCAGCCCTATTTCCCACTGCATGCAAAACGCCGAGCATCAGGTCGAGTCGACGCGCTTTGGCATAATGATAGAGGAAGGTATTCAACGTTGAAGTAGCAATCTTTTCTTTCTGCGAAATCAATGACCATGCTAAATCGTGCCTCCTCATTTTTATCAGAGAGCTGATAATCACGTTGGTCACTGTTGTGGAGTCCCTGTCTCGTGCTATGTCCATAGCGGCCACTGGACCGCACACTCCAATAACATCTTCAACCACACAACTGAGACCCCTATCTGATGCCTCAATTTGTCTCTGAATCATCCTTTCGAGGAAAATGAGCTTTCCAACAGCGCTTGGAACATTAGCGAGAAGGATGTTCCAGGTCGTTCTATTAGGGTTCACATTGCGCTCTCGCATCTTTTTGAGAGTCAAAAGATCATACTCGAGTCCAATTTTGCTGGTTATTAGACCTTTTTTATCCATTTTCCTAGAGAACATGAGCATGATATTGAAAGTTGTTGCGTTTGAGTGTACATCATCCAGTGGCATCTGATTAAGTAGTTCGCGCGCAGCCTTAAAGTGTTCTTCGCGCACAAAGTACGCGATAGCAGTGTTGTATGCTTGTACCGTTCGCGTAAACTGCGTATTCCTGTTGTTTATTCTCATCAGGTCAAGAACGGCCGAGTCCACAGTAAACCGCGAGATGTCGTTTCTCTCCTTTTTGAGTGAGGCACTTACGTAGCTCGTTTGAGTGAGCTTTTGTAGATATTTCTCAAGAGATTTCGGAGTCCACGTCTGAGGGGCCTGCGGGATGTCGTGCGTGGCATACCTTCTACGAAATAGTTGTTCCGAATCGTCTTCAACCGGGTCTGTCGGGCCCTCTTCAAGTATTTGCGTAATCTGGGATATATAATCCGTCAACTGCTTGTATGCTATGATTCCTCGTTTAGCTTGATCATGAGACACCTTTTCATAATCTGTTTCGGGAAATGTCCATGGTTGCAATCCGTAATGAGCCTGCAAACGCTGTAGAGCAGATCGATAGAACCGTTCTTTAGTAGGGCCAGTTGGCAAACCATTCAACGACTCTTCTGAAGATTTTATCAGAGATTCTACAGGTACAGACCCTGGGCCGTGTAGGTTGGACTGTTCTGATAGCTCAATGGCATGCGATTCACTTAATGTGCCTTTCTGCTTCCAGTTGTTGGCCGTCTTAATTTCCGTTGCAATGCACCTCGACAGTCTCTTATGGCAAGCAGAGCACAAACGCACGCTTGATATTAGATAAATCATTCGTCAAAATCACTGTCAGATATCACGGGTTATCGTCAATACAGCATTTGACACCTGTGGTTGATTTTTTGTGTTATTATGACAACATAACGGGTCCAATTTTTCAACTAGAAAAATTCCGAAAATTTAAAGGTTTCTTGGTACGACGACATTCACTAGAAAATGAGCACTAAAGACGCTTTTAATCCTACGGGAAATATGAGCGCTGCGGCTGCTGGCATAAATGTGCACAAGTCGTATGGTGTAAAGTACATTTGCTCCAATTGTGCATCGAAAGTCTCGCTGAATAAGGGCGACCCAGTTCGTTGCAAAGAGTGCGGCCACCGAGTTCTATACAAGGAAAGAACAAAAAGAATGGGTAAGTATTTGGCTGATTGTAAATTAAGTCGTAGAAATGGTCTTGTTACTAACTGCAGTTCAATTTGAAGCTCGTTGAGCCTGTAAAATATATATTATTAATGCATCTGGTTTTATTTGGAGCGCAGTGCTCAGGAAGCAAGTGTCATAGTGCTCGACAGAAACAAGTTTGTCCAGAATGATATCGCCGTTGCTTCTGCCATAGAGCATATGAAGGTATGGCGGTGCTAAACATAGGCACAGGACCTTTTGTAGCCTGCCAGACAGTCCGTAAAAGCCTTCGCCGTTAGGCCGATATCTTGTACCACGTCTCCTCGGTAACTGAGAGATGCTGGCAGCAATGCCTTCGTCATGTAGAGCACATTGAACAACCTTATAGGTTGGCCGTCTCCATCACACCTTCAATGAATGATGACAGATCAGGAATCTTCAAGGCGTCCAACTTCTCACATAGAATTGCAATAGAGTCAGAATGGTCAAAAGCGCGTACAATCTCAGCTGTGCGTTCGTGAATCTTTGACGGGTTTGCTTCAGCAAAATTGACAACAAGATCGATTCGCTCTCGATCTAGTCGCGCTGTATGCAAATTATAAATAAAAGTTCCAAGGTCGTTTGGATCTTCGCCTTCTGTTATAATAACTGAATTTCGCCCTTTCGGCCGTGTGATGGTGATTATCCTTCCTTCTTTTTCCCCAGGCTTGTGCCTAGTTGAAGCAGCACCTAGGGAAGATGGGGAAGGCTCGCGACGTAAGCCTGGTGTATCGGCGATCATATTCAGTCCCAGAGAGTTCGATCTCATCTCGGCAGCGCCCGTCCTGCTGACACGCGTGGTTGCATGTCTTACTAGTTCCATCAGTTCTCTTTCATTTCTGGTCTGGATTTCTTGCTCATTAAGAGAAGAAGCACTAAGCCTTTGCGTGCCTGATACACTACCAGCATAGCCTCCAGTGGTGCCAAATGTTCCTAAAGTTCCAAGAGAAGTCAGGGACAGAGTCTGAGTTAAGGGATCTCCTTGGTCTCCAACATCAGTAGACTTCCCCCTTAATCTCACCCAGCGACGTCTCCTCACAAAAGACTTTATCCAATTGTGATTGGCATGCCAATGAGCAGACTTGAAAAAGCCGATAGCATAAGCCCAGCCCTGGTCATCTACTCCCCATGTCATATCAACGTACCATTTACGCCATTTCCAGTGCCAAGTAGCATCTGGGAGTGTGAATTCACTGATTGTGCCCATAGCACCTTCGCCCGTCTCTGTTGTCCAGGCGTACGGATCCCAAGGCATCAGTGACCTCGCAGCAAAAAAAGGATAGCCCATTATAAACCACCCTCTCTGATTTTCAACGAGAACCTCTAGCATGTCCTCATCATTGTTCTCTGGTTGCTCAAACTCATCCATACTGTTAGCAAAGGACTGCCTCCGCCATGACAAACGATTAGCCCATGTTGACCTCGTGCGAACTCGCCCGTGGCGACTGGAACCACTGGTATCAAGTACTGGAATTACATCACGTTCGCCACCATCTGTATTGACTATACTCTGAGTTGTTTGCGCCATGACCAGTAGATGCCTAATCCTACTTGAGGCTGTGGCAGTGCGTGATGAGGAAGCGGGCAGCAAACTTCTCAAAGAGGAAGGGTAGCAACAATATGACGCTTCTGGCCAGGAAACGACAAAAGTGAATTTGTGAACTTTGTTTCGGCAGTTAAATAGTAGGCTTTTGGGTTTATTTGCTGCGATTTTCTATGAGCTGAAGTTGTTATGGGTTGGATCTTCTATTTATTTCCCACATATAGTCGGGACCCTGCATGAAGCACTATTGCAGGACGTGGCAATACGCTATAAGCAGAGAGGAATATCGCCGCTTTCAACGCATTTCTATACAGTGTACAGGATTTCATTAAATTCGTACTTGTCGACATTAGAATAGTCTACAACATAGGCTGCTGACCACATACAGATAGTATGCAGACGTCAACAGCACCGCGGCGGGCAACCATCGCGAGCCACTCGTATCCAGTAAAATGGCACTAAGAACTCACTTGAAAAACTTGCTTAGTGCGACCTGGCTCTCCTCGTTTCTGGACATGACCTTGGCAACAGCCAGTTCAAAATCCTCCTGCGTGACATGAATACGCCTCTCTCTCAAAGCATACATACCAGCTTCTGTGCAAACACCCTTCACCTCAGCACCAGAACAGCCTTCCATCTTCTCTGCGATTTTCTTAAGATTGATGCCTCTGGTCAAGTTCATCGACCTGGAGTGGATTTTAAGGATATCGGTGCGGGCCTCGATTGTTGGTGGTGGGAACTCAATCTTTCTATCAATTCTACCCGGTCGTAGAAGCGCAGGATCCAAGATATCAAGTCTATTGGTAGCCATGATAATCTTGATGTTTTTAGACGACTCAAATCCATCCAGCTGATTTAGCAATTCCAACATGGTTCGCTGAACCTCCGAATCACCACCTCCAGACGACTCCACACGAGAAGAACCAATAGAGTCAATCTCGTCCATAAAAATGATTGAAGGAGCATGCTCACGAGCCATAATGAAAAGCTCCCGAACCATCCTCGAGCCTTCACCGATGTACTTTTGAACTAACTCCGATCCCGAGACTCTAATAAACTTGCACTCTGTATGATGGGCTACGGCACGGGCCAGAAGAGTCTTACCGGTACCGGGTGGGCCATAGAGAATCACGCCCTTTGGCTGAGCAATACCAAGTGACTCAAAGAGCTCGGGATGCTTGACTGGAAGTTCAATAACTTCTTTGATCTCCTTAATCTGCTTGTCTAGTCCACCAACCATATCAAATGTCGAATCAGGCACTTTTTCAACCATCATGAGAGATACCAATGGGTCTACCTTGTTTGGCAGGATTTCATGCAATTGGTAAGAATCTGAACGCAAACAGACACGCAGGGAAGGTGTTATTTTCTTGATATCGATATTCGAGGCAATATCAACGACGTACTTTCCTTCGGGATGAACCTTCACCAGAACTTTGTTCTTGCTCATCACCTTGACGACTTCGCCGACGTAAGAGCCGGGTTCATGAAGCACCTGTAATTCCTCCTTAAGTAAACGCACCTTTGCGTTGAGAGCATTACGCTGAGCGGCGAGACGCTGGAGATTCTGCTGACGTTCATTAAGTTGCAGTTCAACTTCTTCTATTTTGCGAACGAAAAAAGGCTCTATTCCGTCTCGTTTTGCCACTTGTGCTGCAGCCATTGTATGTGTGTGAGGGTGAAGTTGAACAAGTCGTAGCTTGGGAGTGGGTTAGGTGTCTGATGGTTACTTCTAGTATATTTGACTGTGCCATTACTAAGTGGGAGAAGGGACTGGATGAGAGTAAAGGGAATGCTACAGAACTCTGTTGTGAGCTGGCGGAGAGGCAACGAATTAGATGATAACCTATAAGCTAATTATACGTAAAGTGACTTTCTTATTACTCGATCTTATGAATGATTTTTTCTTGGCCTGTTATAACTGTACCGTGAGTTGGCACTCCCCCAGTGTGGCAAGCTCGGATTCATCTTGGGCAGAAGCTGTTTGAGAGCCCCATAGACATTGTAGATGACATGCGGCACACCAGCATTCAAGAAATATTAAACGCCGCGATATAAATCGACTTTCTAAAATCTAATAGTAAATCAGTCGTCAAAAGCGTTCTGGACTGTTCATGTAAGTGGCACTATGTAAACCAACGCTTTCAAGTTGGTTAGAACTCTTTAGTATCCAATGCATTAGTTATCGAAGCATTTAATCTTGCGCATTGAGCTCTGCTCCCTGCGCCCCTACAACTTGTTCTTAAACTGGTCTTCAGTAACACCAGCACCCATGGCAGACGTGCTGGAGATACCACCAAGACACATTTTCTGAATATTGTCAATGTAATTGGCACCTGACCACTTTTGGTGCTTAACAACTTCGACGCCATTGTCGATCTCGGGTTGCTGGATGAGGCCACCATAAGCCTTCATGCCATCAATTGCGTAGTTCTTAGCAAATGTATCGGAAATCAGGGCGTTGGTGTGGAGACCTGCCAGTGTAATGAACTGCCAGTTGTAGCCGAGCTCGCCAAGCTGTTTGATATAAGTCCTCTGGTTATCTGGTGACATGGCAGTGGTCCAATTGAAGGATGGCGACAGATTGTAGGAGAGCCATTGTTCTGGCCACTTGGCACGGACACCGTCAGCAAACTCTTTGGCCTGTGCGTAGTCTGGGAGCTTAGACTCCATCCAGATGAGGTCGGCGTAAGGTGCATAAGCCCTGCCACGGTTGACAGCACACTGAGTGCCACCCTTGTAGCGGTAGAAACCTTCTCGGACTCTACAAGAATCCCAGTTGAAGTAAACTTCATGTCCAAGGATACCCTTGGCAAGTTTCCTGGCCTCTGCATTGGAAACATTAGACAGTGGATGCACTTTCTGAGTGAAGGCATGGATGGCCTTTCTCTTGTCTGGGAGGGATGACTTCTCAATAGCCTTGATCACAGCTTCGTGGAAAAGCAAAACACCAGCCTTCGCATTCCAATCAGCCTCGATCTGAGCCAGCTCATCACCAGAAGCACCTCGAGCCTCCGCAGCAAACAGAATGTCAACAAGGGGCTCAACATCTGGGTTGGTAGTACCCTCAATGAAGTAGTGATCACGGAAATCAATGGTAGACGTGATCAAGGTAGCGGCTTCGGAATCAGTACGGGCGATGGCCAGCAGGTTGGATCCGAAAATATCAGCCGCAGCGCGGATAGCGATCAGACGGTTGATGTGCTCCTGGATTGGCACAAGGACCTTACCAGCCATGTGGCCACATTTCTTGGTACCTGGAGCCTGGTCCTCAATATGGATCCCGGCAGCACCGCGCTCAATGAACATTTTGGTGAGCTTCACAATGGCTGTTAAACCACCATGGCCAGTGTCAGCATCGGCAATGATAGGACGCAGATAGTCAATATAAGGTAGCTTGGCACGCTCGGAGGCAGACACAGAAAGACGCTCCTCGTTCTGCTTTCTGTCGTGAAACAGCTGGGCAAACCACAGGTGCTCGACCTTGTTTGGCACGGTGTCCATGGGATAGTCTGCGAGATCTGGAGAAGGCTCGTTGGATGTCGAGGCAGTCGAGGAAGACTGCCATCCAGATACGTAGACCGTATCCAGATACTTGGCCATTTGAGTCACCTGGACAGGGTCAAGAGCGCCGTAAGTGAATGAGGCGGTCTTGTTTTTGTGATGCTCGGAGAGAAGAGCATAGAGTTTGTCCGCTTGTTGCGAAGAAGGGAAGCTGATGTTCAGGGTTCCTCTTTTGGCAGCGATCTCCTCGGCAGAGTATGCGCGCTTGGTCTTCGCCCATCTGGCATCAGACCACCATTTTTTAATTTCGGCAACCTCTTTGGCGAAAGCAGCGCTTTCTTGTTCAAGTTGAGCTTTCGACAGTGTACTCATCTTGTATGATGTGTTCTAGTTTTTCTTTCTCTAACACCTGTGGAAGTGTCATCGGGGGACAGCCGGGACTATATATACTCATGGGATTCTCTTGGGCGTATTGCCTCGAGAATACCCCGGTTGTCCGTAACCGTAAGCGGGCAATGACACATTGAGTCACGTGCAGGCATTGTATCCCAGCAATTTTTCCGCATGCACGCATGCACAAGTAGACCCGGCGGATGAAGGGACGTAAGGACGCAAGGACTAACAGTCGAAAGGTGGAGCTTGGAGAGAAGGTGTAGTTTGAAAATTTGCGCCGCCATGCTCTCTCTGAAATCTTGGATATGCCATGCCAATTTCTCAGGCGATCTAACAACGACCCACTACGATTCCGCGTGATCCATTTTCATCTATTCTGCGCTCATGCGTTTCTGGGGTAAATGTAGGGTTAGGTTTTTTCGGCCCGAGGCTCTGTACACGATAATTCCCACGGGGTTTTCCCAGCACAGAGCCCTACCAATGAGCGAAAAAGCTCCGGAACAGTCTGGGGAAACTGCGCCTTATCGTGCTCTGTGGTAGCGCCAGGGTTCAGTCTGACGAATTCTTGGCGTCGGCCGACTCGGAGATCGGAGTCCGTCAGCAGCAAAAACACACGTATGACCCTTTAATGTTAGTGACTGAATCGTGTGCCAGTCACCTTTCGGCACCAACAGGTTACTGCCGAGGGGTCGTCGGCTGGACGGTACACTGCGAGGTGAACGTGCTTGGTGACTGAAAATACCAGGTACGCGCCAGCTTCAGTATTTTTAGTCGCACTTTGGTTGGCCGATAGCGTTTTATTACTATCCGGGCGTTACGATCCCCGAACCATATGTTGCGGTAGTTATTTGGCCGTTGCATTGCAGCTAGTTACTGTCACTTCTTAAACATATGCATTGGAGTCATAACCCAACTGAAACAACCAACGATCTTAACTGCTGCGCGAAATATACGACATTATTAGTCGGGCAATACAAGGTACATGATCCACAGACATGACCAGCTAGCAGAGCAGGAGATTTGAAGAGACCGCTAGGTCGGGTCAGTGCCCCAACAGCTAATCACAGCCGCGTCAAACTGCCTCAATGACTCCGCTGACTCTCTCTCCCGGTTGGGACAATTCTGGTACACAAATTTGCGCAAGCCAGGACTGATTATACGCGGCAGAGTTTGCCACGCTGCACATCTCAGTCCTATGACGATTTAGACATCCCATGTCGTCATAGGGCCGTCCTTACTTGGCTGAGACTACGCGAACGCAGTAATAGCTGCTGAAAAAGCATATCGTCATAGGTAAGTGTTACACAGTGCGGTAGAGTTAGTTGCTACTTTGGTAGGGTTTCTCTCATAACTACAAATTGAAAGCTATCAATCAGTAGAACTCCATTCAGTCAGAAAGATTGGTAATGAAAACAGAATCCAATGCCATGTACATGATCTGGCCACTGGATGCAACGGCAGTAGACAAGATATGGAAGTGAACGAAAGCAAAACTGGGACTTGCTCAGATTTCTGTGAACCTTCTAGATGACCGTCTAAGTGTCGCGACGAAATCAATTGCCTGTAACCATGCGAGGGCGTAGTACCACCAGGGAACAAGGCGGGCAATGGCAACTAGATGACTTAGAAAGGCACTTGTGGTGATTAGACAATGGTTGTGGTATGGCCGCATTTTGCTACTAGGTGAATTATATCAATTGTCCCCTGACAACGGGGTCTCCATTCACAAACAAGCCAACGCCATTGCCAGAAAAGACCGCCCCAAGCAAATCATCTGTGTCAACGAATCATGCACTGACCAGGGCACTCAGTGCACTGGGAATACATACAATAGAGGGAGCGAGTTGAAAACAGACCGCGCAAAGTCGTCAATACACCAACAATCACTAACACAGGCACCAGCCAACACTTACCTCCCTCAGCGGTTGTACCATAAACATGTCAAACGGAGCTGCAGCACCTATGGACGTGAAGCCGCGTCTTACATCCTTTGATCTTGAACCGAACCCGTTCGAACAGTCGTTTGCTGCTAAAGACGAACCCAACACTGGCAACAACAGGTCTGGCATACAGACAGTAGAAACTCCTGGCGGTAGGCGCCACCTGCTGCCACCAGTTTCTGAATTGACATCACCGGCTCCTCTTGCAGCTGTCGGATGGGCAAACGAAGGCTCTTTACGGACAGGTCCACTGAGCCCAGCCATGTTGCAAAAGCCAAACAACACGCAGCAGATGCAGCCACAATACACTCGACGTGGAGGTAACCTTGCACCTCCATATGCTGGTGTGCCACCCGGAGTTCAAAACGGTGTCCAGAACGGTGTTCCAAACGGTGTTCCAAGCAACGTCCCATCTGGATTGTCCCCTGGGGGAATGTTTGCGAATCCTGGCCCCGCGACTGCTGCCATCCTTGGTCTCTCTGATCCCGCTGCCTTCTCGATGGGCTCAACCCCAGGCGGTACTGGGTCAACATTTAACGCATTTTCTGTGACAGCGAATGCTTCCAACAGCGGAGACTCGCAACAGCAGATTCAACAAGTCGGCGGACAGATACGTAGTGGCCAACCAGCCTCCAACCAAACAGAAAAAAACGGTAGAGCTGGTGACATCTATATAATGAGAGGTCAACCTGAAAACAATGAGTCCAATAGCACGAGTGGTGCTGGGATGGCAGTGGCCAATCCTGCAGCTGCAGAGAAGGCCAAGCGCAGCAAGAAGCGTCCTGCGAGCGAAGCCAGTGACGGAGAGTTAGAATCTCCACCATCTGATGACAAGAAACCGGCTACAGAGATGACACAAGCAGAAAAGCGCAGATCATTTTTGGAGAGAAACCGCATTGCCGCACTCAAGTGTCGCCAACGAAAGAAGGTATGGGTTCAGAATTTAGAAGGTCAGGTAGATGCTCTCAAAGACCAGAACAAGGAACTTCAGACTCAACTGAGGCTTTTGCGCGATACAGTGTCGTCTTTCGGTTCTGTAATTATTGCGCACAAGGACTGCCCCGGTATCCCTGCCGCAGTTGTTACCGCTGCCCAACGAGAAACTGCTGCGCTGGCATTAGCGGGTGGGAGCGATGGTGCACCGGCGCCAGGTAGTGGCACTGGCGTGCCAACTGCAGGGCAGCCTGGCCAAACGCTGCAATCAGGTTCTACTGGCCAGCCAGTACGAGCGGTCCCTGCTGTCCAACAGACTGGTCAGCCCATCTCACAGACTGGACACCAGCAACCCCGTGCTGCTATGATGGGCATGATGAGTCGTCCGTCAGCTACGGTTGACAGCTACAACCGTGGATGGATCCAGCAATGAGCTGTGTCGGTTTATTTATTATGTTTGAAGTATAGGACTAAATGTTAGGAACTAAGTTTAGGGGCCCGTTT
Organism: Deakozyma indianensis; assembly: GCA_003706415.3. Taxonomy (NCBI): domain Eukaryota; kingdom Fungi; phylum Ascomycota; class Dipodascomycetes; order Dipodascales; family Trichomonascaceae; genus Deakozyma; species Deakozyma indianensis. Next base: position 20,622 of record PPLG03000032.1, read on the forward strand.
TAGTGAATCAAAAGAGTGAAGAAATAGTCGCAAGCGAGATCTTCTTTGAGATTGCACCCTACCTGTCCTCTTGCGACCCTGAAATTGCGGTCCTGGGTGAGGTCAGTGTGTGTGGCCGGAACATTCAGCGCACGCGGCAAGTAGCGGTTTCACTCTCGGGACCGCGCAAAGTGGACACACAGACAGAAGCCGGTGAGAATGAAAGAGGAGAGTGAAAGAAGTTATTAGAATTGGCGTGGTGTTGTGGGCACCTGAATTGGCAACACCTCGGGAGTCTGACGCCTCCGACTTGCAGAGAAGGAGATCGCGGTAGCATGCAACTTGAGGGTGACAGGCGATGGATTGTCAGGGGCAATTGCGGGGCCATGGGTTCCTAGTCTGGTGGTAACTATTCAGTGGGTCAAGTCGGGCGTTTGGCGTGCCGCGGTAGAGAAGTATAGTTCATGAGGAATAGGGATGGTGCCATTTTCTACGCGTCTGGCACTTACATGGTAAGATTTATCAAGTGTGCTCAGTGCTGTTTGAGTTTTTGGCAAGTGAAACTCAAGTCACAACAGTTCTAACCTGGCCGCAATTTCCTGCATTTTGGGTGAGATGACTGCATATAGGTGACAAACGGGGACAGCTAATGACGAACGGGGACTAAATATGTATCAAAGGGTATCCTAGGTGTACTAGTGGACCACAGTGGACCCAACTAAGGTTGATACGTTGATGACGCGATTATCAGACACTCAGATGTATAGATCTACAAAACCAGCTGGTAGCATAAGTCTATGAAACACAATAAAACGAACATGGAAACAGGGTTAGTACAGATACTTAGTTCCGTTCGAGTATTGAGATCCGCGCCAGGGTGATCATGCTGTGGCAACACCTCGGATCTCGGCTGGAAGGACCCTGCAATTGGTGAGGCGATCCACACCCGGCAGGTTTTGCCCGGTTTGCCCCTGAGCAGCAACAGTGCTACTCAAGTAACTAGAACAGGTTGGTATAGGCGCGCGAGAAGATTACGCGAGGTTGAGGAGAATTGTCGGCTGTTTTGAGAGTAGATCAGCGTGTGCTCGGCGCTCAGAGCCTCGGCCACTGTCGAGGCGCAAGAGCTTTGGGAGATTAAATGATGAGCCTGTCGTGTCAGTGGCGTACAGTGATGATATACTTTGGAGCCTGAGGCGTGAGCAAGCACCTTGGAGCCATAAGCGGGAATCAATACAATGGACTATTAGGAAATCGCGGGGATTCGCATCCACAGAAGAGGGAACCCCACGCGCATCGCTCCCAAATTTAGGGATGGGCATCGCTGGGCAGGGCCGACGTTGGGCCGGGAACGGCAAGTTTGCGGCTCGACCGCATTGGGCAACTGCTGGCCGTGGGTGGTATGGGGGAGCTGTTAGTGTTACCGTGCGCGGGGGAAGAATCGGGACGACTACGGATGGTGTCGGGGCTGCTTTGTTTTATCCGCGGCAAGGGAAAAAGCGGCCGGTGCTGTTCTTTCTCGTGATTGCCGAGGAAGATCTACACCGAGATACCTAAGAACTTGCAATACTGTCCTGAAACACGGCAAAACATCACGAGAGGGGTGCACGGCAACGACAGCCTGTTCCGTTCGGCCTGTGATTTCGAATGAAGGTTTTCGTAAGCGCTGTGTGTTCCCCCACAACTACGACTGTAGCTTGTGACCCGCACATTTCTTTTGCTGCCCATGTCTCTTGTTGATTTTTGCGTGCTAGTTGTTCTCCCAGTAAATTTATCCGATTGCATGGTGCCACAGACAAGGGAAGCCCGCCAGCGGTGAAACAATTAGGCGATGGCTAAATGGACTCGCGCCGGAGTTTTCTGTGGGGTGTGGAAGAGGCAGTGGGGAGTTTTGGGGCTCTGCGTCGGCTAATAAACGGTGTTATTCAGTTCTAGTAACGTCGCTATCTGAGGCCTGGCCGAAACCTTGCCAGAGTGTAGCCCGCTTTGCCAAGAGCCAGTCACACTGTATCACTCGCCTACGTGTGATCCAGTAAAGAATTGATTATTCTCTGTGCGCCTTTTGTCACAGCCGTACAGCCGTACAACCGTACAGCCGCACAGCCGATATAGCACCGGCAGTATTTCTCGGGCTGGGAATTTCTTTTTTTTTTTGGTTTTGGGTTCTCTTGTGTTACCCCACAGCCCGATAGTCGGTTGCCGTTTCTTTTGTAACCTTTGACACGCGCAAAAAGTAATCATATGAGAATACCCCGGAACTCGCAAAAAATGTATATAAGGAATGGCCGGTCCCCCAAAAGTCTTGCTGACTTCGACTATTTTCTCGCTCTCCACCTGTATAACATATTTTTGTAGGAGGTGTGCAATTACGCAACGCTACACCTGCCTTCCTAATACCCTTTGCCCTTTTTATTGAAACAAAACGGGCCGAGTTCTACAACCGCTCTCAGAGAACCCACCGCGAGAAACACTAATACCAAATAAACGACTACTGCCACCAACATCAGAAGGATAAAAATGGCTACGAAACTCATCTCCCATGCTGGGATACACACAAAACTCACTGAGCCACTGCTCGTGACTGCGACCCCCCCACGGCTAACGCTCGCACAGGTTCTGCCAACGTCTTTTGCCGATATGTATGCACTCGATACCCCCTGCCAGCTGAATTCGCTGGGACGTCCCTACTTTACTCAGCGTGATATTATCGATTGGGAGATTAACGACCTGCGTTCGCTTCTCATTGTCGAACATATTCGCCCGGAGTGGTGTGGTGCACTGCCAGAAATTGCTGAGGACGGCTTTGGCCTGACCTTGCTGCCACTCGAAGCTGATGACCAGACAATTGTGCAGACGCTGGTGCATTCTGGTCTCTACAAGGAACATCACCTAGACTACGAATTCCTACTGCAGACTGCGCAGTACACTGTGGCTTCGGCCCGAAGCCGACGGTCATCTAGATGCATGCGTCTCACAAAACCAGAATGGAGGAACATTATCGAAAACTACCTCTTAAATCTGGCGTGTGAGGCACAGTGTCGTCACGACTTCAAGAAGGCTTGCGGACAGTTGAAGAAGAAGAGAGCCGCTGAGTTGCCGCACTCTTCAAAGCCGAAGTCGTTACTGAAGCAAGCTTTGTTGACGTCGTCTGCTCAGTGCGTGGATGCTCCAGAGACACTCAAAACCTACGGTGCTGCGACGCTGCTTGCAGGCAAGAAGCCGCATCTTTCCAGGCGAGAAAAGCAGCAGGTCTGGGTGTCCATCCAAGCTGCACTCTACAAGAGATTAGGTTTGGACTGGGAGCCTGACGTGCTTGAGTAAATTTTGCACACATATCACATATTTAGCATTGGCGCCTGGCGCGTTTATTTATTAATTGCACTTTTAATTGCATCGTATTCCTATTTTCCGGTTCTCTCCAGTCATAAGATTGACAAGTCATTTTGCAGGTCATTTCGCTATGGTTTTGGTGAACTTGACGATCCGTTATTGGCTGCATTTTGTTCGTGTGGGTCGCTTTTGTTGCCTCCGGCGCAGCCAATCTACTGTTACCGTCTGATGGTGTCACAATCAGCAGACAGTTTTGAATGTGACATTATCGCTCATGTGTTGGACTCTAACGTGATGGTGTGCTCAGGAGGGCGCCACCAATGTGTCGGAATTAGACTGAGGACACCAAAACACAACGCCTGGAGGAAATTATCTAGCGCGAAAGCGGAGGTTGCTGAAAGACACTTTCTTGCGATAGCCAAAGCGATCGTTCTGGCTATTCAGCATGTTCTGCAAAAAATGAGCAGAAGCACGTACTGCGAGACCCCATTTTACTCATCACCCGTATTCAAGCTCGGCCGAACATGCCCATGTCCTTCTGACGCACGTCAGGCAACTCCCTTGCCAGCAGCATTGTAATAGGATAATGCTGCAACATGAGACAGATATTTTGTGGCTACAGATTTAACTTTCTGCATTCTAATGTGCCCGTTATCGGTATCAATCGGGGTTCCAGCGGTACATGGCTTACTTGGGCCCCTCCGCACGTTTCGCGATAGAGGGCCCTCCCCGCTTTTCTAGCATGTGCACCGTCAGATCTTGCCGCTGTTAGAATATGCCCGAGTCAAGGCGTTTCCCCACACTTCGGGGGCTTCTGGAAGCCTTGTCATGCAGCCAGGCGGAGAAACTGTGCGGATCGAGTGGGGCGCATATCGGCCCGAATGGGGCATGGGATTTCACTAATTTCGACAGCAGAGTTTCGCCGACTTTCAGAACAGCTATCACTGGGAAGCTCTGTGGGGGAAGGGGAGAGGCTGATAGATCGGAGAGCCTCCGCGAGCTTGGCAAGTACCAATCTCTACCAGAAGATTTGGATTACCACCGGCATTAGTACCCGCACCCCCACTGCCCACTGATCACGCTATCATAACCCCTGTCTCGTCGACAAGAGTTTCCCCGCTGCCGCATACCACCCGGCCAAACCTTCCCAATTGCCGCTTGTTGTGGCGCCGCATCAGCGGCCAATGGTTGCCACTCGGTGCTCCTCACTACCTGGGGTTATGGCCGCAACTGTCACTAGCCGCCTGGGCCTCCCCTGCATTTCCTTGTGTGCGATGCGATGAGTGCCCGAGCAGAGCAAACTAAGTCGGCAGACCTGTCAAAGCATCAAAGATACGTATCAGCTTACACCTTCTGACTCTCGACAAATCATAGCACTTCAGCGCTACAGTATTCCCGTTTCATCCTTGCCGAGACTTCTCGTGCAGCCGGTACAAGTACCCCAAAACAACCCCTCAGCTGGATGTTTTCTGGTGATGGTGTTACACTCTTCCCACAAGGGCTACGGACTCACTGCGGGGAACACATCGGGGAAAAGGCAGGCACTGTAAACAATGTCTTATGTCGGATATCTTTCGTTTTACTCAAGGGGCAAACACGGCACCGCCAGCGGCAGGTTTACTCCTTGTCCCCCGCAATTCCAGAGTCTGCGCCATGGCTTCTGCTGAAAGTGACATGGATGTTCAACTAGAGTGGAAAGGTTATAGGCGGATTGAATGATGTCATGATGGGGCTCTGCAGTTGGGGTTTGTTGATTTTTGGATGTTCCCATCTATTAGCCTGTTTCAAACATCCAGCAATGCCCGCAACACGGCAACCCCCACACAGATGATTGGAGGTTCTTGGCAAAGCTCTTGACTTGCCGCTGTTCAACAAGGGACGTTGGGATCTGATCATTTTGACATGTGACATCTTCAACTTGACACAAGAACCACTCCTTGGCGTGCCATCCTTATCTGATCATTGAGATACGAGATGCGTAGCTGGACACCAGGGTTGCCTATAATCTAGGAGTGACTTGCCTGCTGTCAAAGATTAGCCAACCTTGGCGCGTTCCCAGTCGATTTTAATTACCTGGGGCAATGCCCCAGATATCCTCTCTGGGAACAACTATATGCTCTATAGTCTGGCAGCAACTTGCAGAAACACCCCGAGATGACGCCAATCGTCTGGCGATATTTATGGCACGTATGAGTGACTATTGTTCCTCAAAATTTGAACCAGTGCATTCCCACACCTATCCCGTGCTTTAGAAATTCGCCACCGAGTAAACGCCAATTTTGAGCCTAGCCACTATTCCAATGAATGAGGGTCTGTAGGACCTGCAATGACAGTTGGAAGGACGATAACAACTCACACAATATCCCTGTCAATATTCATTCATTTCTGACTCATATCGGCCCCCTTGAACAGATCCTAAACGTCCATCTCACCACCACGCGACTCCTCACCACTTTCCCTCTTCTGATGCGCGTGCGGCTGTGTATAATCTTTATCGCCATCCCCTAGCGCTTGCTGCCATCTTTCTTGACAGCAACAAGCTCTCACTACCCAAAAAAATGAAGCTCTTTTATATCGGCATTATCAAGGCACCAGCAGCCGGCTCAAAGGAAAAAGCTATTGTGCTTGCCTCTGCTAAAGATCTTTCGTCTTTTTCCTTTTTTGAGCGCATGAGTGTAGACCAGGGAATGTCGTTTTTAGCAACAACTCTCGGCGAACGAACTAAACCAGGTGAAAGACAGTCTTTGGAGCAGGGTAGCCTTTATATTGGGCACTCTTACGCGCGCCCTGAAGGCATTGCAGGTGTTATTCTGGCAGACAAAGAGTATCCTGTGCGTGTGGCATTTTCACTACTTAACAAGGTACTTGAAGAGTACCTCGGTAGATATCCAGTAGACCGCATCAAGGCGACCACTTCTCCGGCCGGCTTTGAGTTTCCACAGCTCGAAGAATACGTCAAGAAGTACCAGGACCCAAAGCAAGCTGATACAATAATGAGAGTCCAGCAAGAACTCGACGAGACAAAAATTACATTACACAAAACCATTGAATCCGTGCTGAGGAGAGGCGAGAACCTGGACCAACTGGTGGATAAATCTGAGGCCCTATCGTCGACATCGAAAATGTTTTACAAGCAAGCAAAGAAGACAAATTCATGCTGTATTGTCATGTAACACCGGCGATACAGAGGTGCGCACAACCCGATATTTGAGTAAGAGGAAGCTATGTGGGACATGAATTTCACCAAGCTCGATCGAGTATTAATATTTAGACCCTAATAATTTAGCACACGAGTTGCTATAGATCGCTTAACATTGTAATGGCCAGTACCAGCCGTTCACCATCTAAAGTATCTACGTTCATCTATGCCAATTTTACGATGCGTTCAATAGTAGCCTCATCATCAGCTGAAAAGTTCTTCACAATGGTGGCATACCGTTCAGGGCGGTTCTGTTGCAGATCATTCAGCGTATCGCGGAACACAGCGTACGTATTGATGGAATGCAACACTCCCTCAGTGAGCGGTTCCTCCTCCAAATCTTCATTGTCCTCTTCCCAGTATCCAAATTGTTTCGTCGAGTTCAGCTTGGCAGATTCGGATGCAAGGTACTCTACATACTCATTAGCAGGATCTGCCGCACCGACACTATGGTCTTCCTCGTCCTCTCCTTCCTCACCCGCTGCCTCAGTATCCCATCCATCGTCGTCCTCAAACTCCTCGCCAAAGTCATCATAGAATCCAGCAGATAATTCCTTGGCCAATTCGTTGCGCTTCTCCACAGCTCTAGGAAGGGTTCCAATAACACTCACCAGAGCCTTGCCGAGCTCGGGTATATTGCTGTGAAGCTTGGCAGGAATCTGTTCGTCTGGCATAACAAGAATGGAAATGATAGAAAGAGAAATAAGCGTCTTATCCTGAGCCCTAGAGAACTTCTCCATGGCTCCAAACCAGGTACTGAAAAAGTACTCAGTGTTATTGTTCGCCTCAAGATGGGCAAGCGTAGCCGAAGTGTTGTAGTATAATGCAGCAAGGAACACTTCCAACAAATACACCTCGTAGCGAGCAGTCTTGTTGGTACTGGTTTGAAGAGTCTTGAGACGCACAGTAGCAAGGTCTAAAAGCAGGCCAAAATACTCATCAGCATGTCCACCACGCAACGATAGAAGGAATTCCTGGGCCATAGCAAAGCCAGCAGTCCATTCAAGAGGGCTTAATCTCTCTGTGTCGTTGATGGTAGTGCTGATAATGCCGTAAATAGCTTTTTGGTAGTTAGCATTTACTGCAAGCTCCGGAGCACCGTAAATGATAAAGTTCTCAAGGCAAGGCGAAATATCGCCAAGGTATTCTCGAGTCTCATCATCAAAGTTGGCCCATATAATCTCGAACACTTTCCACATGTTTGGAGAGATGCTCTTGAGGCTGAATGTACAGTTTTCAACCAAAGAAAACACTTCCTGATAGAATTCAATCATTTGCTTTTGGATAATAATGGCAAACACCGGCATCATAACCTCTTCCAGTTTCAGCACAATTTCTGGAGAGTTATCAAGTGCAAGCAATAAAGAATTAAGAGTACCAAGAATTCCAATGCTTGTCATAACTTTATCTTCACTAGTGTCTGCGTCATCGGGGTCAGCATTCTGCTGGTCAATCAGCTCAGTGAGGAGCCTGACAAGTTGAGAACACAGCTGTTGAGCAAGCTCAACAGAATATGGAGTAAGCTCCGCAGAGAAGACATCGACAAATCGCTCCATGACACCTGAGAGAGCGTCAATGTCTATTCTGTCTGCTAATTTGAGAATAAGCTCCATTACACCTTGAATGCGCGTGGACAACGCATTTTTCACGTCTTCATGTGCAATAAGTGGCTGCAATGCCAGTGCAGCCTCAATTTGAACAGGAAGATGCTCGTCATTCAGGCACTTGAGAAGGGCCTGGTATGCATACGACACATTGTCGATATCCTTGAAGGGGATGGCAGCATACTTGTTCATGACATCACAAGCTCTGGCTCTAAGAAATCCATGCTTAGAAAAGAAGTCAGGGAATACGTATGCCTTCAAGAAGCTTTCCATCTTGTCAACGACTGGCGAATGCTTTCCCAGGACGATCTCAGAAATAACAGACATCATTTTCAATGATCCTTCCTTGCGAATCGACAGCTGGAAGTCATCTGGATTTGCCTGGTGCTCCGTGACAACTGACAGAACAAAACTCATGAAATCATTGAAAACAGCACTTCTTCTCTTTTTAATGAGCATATGCAAAAAGTTGGAAGCAGCAACATCAGCCGTAGAAGCTTCTCCAAAAATGTCCATTCTAAGATTAATGTACTCCTCTGGTTCATCGTCAAACTGCTCTAAATCCTCTTGGGTTTGGCACATGCAAGGAAACAGCACATGTGTAATGAGACCATTAACATGAGGTTTGATGAGCTTCCATGTTTTTGTACCAGGAATACACTCCTCCATGAATGACAGCATGTGGAACAGCTGCGCTCTACCCAGCCAGACCTTTTGCTGTACCCATAGTTCAATCTCGCTGAAATAAACAGACAGGATCTCTGGAACAATATCGTTGGTAAAGGTCTTCTTGAAATTTTTGTAATCCTTCAACTTGTCGGTGATTGGCTCGGATGTGGAAGCAAATCTCTGGAAGAGTCTAAACATGTTCGCGCTGGCCCATTTCTTTGACTTTGTCCAGGGATGCAGTTCGCGAGAAGAAACGTCAAGTTGCATAACCTCTTGCGGGTATGGCTTTTTGATGATGGATGTGAAAAGTTGGATCCAGGCAAAAAGAGTTTCTTGCCGTTGAAGAGACTCCGGGATGTACAAGTACGTGGCACATTTGTAAGATTTGAGAACACAAACCAGCATGTCACCAGCAGCTCTTGAATCTTCGGCCACCAACGACACTCCTACGTTTCGAAGACCATCAAAGGTCAAGTCAACGACCTTGTCAAGGGTATTACGTACTGGAGCAAGTGAAAATCGGTAATGAGCGCAGATTTCACGTAAGCAAATAAGACCAGCATGCATAGATGCAACGTCGCCCTTATTCAGCAGGGCCATGGTGTGATCGAGCAATTCGGGCCATTGGCTTGGAAAGTCACTGGACACGACGGCCTGCAGAATAGCGACAACTGTTGGACGAATAGTATGGTTGACAGAAATCAAGGCTGGTATTAGGCGGTCGCGAAACACTGGTTTTTCGTCTGGATCAATAGCAGGTGGCTTGTCCTGCTGGTACGTGATCCAATCTCTGAGGATCTTGTTTTTAAGATACACCGCAGCTGCGATCTGGACCCCCAGGGAAACTGCAGGTTCCTGAACAATGTCAAGGCATCCGTTGATGAAGCCCGGCACTTTTTGAGCTTCCTTGAGCTGCAGCTCAGCCGACATCCGGGTATTTGGATTGGCATCTAGCGTTGCCGCAAAACACTGGTGCAGATGCTGGACATCCATTTTTTCGGTTGCAGTAGCCAGAGAATTTTTTTTAGGAGCTATTGTTGACGATAGCCACAACTGCTATAAACAGGGGAGGGCACCAAGTTTTGTCAAGGCCGGGTAATTATGAGCGGTCAGCGCGTGGAGAGGTGGTTTAAGGCGCATGGTCTCCACTACGCTGTGACGCAGCGTTCCTGGCTAGCGAGCGTGAGGACAAAGACAGTAGGGCCGTTGTGCGTGTAAGAAAATATTGAATAGAGTTTACGGATACTGTAATGTATCATTTGGTGACAAGCTTTGAGATAAGCGAGAGGCAGACGAAAAGTGCATCGCAGGGGACGTGTTGCGCCTTATATGTTGTATTCTTGCCTCCTCCCCCACTGGGCCGTATGAGGAGACTGGATCAGCAGCTGTAGAGCGCTCGAGTAGTGACACTGTCGGAGAGTCCAACCATTCGATTTTCACCTTCAATATATTTCTCACGTTTAAACTCACTTCTCATTTCTTTAAAGAAAGCTCTGTAAGTCCTTGCACCAGCCTCTCCTAATGCATGCATCCGATTCTTTAGTATCTCCCACTGAGTTGAGCTGATATAATTACCAACTGTTCTTCAGTCCTCCCAAGCAGTAAATTTCACTCGAGCATTTCACCGACGAACAACCTCAAACCTTGTAACAGGCTATTAAGATGACCTCGCGAAGACAGGATTACATTTCCAGAGTCAGGTACCAAAACGACTTGCCTCCTCCCCCATGTCTTCCAAAACTGCTCAAAGTTCCATACGACCTGAAGACTGTCGCATCTTCCGCTCTCCTATCGAACCTTGTCAGAAAACAACCACTCAATGTAGAATTGGACTTGGACCTAGGCATGCCTCTAGATTTACTTGAAATGCCTGGTGCATTTGATAGAGAAGATGAAATGCCCCCATCAATCCTCTCGGAGCCGCCATTTCCTGATAAACTGGATCCCTTGGACCAATATTTATTGAAGACGCCTTCCACAAACGAAGGTGCAACGCTTCACAAGTCTCTACCGGGTGTGTCCTTTCTTAGACGAACGGAGTACAGTTCTACAGACCCATCAAACAAGGCTGCTTTTGGGCGCAAGAGTGTTTCCACCGATATTAACGACCTCGACCCGGAACTTATCGCCAAGAAGATTGAGACTACGTTTGACGCTGCGAACACCGATATTTCTACCCTAAAACATCCTAAGCGTAAGGCTCTGCATGCAGTAGAGAGCTGGCCCCTTTTGCCGAACTTTGAAATGCTCGACCAGCCCTATTTGATGGTGCGTCTTGTTGGCTCTGCCTCTCTTAAAAATCAGAAAGATACGCTGTCTGCGGAGAGACTCAACTCTGCTGCTTTCAGACCAGTCTCTTCTGATGGCGACGACTGGATGGCTTGTTACCTTCTCAACGATGATCAAGATGCCACGGAAATTCGTTCACAACTGGATAATCCCTCTCTCACACTTGACGACCTCACTAGGGTCTACGAATATAGAAAGTTCAAAGACTACGACTTGAACTACCTTGCCAATTCTTCCCCCATGGAGCAAATTGCAGTAAACTTTGCTGACGGTGCTGCAACTTATGTGCCAATCAAAGGCAGGTCTGTTCTCAAGAGAAGAAGATTGCAACCTCATCAGCAGGCAGCTATTGCCGACGATGACTTTGCTGGAATTGACCTAACGCTGAGAGAAATTACTGCCGAGGAGTCCATTGCACATCACAATGACCTGTCACAGTACGATCCAATTGCATTCGTCAAGACGGACGTCCCGGAGACCGAGGAGCTTGTAGAGGACGAAGAAGATACTGAAAGTACTTAATTTAATGTAATGATAATGATAAACATCAAGGCAACAAGACATGGACAGGCTCCGAAAAGCACACACAGTCTAAGTGACAAATATTCTCAACTTCTCTGGATGTCAGATTAATTATATAGCTTACAAAGCATCCAGCCTATCATCAACCTCTTGAGCCGACAATTTCCTGAATCTAGGGCCTTCAAGACCATGGACACCTTCGACACCCTTTAGGAGGTCGTTTGCAGGTCCAATTACAGCAATCTCAACTGTGTCGCCGTTCATTTCTCCCTCGATCGTCTCCTTGAGAGTCAGCAGAGCAATGTGAATCGCATCTTCAAGCTCAAGCTCTTCGTTCCAGCGCTTCTCCAAGAAAGTATTTGCAGACTGAGCTCCCTTGCCAATTGCCGCTGCCTTCCATGGATAGTAGGAGCCAGACGGATCAACTTGGTACAGGCCAAAGCCATTTGAATCGTCGTGTCCTGCAATCAACAGAGATACACCGTAAGGTCGCACACCCCCTGATTGAGTGGCTTCTTGTACAATTGACGCCACTTCTTGCGTCAAAATGCGAGTCGGAGGATACTCCAAGTAAACTCGCTTGTATTTGGTATGAGCCACCTTTCTAGCCTTGTCAAGAAGCACTCTGTAATCTGGGCCCATTCCTGAATAGACCATTCCAATATCTGGAGTAATCATGCTGATTTTGTCGTCGCTTTTGATGAGGGTGGAAGAGGACTTCTTTTCAGTTGCAAGTACAATGCCATTCGATGCCTTGATTCCCAGGGAAGTAACGCCCTGCTTGACTCGTTGCAGAGCATACTCTGTCTGTATCAGTTTTCCATTTGGCGAGAAAGTTGTAAGGGAGAAGGAGTATCTATCTGCCATTGTTGCAGTGGCGTTGGAGGGTTTCGAGGCGAGGAGAGTCTGGGAGTGTGTTCTTGCGGCAGTGGGTGAGGTAGGTCAGCGGCGAGTAGATGTGTTGGTGGGAGTTTGAGTTTCACAGCCCACAGTGGGAGTTGGCTCAGTGCCGGGGCAGTGGCGATTTATAGCTCCAGTGGCGCTAGTGGCTCTGGATCTTGGAGTTACACCCAGTGGGGCACAACAGCAGACAATCGAACAGGACCTAGGGCTCGCTCCTGGGATTCTCCTGACACAAGCCCATCGTAACGAAATGCCTCAAATGCCTGAAATTTTTACGTTATGAGACGCCAGACAGCTAACTCTGATTCACACAACACATCCCTTACATAGAATACACCTCAAAATATTCTTTAATAGCCTGTCGCTCCAGTATCATTCGCTCTTCTGTCTGCAAGTCTAGATTCAGCCCTGCCAAGGCACCACCACGTTAACATCTTCTCGGACTTTGCCAGCAAACAAACAACGAAAAGCCGTTGCTATCTGAAATTCTTCCTTCCACTTTGTCTGATTCTGTACGTGCGTATCTGTTCTCATACTAAGATACGTACTCCTAGCTTCTCGCCGACCTGTGGTTGAGCCCCTGCATCCCACCCCTTAACGTCCCACCGTTGAGTTAATCTCCCCCAGTTCTCACATCTCCTTCATACGACAACAAGAGAGCCGCTGATTGTGCTACAGCAGCCCATACACAAATTCTCCATATCCTGTTTACAATTGCGTGATGCTTGTAGACGTTTATCGAAAAAAAATCCTGTCTATCATTGACGCGTGTCAACCGCCGACGAGATACAAATGTATTGTTGTGGATAGTCATGTCAAGGCGCTGATCGACTCCGTTCTCTCTATGGACGAAATTTTGAAGCGAAATGTTACATCTGTCGAAATTATCGACAAACGACGTCCTCCGTTGCGGGAAATCGAGGCTCTTTATATAGTGCGTCCTTCAAAGTATAATATCGCATGCATATCGGCTGATTACTCGATCCAACCTCACCGATACGCGGGTGCTCACCTCGTTCTCCTTCCAGGTCTTGGTGACTCGGCAAACATTGCCATTAACAATCTTGCCAGTAAGGGATGCATCAGATCAGGCCCCGTGGTGGAGTACATTGACTTCCTACCGTTTGAGTCTAACACCTTCATGTTGACGAATGCTTCCCAGTTTGAGGCATTCTATCACCCGAAATGCTACGATTTGGCTTTGCCGACAATTTCAAAAGTTGCTAGACAGATTGCTTCCGTTTGCATTGCGATTGGCGAGTATCCGCATATTAGACACCTTTTAGATAGTGGAAAGGGTCTTTACAATGCGGAGAAACTGCCGTATATGATTGCCAAAGAAGTACAAAAAGAACTCGACAATTACGCCAGGGTTAATGAGAACTATCCGCCTGCCGTTGAAAATAGACCGGCGTCCAGCTTGCTGATCATTGATCGCTCAGTAGATCCATACGCACCTCTTATGCATGAGTACTCATTTCAAGCCATGATCTATGATTTGCTCAAAATAAAGGACAGGAACCATTATAAATATGAGCGGGAAGAGAAAGGAGAACAGGTGATGGAAGATGCAATCCTGGACGACGACGACGAAGTCTGGATAGGCCTCCGCCACGAGCATATAAGTGCAGCTATTGAGACATTGCAGTCAAAGGTCCAGAAGCTAGAAAAAGATAATCCAAATCTTGCCGATACTTCAAAGCAGGTGAGTGTGAGAGGTTTGCAAGATATGGTGTTTGCGCTACCTCAATTTCAAGAGTCAAAAAAGCGTTATGGAACTCACCTCCGGCTCGCGACTGATTGTATGGAGATCTTTGGGTCGCATGATTTATTTAGCCTTTCTACTCTAGAGCAGAATTCTGCTACGGGTCATGATGAGAATGGCAAACGAGCAAAGGGCCTGGCTGATACACTTGTCGAGCTGTTGGCCAGGGAGAATACGACCCTTACCGAAAAGGTGAGACTGCTCGCCGCATATGCACTTCATCGTGGTGGTCTGGTAGACACAGATTTTCAAAAACTCAAGATTCACGCAGATTTGCATGATCAGGACATTGAAGTTCTCAAGGCGCTGGCCATATTTGGCCATGACCTTGTGAAGCCGAGCTTGAAGCTCAAGGAAAAGAGAAACGTTCCGGTAACATACTTTGGCGCCAAGTCAGGATCGAAATATGAGAATGACCGATTCGTACCAGGAATTAAGAATATCGTTGAGCAACAAATCAATGGTGCATTGTCATTTGAAAATTTTCCGTCGGTGAACAGCAGAGATGCCAGTGCTGCTATTGAATTGGGGCAGGCACAAGGCTCTCTTCGAAATCCTAACCAGCGCGCTGTGTGGGCACAGACAGGAGCGAAGCGTCTTGTTAAGCAGCGAATCATTGTATACGTTGTTGGGGGAGTAACAGCTTCAGAGATGAGATCCATCTACGAACTGAATGCTCAATATCAAAAGGAGATTGTTATTGGTGGTGGAGACGAAATTCTAACCCCAGGCAAGTTCTTGAACACATTGTCAAAGATGGCCTATCGTCGAGAGAAGCTAAACCTCCCCGAAGATAGACCGGAACCATCAAGAGCTCCAGATGTACTTTATGAAAAGGAGGACACCCGTTACGGACGCCCTATGGCAGCCCAACCGCTTAACAACCAACGGCCGAGCAATTCTATTCCTGTACCACCAGTGGGAATGAAACAGAGCTCACCTGTTCAACCTGAGAAAAAGGAAAAGAAAAAGGGCAAGTTGGGTAAGTTCTTTAGATAATGGGTTTGAATAAATAAGTGAGTATAAATAAGCTGACTAGTATGGCAGGGCAGCCTTGTCTTTCTGCACTCTCGGAATGGAGACGATCTGACTAGCCGAGAAGGACTTTTGATAAAGTTTGGGCTGCTTATCAGGTGTTAAATCTTGACGGAACACGAATGGATTCACTTCCTCATAAGATAGAATTTGCGCTGTTGGAGGTGAAAACTTGTTGTGCACTTCGGGGAACTGTTCACCAAGAGCCTCCAACGCTAACTGGGTCTCGTCAATATCACAGAAATGCTGGTCTACTCGTTTCTGCGACATGCGGTGTAACATGTTGTTGGTAAGATTTTCAGCATCTTTACGCTCCTGGTCCGCAGCTAATGCGATCTCGTCGTCCCTTACCATGCGTTCATAGTTTGCACGGAATCTGCGAAGCTCGGGGGCGAGCTCTGCAGGGTCTCTATTTAAAATATCCGTTTGCTTTGCTTGTTCTAAGAGGTTATCTCTCACTGCTATTAGCTTTTTTAGCTCCTGTTCAATGTTTTCTATCTCATCGGACATTATGTGCTGAATCCAAGCCCGGACTGGAAAATGTCCCATATGCATCTGATCAAGAGATGATAACGCAACAGTCGGAGCGAATGAAACAGCTCAGGATTATACGATATTGATATTTTCAATGTTTATCATTCAACCGATGCATGAATAAATGTAATTACAAAGACTTTACTATACGACAAAGATATTTTTTGGTTGTGATAAGGTGGCTTATTTGATGTTAACAAGCTTCACATCAAAGGTGAGCTCAGAGTTAGCAGGAATACCAGGAAGCTTCTTGTTACCATAGGCCATCTTGGCGGGGATGACAATGCGTCTCTCACCCTTTACCTTCATACCCTGCACACCGATGTCCCAGCCCTTGATGACCTCACCACGGCCGAGAGCAAAGGTGAATGGCTTACCCTTGGTGTTAGAGTCAAAGACAGTACCGTTGTTGAGCTTGCCAATGTAACGGACACCAACCTTCTGGCCTGCCTTAGCAGCCGGGCCCTCACCAACGTTCTTGTCCTCAATGACAACTCCGCCAGCGAGAGTCTGAGCGCCAGAAGGACCTGACTCGAGCTTCTTGTCAAAGGCAACCTTCTTCTCCTCCTTCTTCTGCTTCTTGCTCTTTGGCTCCTCTTTGGGCTGTACCTCCTCCTCAACGGCTCTCTTCTTGTTCTTCTTGGACTTTGGTTCTGGGATCTCCTCTACCTCATCCTCCTCGTCGTCCTCCTGTTGGAGTTCCTCGATTCTGCTGATGATCTCATCCTCATCAGGAGAGAGATCATAGTCGCCATCATCAAGCTCATCCTCATCAAGGCCGTCAAGGTCCTCAATATTGTCCTCGTCGAACTCCTCAGAATCAAAGTCATCAGTGTCGTATGGGTGCTCGACGTACTGGCCAGACAAGTAAACAGATCCCGGGCCACTGACCTCGAAGGCAACCTCCTCGTCAACGCCAATGTAAAGGTCGAGAGGAACCTGGAAGACACCGTGCTTGGCGGAGAGAGTGCAGATGGTGAAGGTCTCGTAGTCCTCATCTTCATCATCGTCATCTTCTTCCTCGTCGTCGTCCTCGTCATCCTCATCATCCTCATTGTTCTGTTCGTAGTCCTCGTCATCCTCGTCCTCCATCTCATCTTCGTCCTTCTTGGACTTTTTGCTCTTCTTGGAAACGATTTGTTTCACCTCCTCTTCTTCCTCTTCCTCGTCATCTTCATCCTCAGAGTCCTCCTCAGCCTCATCATCAGAATCCAGCTCTGGGATGTAGTCTGGTCTCTTGAGGAGTCTCAGAGTAATTGGCTGGTTAAGGTCCTCACCATCAAGTTCAGAAACATCAATGGAAGCGGAAGTAAGGTGAAGGCCGAGAGGCATCTCCTCGTCGAGTGGGGAGACAACAAAATCTGGGACAACCTCAAGGTTGAAAGAACGAATAGGCAGCAGAGACGACATTGTTATGTGTGTGATTGTTTTGAAAATACAATGGTGGACTTTTTATATGTGAGAAAAAAAAATTGGAAAAAGCAAGTGCAGAAAATTTCCTGTCAGTTGTAGCCGCACGATGATGAAGGATTACTCTGGAGAGACAAGGAAAGCGGCACGTGGAGGAAAGACAGGGGAACATAGCAATCAGTGTAATATTGGTGTTTTCAGCGAATTCCGTTTTCTATAATTTGCAATAAACTTGCCGCTTGTTCCACATACTAGCATCTCTTTGAAGAAACCCTTAGAATATGCATAAGTGTTAATCCCAGCGCCCAGGAGAAGTGCTGGAAGCTTCTCGAGAGATGCTTGTCGCCTCAGTGAACTCAACTTCTCTCGACTTGACCAATTCCTCGAATTCCGCTTCTTCTAGCCTATCTTTGAGTAATCCAAGTCTGATCTGCACTTTGTCCTTGTCGAACTTTCGTGCATGATCAAGCAAGCCAATCAAGCAGTTGACAATGCCAGCTTCCCAGCCAAGAGTGAACCATTGCAAAGCCATCGTAGGTTCTCCAAAGTAATTCATGTTAATAAATCCAAGATCTGAGAAAGCGTCCTGAACGCCGTACTTTGCAGCTTGTTCCAGATGATATCTGCAGTCCTTTTTGTTGGTGTCCGATAAAATTTGCGCTAGGTAGTAGTGACAGTGCGCTGCCTGCTTGGGGTCGCGGTTCTCGATGGATTTGGCAATTGCCCTTTCGAACACCTCTTTAGCTTTGAGGAAATGTTTTTTGCCGTAATAAATAATGCCAGCACTGCGCAATGACTCCACGGCGGTTGTCAGGTCCGCGTCAGGCGATTCGCTGGCCATCATAAACAGTTTAAGAGCTTGATCAATAAATTCTCGACTAAATGCCAGGTCTCCGCATACTTTGAGCGCTAGAGGATGTTTCTCTTTGCAAAGTTCTTCAAGTAGCTTTTCACCATGTTCCAAATCCTCTTTCGTGACGTTCGGATCTGATAGTGTTGATCCACAGAGTAGTGCAATGGCAGATCTATCACCACGCTCAGCAGCGACTTCGACCAGCGATCTCTCTAGAGAAATCGTAGTCTTGGAATAATGGTTTCTTTCCTTTCTAACTTGCTCGAGCACTTTCTTGAGACTCATCAGATCGTGTGGAGTAACTGTTTCCGGTAGCACCTCATTCGACTGACTCAGAGCATCGTACGTCTGAAGGACTAGCTTATATGAAAGAGGCACGCGGTTTCGAAAGAGATACTTTCTCAATACCTTTTTCTCTGGCAGGGCTTCTGATATTATCGAGTAGTTGCGCCAATGGTTTGCTTTAGAGCTGTTTATGCAGGATCTGATCATTGTGTTTCGGTTGATGACTGTGCTCTCTCTTTTGTTTCTTGTCCCATTTGCCAGCCTTGTTGTTCTGCCCTATACCTTTGATTCTCACAAGAAGTTTTCCTTCTTGGTGGGTGTGGAGGCAATATAGTGTACGTATATGGTGAAGAGTTTATAAGACCAGCGGACCTTGTGTGCTCGGAAAGGAAGGGCAACCTCCCTGAGATGAGAACCAGACAAGCAAAACAACGGAAGTAGATCAGCTACAACGACACTATATGTAGCCGTCTCCGCTAACGCTTGTACATTTCCCGGCACGACTGTAAGCATCCCAACGCTGGCACCCAAAACCTCAACACCAAAGGAACGTGTCATCGTGTCATTTCCTCGACCGCAAGCACTACAGATAAACCATTTAGGAGCATTCACCTGGGCACCCACATATTGGCACACATGCGAGGGGATAGCATTCTATGTAAAGTAGTTACGAGTCTAGCGGCTAGCTGAGGGCTTGAGCGTGTACCCTGTTGGATGCATTGGCTCGGATATGCTGTCAGTCCTCGAGAACACAAGAAGCGTGATTGACAACGAGGGCCAGAAGAGCCCGACTGAAGCTCAATTGCTAACAGAAAGAGTACAGGCTCAAACGTCGCAGGCAATATCCCTCTCATGTAAAATACAAGTGTCACGGGTACAACAAACACCTGGTAAACATGTTCAACTTAAACAGTAGTGTTTCCGACTCTCTGCCGAAACAGCAAGCATGCACTGTGGGCGCCCGTACTGACTATCTCGCCAGGCAGGTGAGGAACAATCCTAGTGTTTGAAGGACAGTATTGCAGAGCCGGGCAAGTGTGATATCCTTGTCATCCGCAGGTTATACAAGTTTCATTGGCACTCGAGACTGCGTTATCAGAGTACAGCTACCAGGAACAATGTTGTCTGTGTCTGTCCAACTGACATTTCCTTATGCCAGATAGCGGTACGTGCGGTGGCCACTGTAACGGCCCGTCACGGCCTCTACGGCCAATGGACCTTTCCGCCCATTTTAGTCCAATCATATGCAGCATGTCTTGGAGCGACTGCCTAAGGGACTTGTGACTGCATGCAAGGTGACATTTCCTGTTTCAGTTAATAGCCGTTGGAAGGAGAACTGTTGCAAGAACAACGACCTGCCACGAGGCAAGGTTTTTTTGGCAATATATACCAATTAACTGCTCCAAAAGTGCCCAGAAACACTCAGATCCTCCACCATCCGTCTGCACGGCTCATCGACATGCCAATCAAGCGAAGCCGGGAAGGACAAGTCCCACTGCCACTGAGTTGGGAATCTGCCGCGATAGGAAGGTAACATGCAATCATGCCCTTGGGAGCTCCCCCGAGGGCGCCCGTGTTCATTCGATGGTGGCCGACAGAGTCGATTTATGTAGGGCTGGTGGAGAGCTGATCGCCAGAGAGAAGACGTTGTAAAAATTAACAGCGCAAAAGAGATTCCTACCTGTTCACTATCGAGAGATCCTCCTCCTGCATGTCCTGCCGACGACATTCGGAGAGTGGTCGCTCAGGTTCACACACTTTACAATACAGCTCGATAAGGCGAGCTTGCCCAGCTCTGATCAATCAGATGCACAAAAAAGCAAATGTAGACTCCGCATCCCTCAGCTTCCCTTACCCTGAAAGCCATACCGTTGGTTGGAAATATGGTAGTTAAAAGCAATGGCTCCCCTGACCCCTCCTCTCTGGCCCTCCTGCCCCGTCATCCACCATGAACCACCTCGTAGACTACTCAGACAAGAATATCCTCGCTGGTCTTCCATCTTCGTATCGCATGTACAAACCACATTCTGTTGACCGAATTGGCAAGCACAGAGATGGTCAAGCGAAAAAACGTAGCTATACTGCGTGTGAACGATGCCGTAACAGAAGAACAAAGTGCAACGACGGTCCTGAACCATGTCAGCCCTGTATCAAGGCTAAAACGACTTGCGTCAAGGCGTCCAAGATCTCCAAGAGTAAACGCTCTGCCACAGCGGATCGTATGGCCAAGCGTATCGCATACCTCGAGGCACTTGTCAAGAAAAACGGAATCAACGTGAGCTCAATGCTCACTGATGCCAAAATTGAAGAAATCGACGAGAACCTGTTGCCCACTGGATTTGCGGCTCCAACTGACATATCCTCGTCAATCTCGTCGTCATATAGTCCTTCCATGGGCCCTGGTAATGACGACGTTCTCACAGCTTATTCAGGCTATGAGCAGCTTCATACACCGGAGTCCAAAGAAGACGAGCTGCAGCTCCCGTCAAGCATTGCCGAAGCTCTTAATTTTGTCGAGTACTGCTCCATTGAAGAAGAAAGGGTGCACCTCTGCCGGGCGCTGATGGACCTGAAAAGGCCGCTGGTATTGCGCAAGAGAACGTACAACAGCTACGCAGCGTTTGAGGCGCTTGCAAAAATTAGTGGCTATGAAGGGTACAATGATCCAGCTAATTATCCTTTCAGCACGCCATCTTCTTCCTTCGTTGTTCACGATATCCACCATCTTCCGTCTCAAGAGGATGTCCATCTGTTGCTCGTTGCATTCATGCAAGAATGCTTATGGGGACCTTTCATTACGCCATCTGAGATCACTGAAATTGTCCACGAGGTCTATACTGACCATCTTTCTGCCAGCCCACACAGTCTTTTTATGTTCAACATTGCCATGGCGGTGGGCTCGTCAGTGCTCCACCGACCTGACCACTTCCAGTACTTTAACAGAGCACTCTACTACCTACACCAACAGCGTGGAATTAATGAGGTTGAGCATCTCGACCTGACAGACGCCATGGCGATAATTAGTTACATTTGGATGGAGCCCCATGAAGGATGGGATATCATGTACCTTATGCACAACACTTCTGCCCTAGCTATTAGGGTTGGAATGCACCTTGAAGAGTTTTACTCAGAGCTACCAAAAGAATTTGAACAGGCTCAACGCAGGACCTTTTGGTCTCTTTACTCCTTTGACAAGCACTTGGCAAGAGCTGTTTTCACGCCTGAAGCAATAAATGATGAAGAAATGACTATTCGGATGTTTGACATTGTAGAAGAGTCTGCGAGCTCTCATTCTTACTTGCAAGCTTCTGCCTGGGATCTAAGCATCTCCAGACAGATTATGAGAGCTTCTCAGTTGGCTTCTAGACTTCTTAACGAGGCAGTGTTTGTTGAAGGTGTCCCTAGTCCAGATGTCATTAATGATCTTTACGAGACCAATGACAAATTGAGGTGCGAGCTAGAGCCTTTAATTGGCACACTACCGGCCAGAATCAGAATTGACCTCGAACTCGAATGTCTTGGCAATGTTCTCATGATACAGCGTCGGCATATGATGAGCTTCGACCCCAGCCTTAGTCTCAGCGCTTGTGCCACTGGAATTGTTGCTGCCTCTCAAGCGATCCGAAACCAAGGTATCATTCGTCAACGTCAAGTGCCACTGGCTAAAGTGGCTGCTCATGGTCTTTATAGGGCTGCAATCAGTCTTGTGTGGTCTTACTGCGTCTGCGAACGAGCTAACCTGCGCATTTATACTAAAATTTCTGTTATGGCGGATCTGGAGTGTTGTTTGGAATCCCTCGAGAGCCTCTCAGGCCGCGGATGGGGTGGTGTTGAAGAAAAGACTGCTTTTGTAAGCAAGATTACGACTTGGTTTAAAGAGTCTAATGATCTATCTGAAGTGCTCCGAGTCTTTCCAAGCATCTGATGAGCTATTGACGTATGTAAAATGTATATTATCTTAACGAATGAACGACTTAAAGAAGGGAACGGCTTAATGAGGGGAGCGACCTAAAATCTGAAGGGAGCCTTCTATCTGAGAATAGGGTTTGACAAACAACCATTTGCGCTCTGAAGTAGTGGACAGGGGTAAGTTAGAAATCAACATATTCAACCCCCCCTCAACAGGCCGGTTACTGCTGGTTTGATTCATTCCTGCTCGCGTTCGGCAATTATTCTAAAAAGAGAAAGCATATTATACCCTTTCTGAGCATCCTGGGAGCTCAAAAATTGGAATGGTCGTAGCAAATTATATCATAATGACTATTTCCTTCTGAAAATAGAGGATTCGCCAAGTTTGCCGACTGATTTTCTCCAATTGTCGAGTCTCCACGCACAGTCACATCTTCACATTAACATTGGTGCTTTGGCCGAGTTGGTTAAGGCGAAAGATTAGAAATCTTTTGGGTTCTCCCGCGTAGGTTCAAATCCTGCAGGCGCCGATTTTTTTTTGCCAGTTGGACTCAATGGGCGCACATGAAGCAAGTGGCAGGAGCTCAGAAACAGAGAGAGGAAAAGAACAGAACAGAAAAGAAGCGATAGAAAGAAATCATTCCCCAAACGTTCGCCAGTATCCAACACTTGACTAGGCAAACAAGCTTTCCCCTGCTTGCCCTTTGCATCGTAACCTTATCGATCTCGTGCTTTTGAAACAGCCGTACTCAGGCACTTGAGATGCAGGACTAGTGCCGCATTCGTCGCGACAATTTATGGGGAGATATAGATGTTTAGAAAGGAGAGAAATGTTCTTGAGTACATTTTTTCATAGCTATGCTATTTCCTGACGTCCATTGCTCAAAGCACTCGGCCACTGAGAGCATCCACCATGTCAAGCGCGGTCCCGAAACGTAAAATCATTCCCACTCAAAAATGACACCTAGACATAATATTTCACTGTTGATTAGGGACAACACTCGAAACGCAAACTATCATGTACCATAGAAGCATTGCTCTGCTTATCCTGTTGGCAACTCTATGCACGGCCAATATTGCAGACTGGAGACATGAGTCTACTTTCCATAGTTTACAACCGCCGTTCCTTGATAAAGCTCTCACGCTAAAGCATTATGATTACCTGGGGGACACGATGATCAAGAACGATCAGTACATCAGGCTAACAGGAGATTCGCCTGACCGCCGTGGTCTGGTTGCATCAAAGCTTCCAGCACTGCCCGAGGACTTCCAGATTGAAATAGAATTCAATATTCACGGTGACGGACGCACACTCCATGGAGATGGCATGGGTATTTTCCTGACTCAAGCGCCTGGCCGAGAGGGTTCTGTCATGGGAATGGTTGAGGACTTCAAGGGTGTCGCGGTCTTGATTGATACATACAAAAATGCTAAGCAGTCCAAGGCCTTTCCATACTTGATGGTGATGAAGGGTGATGGTGGCTTGACCCCCTATGACGGTGCTAATGACGGTAAAAAGAACGAGATTGCCGGTTGCTCAGCGCGTGGTTTGGTTAATAACAACCATGCTTCGCGACTGAGAATCACCTTTGTGCGTAATCGCTTCTTTGCTGTTGACACGGACTATAAGGGCCACAACGAGTGGACAAGATGCTTTGAGACTGAGGACATCAAGGAGATGCCAATTCCGGCGTACCTCACGCTGACTGCGCAGACTGGAGAGCTGAGTGCGGCTCATGATATCTACAAAGTGAAGGTCTACCAGCTGAATCCAGCTCCCCAGTCGTACCAGCAGCTGCAAGATCTCGATAAGGGAAGACCAGTGACACCTTTGCGAGTCAAACAGTATTCTAAGAGTTCTTCTAGTGGCTGGGGCTGGTTCTTTGTCAAGTTTATTCTGGTCATTGGACTGCTGTTTGCTGCGTATATTGGATTTGCCATTTATCGTAGTAACCGAAAGTCTAAGCAGTCCGGGCTACTCATTTGAGTGAAACGGCGGCTAAGTCTTGCATAAGTTGTACAATGGTCAAAGTTCCGAGTGTATGATTACAAGGGGACGTTATGTATGTAGTTAATGTGTTGATTGTCCGATTTATTGATATTTGGAGCATTATTCACCGAGACTCATGGCCCTCTAAGATTAGTTGACTGTCCACATGGGTTTATTTTCTGAGGACATAATGGTGATTGATGGCAATGCAGGGTGCAACTGTCCTTGGCGTCCCACATCGGGCAGGGCAAGCTAAGACAGCTCGATGCAGGAAGCTAAATCTAAGTGTACGCCAATATCTCTCCATCATTTTGAAACATCCACGCTTACTCATCGGTACCGAGGTCTCCAAGGTATGCTGACTCGGAAGGCTCGGGCGACACATGCCACATCGAGGTGGTGCACGACCACTTACAGAGAGGGCGAGGCATCGCGGTCAAGAACGTGATAGCGATGTTAGGGCAAGGCACGGCACAAACAGGCGTAAATGTAGTTGGACATAATTGCGGAACCTTCGCCTAAGTGTATTTTTCAAGGTTACACGTTTTTTTCACTCATTCAGCCGAAACTCTCCTTCCTTTCGCTCTCCACATCTCCCACGACATGCCAGTGGCCTGCTAAATTCGGTATGGAATTTCGCTCAAGCAGAAAAACTCCATAATCACATTCACCCTGTCTCTTGTACCTCCTCCAGGTTCACCCCTGTAATATATATAAAGAGCGCGCTCTGCAGTATAGACCGATAGCAACAGGAATCTTCAGGAATCCATAGCGTATGAACCGAACAACTTCTCTTCATACTGCCTTTTTGTTGACGACGAGAAGAAATATGCCACCCCCCTTCTTGCGAGTGGGTTATTCTAGTTACTCCACACAGCAGCAGCGGGCCCCCAAGTCTCAGCAGTCAAAGAAATCATCGGGCTTCACTCGCCGATGGGCACTTGCATTCATCGCCCTTGGTAGCGGAGCCGGATGGTATGTATATCGGCGTGGCGGCACTTCCAGCCCCGAGGAGAATTCTGAGGAAACGGATCTACAGCCGGTCAGAATGGCCAAGCCCTGGCAGGTGGCAGCCTACTCCACACTACCGCTAAAAGCAATGTCACGATTGTGGGGACGTGTGAACTCCATCGACTTGCCTGTATTCATGCGTGGGCCCGGTTTCCGCTTCTACGCTTGGGTGTTCGGCGCGAATCTTGACGAAATCAAACAGAAAGATTTGACCCAGTACAGCAACCTGAGCCAGTTTTTCTACAGAGAGCTTCAAGATGGTGCTCGGCCCATTGCTGACTCGCTGCTTGTTTCCCCCAGTGATGGTAAGGTCCTCAAGCTAGGAATAATTTCTGAGGATCGAAAGGTCGAACAAGTTAAGGGCGTTACATACAGTCTAGACGCTCTACTTGGAACTCCGTCAGGAACGCAGACACCATCGTCTCCTGCTGAGCCTACAGACTCTGGTTCCAGTAGCGCGTCCAATTCTACTCTTATTGATTTTACAGACATTTTCAAGTCAACTGATACATCATCTCCCGAAGACCATTTCTCGCCAGAAGATGTCATTGGCAAGCATAAGGAGTTTGCCGTCATGAATGGCATCTCCTATACACTGCAGGATCTACTGGGTTCTAATGAGCAGCCAAGTTCTCTCCCGGATGCGACAGGAGATATTCCCAAGTCTATTGACCAGAGTTTTAAGGTTGCAGGAGATCTCATGATGCCTACACTCGAGCATAAGCGTCTATTTTTCGCGGTCATCTATTTAGCACCTGGAGATTATCACCGGTTCCACTCGCCTGCAAATTGGGTTGCCGAAGTGCGTAGACATTTTGTCGGTGAACTCTATTCTGTCGCACCGTACTTCCAGATTAAGCTTGCCAATCTTTTCTGCTTGAATGAGCGAGTGGCTCTTCTTGGCCGCTGGAGACATGGGTTCTTTTCCATGACACCAGTTGGAGCTACCAATGTTGGATCTATTGTTATCAACTTTGATAAGGATCTCAAGACCAATACTGTGCGTGACATATCGGAAGAGCCCAACCACATTGACGAAGCGTCATACAAGAATGCTTCACGCATTTTGAGTGGATACCCCCTAACCAAAGGCCAAGAGATGGGTGGTTTCAAACTCGGTAGCACTGTTGTGCTTGTTTTCGAGGCTCCAGAGAGCTTCGAGTTCTGTGTCAAGCAAGGGGAATCTGTCAAGGTGGGTCAGAAGCTAGGTGAATAGTTGGAGGATATTTTGCATTGTATTAGGTTTGTACTATTATGAACTATGGCATGAAGATTCACATAATGAATCTGGAAAGTAGTTATAGGATTCTATAAATGAATTCTAGCGTCAAGTGTAGATCAGAGGCAGTTGCAGATCACGGTATCGACAAAGTTCACTTTTGACATACCATCTCAGTACGACGGACGGAATTCACAATTGCGTTCAATATTATACCCCACGTTTATCGCCGTACAGAAAGTTGGTTACCACTTCGTGGAGACACTTACTGCATAGAATCGGCGAAGAGCTTGCCCAAAAGCCTACAAAAGGCAACTATAAAGGTTGCGAGGCTCAAGACCTGCAAATAGTCGTTGCCCTGCAGGCGGCAAGCAGAAGCAAGACAAGATAAAATTAGATAGATCTCTGTATGGCTCGTTGTTGTGCACCTTGATAGGAAAACTATGGCGATGAAGGGCCGCCAAGCACATGAAACAAGACGAGTACGGGTATACTGACATGACCTGCAACGGGAAGGGCTCTGAGAGAGTACTTCATCGGGGCAAGCGGCTTGAGAATGTTGGGTACTAGACCTTGAGCCACTGAGCCCAGCTGTGACTACAGCTGGAGGTGCAGAACAGCAAGGTAACCCTTCGCTAAGCCATTTACGATTGAGAGAAGAGCGGAGATCATCTCGAGAAACGAAATGACAGCCGAGCGCCCGGCAAGATACCCAGTAGACAATGTCTCGCGATACTCTCAAAGAGGAGGTTGTGCTACAAGGATAAATGGCATGGGCCTGCAGACGGCCTTTCCGAGGGCGGTTCCAGGGGCGTCTTTGCTTACCTTCAGCACTTTAGGGGTTTTTGGGAGTCAGTGGCTCGATCAGGTGTAGTTAGTAAAACTGGCGGACGAGAGAGAGAGGAGCATTTTACTGTGAATCCAAACATGAATTTCAAGAGCAGAGCTTTATGCCAAACAGAAGCATTAACTGCATACCAGCGTATACACCCCAAACCGCTCATATCCATTCAGGGGCATTGTGTTCCGTCTGATTGCATCGTCAGCCTCAAAAGGCGCCCCACCAGTCACTAAGAATAGTTGGGTCTACTTGTGGCACTTTTGACGGACTTCGTCCCAGACCCAGACCGGAAGCAGCCAACAGGACCTCGATGGGCTGCAAAAAGCAAGCTTTCAAGAGCTACAGATTTTGTGGCACAGAGCCAAGGTTTTTGCGTTGAGACTCCGGCCGCTGTTGCTCAAGACCCCACCTCTCAGAGATCATCAGTTCTTGCGTGGGAGAGCCCTGCTAAGGATCACCGCCGAAGAGGAGTGAATCGCAACTGTGGCTGTTGCAGTAAGGCCGACAACAAGGAACTCTCCATTCCTAGGATGTGCGGACATGAGCGTGCCACTGCCTGCTTCGGATTGACCCCGATGATGGACGTCAATTCGACATGAGCTTTGGGAGAGAAAGTGGTGCAGTGCACAGCGCGTGCGTGGGGTCCGCGGAAGTGCCACCAATGGGCGACAAAAAAATTCACGATGCGTATATCCAGGAGGAGCAGGGTCGGCGATAGGATTGCCGAGTGTTTTTGGACGCAATACCCCGGCAAGGACACGAGAAACGAGCGACAAATCCTTGGCGAAATGTCGCCTTCCAGGTATTCTGGCCTGGGCGAAAGGCGAAATTACTCCCTTTCCCACTCCGACCAGGCACGGCGTGTGCTCTGGCCACCGCCGCTTTTTTCATCTTGGGTGGTGCATCCCCCTTTTGTCGATATATCCCCGTCAAATCGGCAACCAGCAGGAAAATTGTGTGTGCTGCCCATTGCTTTTTCTTGGTTGGTGTTGGCTCTGATCGTTTGGGTGCACTCACCTCCACCCAAACACCAGCAGCAGCCCCAAGACATAATTTGGGCGCATAGGTAAAAGCAGGCAGCAGGGTAACTGCAAGGGTTTTAGCTGCAGGCAATTGGCTTTACCAAACTCATCCTTTTCACTACTCTAAGTGCCATCCTTTGCTGGTGATATTAACTTTGCGCTAGACGTCTGACATTGTAGTGTCAGATTGTCGTCGTTCCCAGGTCAATACCTCCTTAATCACCAAGGGAAACTCCTGGCTGCAGTGACCTGCTCATCTCCCTGCCTCGAGGTTTTACTGAAGCAACAACACCCTGTCTTCAAGTTGTCTGATTCTTCCAAGTTCTCATCAAGAGCTATTTAATTCTTCAGTGGTTGTTGTACTTACCAGCGACTCCTGTAACCGCTAGTTTACTGATTGCTCAGCGGCAAAAAACAGCATCTACCGAGCAGCTACAGAAAACGGCTCGTTACATCTCGTGCAGATTCTACACAACGCGTTAGCAAGCATTGAAACATTGATATTGAGCCTTTCAGCTTTTGAACGATTTAACAAAACACAATATGAATCGGCGGGATTCCAATCCTCTCTACAAAATTACCGTGCTCGGGGATGGTGGTGTTGGAAAGACTGCACTCACCATCCAACTCTGTCTGAATCACTTCGTTGAAACATACGATCCAACAATTGTGGACTCGTACAGAAAGCATGTGACCATCGACGACCAGCCCTCGACTCTAGAGGTTCTCGACACTGCTGGACAGGAAGAGTATACGTCGCTGCGCGACCAGTGGATAAGGGACGGCGAAGGTTTCATTCTGGTATATTCCATCACTTCTCGTTCTTCCTTCTCTCGTATCCAGTTTTACCACTCGCAGATCCAGCGTGTTAAAGAAGACGAGCCTTTCTTTTGCGTGCTAGTAGGCAACAAGAGCGATTGTACTGGTGAGCGTGCTGTTGCCGCCACAGAAGGTGAGGCTCTTGCTAAGGAGCTGAACATGCCCTTTTTCGAGTCGTCGGCTAAGGACAATATTAACATTGAGGGTCCATTCTTCAAGTGCGCCAGGGCCTGCAAGGTTATTCGCGAAGTTGCTAAGAACCCACCAAAGCCTTCTGAGAATAAAGAGACACAGGCTTCTTCTCCAACGAACACAGCAGCTCCAGCTCCTGGCGATACCGCTACAGCCGCCCCGCCTGCAAAGGCTCCGGCTGCGACATCCACACCCACGGGAGAGAAGATCAAAAACAAAAAGAAGAAGGGCGACAAGTGCGTAATCTGCTGACCTGTGCAGAATCATTTACTTATAGACCAAAAGTCTTTATATACTAAATTATCTATGGAGAGTTCTCGACAGTAATACGTACGCGACCTCATAATTCCGGGGCAGCACCCCGGAATTATTCAGAAAGTGGCTCGGATTCCGACGACGGACAAAGCATTATCGCAATTTCCCACAACTGGCGGGACACGACCCACTCCTTGGCCACTAGTAGCTTGTGGAAGATTTCTACTATAGCATGGTTACAGTTGTGTTGCGCCTCGCCTTCAAGGGCTTGTAGCTATGTGCTTTGGATTTAGCAGCCGCCCAAGTTGTCTTGTTCGTTGGAAACCCGCAAAAAAATGAGCCGCAAATGCCATATCCCCGATAAGCGTGGGAACAGCGCTCACCTTGGTCTTAGCCGTGCGTCAACATAGTACAATGTAGGGGTCCCCTGTTCGCATAGGAGCAGGACGTTCCTTGTTGCGTAACGAGAGACAAAACAGCCAGAATAACCATGGCGGCTGTTGGCCCGCAAAAGGACTTTTAACAAAGGCGCGTTTCGCGACGTCTTTTAGTGCCCGCGCTATAGCCGCTTACGTGGTTCCCTCTCGCACTAGCACTGTGCTGCCCTACTGTCTACACCAAAGGAACTATTTGGGCTAATGCCTGGCTACTACTAGTAGAGCCGAACTCCACTGGCGGTTAGCGTTGCTTTCTGCGGTGACTGAGACATTGGCAGCATGTTCAGGGAGGGGTGTCCGCAACGCCTCAGTCAGAGTCATAGTGAGGCATAAATTAACAGCAACATATATCTGTTACAATGAGCTTGGAAAAGCATAATGTATGCACAATTCAATATTTGTTACCATTTAGTAGTTGGTTATTTCACGCTGCTGTCAGCTGCTGTCAGTGGTCTGTGCTACTTAGTGCTGACCTAGAGGTGAAAAGTGACAGGGGTTGTTTAGTCGCCCTGGTCCACGAGCAATTCGCAGTACCATACAGGCGTGTCAAGAAAAGGGTGTCGCCTGTAATTTAGATGCAACTACGGCAAGTGGGTCAACCCAAATGATTGCCTGTAGATGCTTTAGTACATATCATTTTGTTGGATTCAGGCTCCCTTGACGACCGTTGTCAAGACCGGTGAAGACCGATGTCGAGGCAATGTGATACTTTCTATAATGGCTCTGTTGCTTGCTGCAGGGTCTTTTCAAGCTAGTTGCTGGGTGTAGTAAATGATGGAGCATAAGACAGAAACAAGTGGATACTGCTGCAAACTGTCAAACCCAGACAAGATTAGCCTGGTAAGGTAGATAGGCGCTAGCTTGATCTGGGAAGGGATAAGATTCGATCGATGATCGAAGTCAGTGTCTCACTGTGTTGCCTGCAGTCTCGGACGCCTATACGATCCCTGTCAGCTCTTCACTGTTTACTGCTGCATTCCCCAGCACTCCCAGCGCCAGCCTCTCACTTGCACCAACTCCCGATGTCAACTACGCCGCACGCGACACGAAAAAACCACCCAACCATGGGAAAAAATACACGCCTCTCACTCTAGCCCAAACAGACACCACCACCAACAGAAAATGCAATGTCCAGAGCACCGCTGAAAAACATCTCAAACGAACAGATAGTCAGCAGAAAACTCGCGGAGCATGCCAATCCACCTTCTCACAATGTCTTGCAAGCTCGCCTAGCATCCCCAGCTGCAGCATCTCCAAGTCAACAACAACAAACAACAAAATGGAATGAACAAGCCTGGCGCCTATGCTACCGCAAAATTATGGCTTCGGCCAACGTATATCTCGACAATATTGACGAGACCTCAAAAGCTCGCTTAACACGTTATTTCCGTCGTCTAGGTACCAACATTTCGCCATTCTTTGATGCAACGGAAATCACACACGTTGTAACCTCAATGGAGTCGCCCAAGGAACAAATTGCATTACTACCGGACAGCCATGTGCTGGTCAAGGCATGTCAGGCCGGAAAAAAGGTCTGGACTTTTGAAAAGGTCATGAGAATAGTCAAGGGCTTGGTTCAAGAAATGGTCACCAAAGAACCGACTAGAGGCAATGCACCAGCCGTGAGACAGTATTCCACGGGTCTCTCACAGTTGCTTAACAAGGAAAAACTAACTGGAATATCCGCTGATCGAGATCCCACTGCCCGCAGAGATGACTACCAGTATTTCAAGTCACCGTACGTCCTGGTCTGGGACCCCACACACAAGCACAGAGCATTCATATCAAAGGAGTATAACGACAACTGGCCGCGGCTCGTTACCAACCACAAAAGCCCTTTTCAAACAGGGCCAATCAGCGGCGATCCTGCCGTGAAAGCGCATCTAACTAGAGATAAAGAGGACGATGCCAAGACTGCTCTTGCACGTGCTGTCAGTCGTAAAAGAAACAGCCAGATGCCAGAAATTAACGTACCTGCAAAGGTACAGCGCACTCACTCTGCTGTAGTACACGACATTTCAGCTTCTGGCATTCAGCAAATCACATCGGCATCCAAATCAGTGGCCAGTCATACACCCGGGGAGATTCCAACATTTGCATCCAAGGAAGTCGCCCAGCTCAAGCGTAAACTATTACCGGCCAACCCGCCTGCGTATCAAGGGACACAAGGAAACGTTCCTGTCCATCAACCACCAGCTATGCATTCTAAGCAAATGACTTTTCAACATAGCAAGGAATTTGCCGGACCCAAGGAGTCTAAAGATGCGAAAGGTCTTGGGCCCCCGCCGTTTGGAAACATCACGAACACTCATGCAACTCAGACTGTCAAGGCGACTCGAAAGAAGGAGACAGCATATTGGTGTGAAAACTGCAAAGAGTCGTTCTACGATATGGAGGATCACTATCAGTCTCGTAAGCACAGAAAATGGGCACAAGAGGGAACCAATTTCACGGAACTAGATTTGATATTGGCCACCCTGAGAAGGAGATAAATCGACGGCTAAGTGCGTGTCGATCCTATTTGGAGACCAAGAGCAGGCAGAAGGCCGTTCTTGAGTGGTAAATCACTGTGATCAGTGAACGACAGTGTCGAATATTTATACATGAGAATTTTAACCATTAATTAGTATATAAAATGCATCAAATTCTACACCTATCCCGATGCTCACCACTCACCAGTCATCGATTAGGCGAACGCCAAAAGAGTTGCACGGCTGAAAAAAAATTAGTTGCATGTCCAACAAAAAATCACTAGTAAACGGATTCTCTGGAGAACAAAAATGGCAAAGCTGTCAAAGAAGGCTCAGAGACAGAAAGATGAGAGGTTAAATGCTCTTAGCAAAGCTGACAGTGCTTTGCTGGGTAGATCGGGAGCCGGTTTTAAGCGACTGGGGAATGATGACGAAGTAATGGACTACGAAACAGTTCCAAGACAATTTGCTAATGATGCAACAGTTGAAGAAGTGGAGAAGTTACCTGTCAGAACAGCTGATGGCAAGATGCAACGTGTAATCAAGAGACAAAAAGTCAAGGAGGAAAAGACTGAGGAGGCAGGAGGGGAGGACGAATCGGCTGATGACCAGTCAGAAGAGAAAGTAGATCAAAAGGCACCCAAAAAGGAGAATCCCTTTAAAGATATGAGCAACCAGCAGCAAATGATGGCAATTCAAGAAAAAATTGCTGAAATTGCTGAACTGTTGAACGAGGACCCTGAAGAAGAGATTGTTAATATCAGACAGCTGGCAACGCTTTTTTCTAACGCGACGCTAACAAAGGGCAAGAAAATTATCGTTCTTTCTCAGGCCAAGATTTTCAAGTCTCTGATCCCAGGATATAGAATTCGTCCACTCACAGAGACTGAGCAGAAGGAGAAGGTTTCAAAAGATGTTCGAAAGCTGAGAGACTTTGAGCAGGCATTAGTTGCCTATTACAAAAACTACGTTACAACATTGCAGCAGCTGGTCAGAGCAGGTTCAAAAGGCCATTCAACTCCTGCAGACCGTGGGCTTTGCGCCGCAGCGCTTACCGCTGTTACTGATTTGTTGGGTTATGTCCCTCACTTCAACTTTCGCAATGAGCTGATCCAAATTCTTGTTGAATTTGTTAGCATCAAGCCAGGTAGATTTGAAAGCGTTCCCGGCTTTGATCACAAAATTCTTTTTGATAAATGTATCAAAGCTATTGAAGGGTGTTTTATTCAAGACGAAGAAGGGCATGTTTCGTCAGAGATTGTCAAGCTTATTACCAAGATGATTAAGCAAAAACACTACAAATCAGTTGACCCAGCAGTTTTGAACTCATTCTTACAGCTGCGTCTTCTGACTGAGCTCAAGGAGGCGAGAGCTTCCAAACCTCACTACGATAAAGTGAAGAAGAAGGATAGAGTGCATCTTACGCACAAGGAAAGGAAAGCAAGAAAGGAAAACAGAGCAATCGATGAGGAGATGGCAAAGGCTGAAACAAAAGTGTCACACGAAGAGAGAGAGCGTCTGCAGTCTGAAACATTAAAATTGGTTTTTGTGTTGTATATCAATATCCTGAAGGCAAGGACATCACTTGTCGGACCAGTACTAGAAGGTTTGGCGAGATTTGCGCATTTAGTCAATGCTGATCTTTTTGGTGATTTGCTGGAAGTGCTACGTGAACTCATTATTGAGAGACAGCAGAGAACTGGAGATGATGGAAATGTGGAATTTATTGAGAGCACTAGTAGGGAGGCACTCCTCTGTATCTCTTCGGCGTATGCACTCCTTGCGGCACAGACTGGTGAATCTATGAATCTTGATTTGTCGTTCTTTGCCACCCATCTTTACTCGTCTCTATACTCTTTGGCTCTGAATCCAGATATTGAGTTTTCGCACAAGGCTCTGAGACTCTATCAAAATGAGAGCACCCCACGGCCAAATGTCAATATGTCAACCGAGATGGAGATGGTCGTGAGAGCATTTGAAACAATATTTTTCCGCCAGCGTACGATGTCGAAGAAGCGGTGTGAAGCGTTTGCCAAGAGACTGGCTATGTGTACTCTTCAATGGCCTGAAAAGTCATCTTTGGCTGGTCTCAAAGTCTTGGACAAGCTTGCAAAGAGGTTCGCCGCAATTGCGCAGCTCTTCAGCACTGAAGACAGGGTTGAAAACGGTGTTTACATGATGGAGGTAGATGACCCTGAGCATTGTAATCCTGAGGCTGCCGTTATTTGGGAAACGGCATTGTTGCAGCAGCACTATTCACCAGATGTGGCAAAGGCTGCTCGCCATGTTGCCAATAATTTTAAAATGAAGGCCTGATATTTATTAATAATAATCACCAATAAAAGTAAGATCGTTATTCTTCTTTCATATGTACTGGACTGTTTGAGGAAGGGCGAGGTTCTTCCTTGGCATAGCCATGCAGAGTAGGATCAAGAGGTGCTAGCGGCTTGATCATATGGTGAGCAACGTCTGGAGACGAAGCAGCAGTGGTTGGACTTGAACCGGATGACACAGATTTCTTTGATATTGGGGTTAATGGGTCTTCAAGTGGGTCCACTGCACCTCCCAGTTGCTTGCTCGTCTTGCGGAGGACAAGAGGTTCAATGTCATGCACCAAGGTAAAGTCTTCTCGATGGCTACCATCATCAAGCTCTTCAGGAATGCTTTTGGTGCGATTCATCTCATCTCGAGGTTGATAGGAAGAAAGAGCCTTGTGAATGCCAGTAGGCATGTGCCTTCGCTGGGGAATTGCGAGCGAAGGCCAGTCATCGCTACTGCGGCGTGAATGACCCGGAGAGAGACTCCACTGTGATGCCACGCTATTATTCCTCACATGCCCAGAGTGCCAGAGGGAAGTAGAGTCATGATTTAGAGTTGATTGCACACTCCTCCCTGAACTACGCCGCCTGAACATATTTTGATAACCGTCATCACTAGTGGTTGAGCTCCATCCAATGCTCCTGTTTCTGAACGGGTAATTATCGTTCTGAGGGATTGAACGAGCGTAAACACTTGGGCTGTTTGAGTCCATGAGTGTCGCTGGGCCCTCGCTAGTTTGTACTGGCATGGCAGCGGTACTGTTTGAGTAGTAGGATTCGTCAGAAGCACGTCTATAAGGAGGAAAGTGTTCACCAGCAGCATAATAGACATGCAATCCGCCGTAGCTGTCTGTGGTCGTTGCCACTGATGGCTTTTTGGACTGGCTGAAGCTGCTTAGTTGGGAATGATTTCGACAACGCACCACTTCTCCATGCTCAGGGATATAGCCAAGGTTGTTCTTATGGAGAATTGAATATTGCTGACGGGGCAGTGATTGCTGACGCGTCCAAGCCTTTGTTTCCAGGTCCGGCGTGTCCGTCATCACTAGCAGAGGTCTTTCGCAGGTCACTACATCAAAGGAAGTCAGCATTCGTAAAGGAGTGAGCGGCCTCATGACATTATACTCTTCCAAAGAACCGTATGAACGCTTCTTGGTTTGTATGGTTTCTGGGCTGCTGGGTATGTCATAGAACGACAGAGCACCACCACAGGCTCTAGAGCAGGCTTCCCTCAGATCATCACCAAAAGCAAATAGAGTATGGGGGATGAGAGGCAACGGTCTGAAGGAGTTCGACAAAGCAGGTGAGAGTTGAAGATTTTCCACTTCCTCACCTAGATGAGAGCAGTTTCTGCTGCCTTCGACACTGCGTACCATTACGCGAGGACTCAGGGAAGTGAGCTCGGGAGACCCATCGACAGCCTTTTTGACCTGGCTCTGAGCATAGTTGGAAGCTCTCTTTAGTCTGTCTTTCAGAGATTCGTACTTGCTATCACAAAGCGGAAGGCTTTCATTAAAGTCCAACCCATCACTGTGTTCAGTCAGTGATGACTGATTTTCAAACGACCCTCTTGTAACGGCAGGCAGCTTCTTGTTTAGCTGTGAAAAAGTGTTATCACTAGACTGCAGAGGTAGAAATGCTGGGTTCTGACGACTTTCAGGATCTTTGGAGTTGTACTGACCTACCAAGACAGGAGCTGATACCTCGGGTCGTTTTGTTTCCTCTTCCTTATGTGATTTCATTGTAATGATATTATGGGAAAAAAGTGATTTCTTTCTCTTCTGACGCTCTTGTATCACCCGTTTCTCCAGTTTCAATCTATTCTCTTCATCTTTCAGAACCCAGGTGACACCTGATTCTGCAATCGGAAGCGGTCCGAGTGGCCGGCTAGGATTTCTACCGCTCTTTGCCTTTTCATCTTTGCTACTTCCCGTAAGTTCCATCAGTGCGCGTAGGGACTCGCCCATATGAGAAATATTCTCTTGTCCTGGGCCTGAGTTCTTTTTAATAGGCTCTAGGCTGTTATATTGTCGTTCTGTGAGGTCGTGTACAGGAGAGGCTGGATCTTCGTCCTTCCGTTCATGTCCAAACCTGTATTCTGCTTGCCACTCCTGCAGAGGCTCAGTCTCAGAACTAAAGGAATTCAAGCCAAAGTTGCTGAGTCGTGAAGATAATGATTTCCTAGGAACGTCACTGGATGAGTCCGGATCTTTGTCTCCGAATAGTCTTGAAAGTGGCACGGAGAGGGTGAGCCTGTTCTTCTTCTTTGGACTGAGATCAGTCACAGGATGAACGTATTCTGTCATTCTTATAGGACAAATATGAGCAATAGTATTCCCTTGTGGCCCAGCGAAGCCCAGCCGGGTTTAAGTACGGCTCGTTGTCGTGGGCTCATCTTCACAGCTTTCCGAATGGGAAATTACCAGTAAAGGCTAATCGAATGGCGAGTCTTGGCTCCTCGATTAGTCCTGAACAGGACGAGCTTGACGGAGGGTAATTGGAAGTGTCAGAGCCTAATGGTGGTTATCAGAGCTTATCACGATACGATTACGTGCGTGCCGCTTGACATTGACGTTCTGCATTCTTCCGTTTCAGCAGTATCCTTCTACTAAATGATAGATGCGACAGAAGTAGTGGACAAATACATGTGTCGAGAATTACTTAAAGTTACCAATTACAAGGGCATATTAGGTACCCTTCACTTGGCTCTGACATGTTTCTCTCCACTGGGCAAATTGAGAGCCGCATGTGAATGCTTACCGAGCTGAGACCCACCAGTTGACACACACACAGCAGCGCTTTAATGAGAGCTAAGTGTTACATTAGATTCCACTAGTAACAAACAAAATTAATAATGCAGATAGAGACGATGACTCCAGAATGATAGGAAATATGGTGACACCAGAAGGATAGATAATATCTTACTTCAAGCTGGAACGCATCTGCTGACCTGCGTTCCAGAGCTTCCTCTCCTTTTCTCTAGCCGCATCGGTAGCGGACCTCTATTTCAGGTGCGATCTTTGTCCTTTGCCGGTGCGCCGCACGCAAAACCTAACCCAATGTACCCTAATGGCAGGTAACTCCCAAACGGTCGCTGGGGCAGATAGAAGGATAGAGTGACAGATGAAGTGATGGAAGTAGGAGGGCACATAACAGCACGTTTTCTTTACACATAGCAGCGATTTCTATCAGTATTACCATCAATTTATGGGGAGACACCAGCAAAATATTTTACGCCCCCCTCAGACCCCTCACCGAGCCGTCGGGAGAGATCTCCCGAAGCTAGCCTGTACCTGCACTTAACGTCACTATTGAACCTCCTCGACGCGCCTTCCTGCAGCATCAAAATTCTCTATATAAAGAGGGGATTCTCTGCGTCAAACTTGATCAACGAACAGAGTATTTTGGAAAATGACTAATCAGCAAAGCAATCAAGTTGAAATTATCGGCGCTCCATTTTCGGGTGGCCAAGGCAAGAGTGGTGTTGACGATGGTCCAAAGCTTCTGATGGAGGCTGGTGTCGAACAGCACCTCCAGGAACTGGGATTCTCCACATCTTTCGCTGGAATGCTTGATTTTAAGACTATTGAGCAGGATGAACCCATTGGCAACATGAAGAGACCTCGTTATGTTTCCCGTTCCACGAAGCAGGTTCACGATGCTGTCCGCAGTGCTGCTGAGCAGGGTAAGATCCCCCTCACTCTCGGTGGAGATCACTCTATTGCCATTGGAACTTACTCCGGTGTCCAATCTGTTCACAAGGATGCTGTTCTATTGTGGATCGATGCTCACGCTGATCTCAACACCCCAGCAGCTACTGAATCAGGTAATCTCCACGGCTGTCCAGTGTCTTTCCTGCTGGGAATTGACGAAGAGGAGAAAGATCACCCTGACGCTGGCGTATTTCGATGGGTTCCACACTGCCTGGAGCCTTCTAGAATTGCATACATTGGTCTGCGTGATGTTGACAAGTTCGAGAAAGAATACATCAGGAAGCACAATATTGCCGCCTATTCCATGAGCCACGTTGACAAGTATGGCATTGCCAAGGTTATTGAAATGGCTCTAGAGCGTATTAACCCCGGTATGACACGTCCCATCCACCTGTCGTTTGACGTGGATGCGATTGATCCAGTTTACGCTCCCTCCACTGGTACACCAGTTAGAGGTGGCCTCACATGGCGTGAGGCCTGCTACTTGTGTGAGGCTGTGGCTGAGACCAAGAAGCTTGTGGCTATGGATCTCGTTGAGTGTAACCCATGGTTGGGCGAGAACGAGCAAGGTGTTAAGGATACTATTAATGCCGGCATTTCACTTGTTAAGTGTGCCTTTGGCGATTCTCTTTTGTAAAATTGCCAAAACTTTATCTGCTGATGCTCTTTTTTGCGTATAAAGACTTTTCGCTTTAACAGCGGTTCGGATACTGATACCGGGTATAAATGTATAATGTTATAGAATACGATAATGGAAAAGACAAACATCATTGAAAAAACATCATTCAAACATCACTAAAAAAACCAAAACACGTCTTGTTGTTTCATTGTCGCCTGGGCTTCTCATTAGTCTTATAGTGACACTTACTTGCTGTGACCACAGCACTTGCAGGCACAAGCGGCAGTGGCACACTTCTTTCCAGTGTGACAGGCGCAGGAGGAAGCAGCGGAACAGCCCATTATTGAATCGATGAGAGTAGTTTGTATTGGTTGTCAGTTGATTAGAATTGACTGAGGACTGGGAGAGCAATCAAAGGCCTTTTATAGAGCAGTTTATCGCCAATATTATTTGGCTGATAACTCCTGTCGGCATAATTTGAACCTCTAGACGCGCAGCCATATTATCACATGCAATCGCAGTTGGGGAGGAGCACGCAACACCCCATTAGGCAGGTGGAACAAAACAAGCCCCCGAAAAATAGGCATGCGCTAAGTTGATTGCCTTACAGGTTTCAACATATTTAACGGTCTAAAGTTTGGCCATTTCTTTATGTATAGATCCACTGCAAAGCACCCAGGGGTGCACCTATTCAATAACCTCCAAGGTATCAATCAAAAGGCTGCACACACCACCACAGCTTTTTTCCGCAAATCAGCGAAGATCTCTCGCTGCATATAATAATACGCTCATGTGATCTCGGCCATTTATCCTTGCAATGCTCCTTTAGACTGGTATCTGGAGGACACTGAGTCCGATATCTGGAGAGCCGAGAGTTCTGTTGTCTGGGAGATAATCAATGACGACATGTATCATAGTTGCTTGAGAGGCGACGATACATCACGAGTTCGCAAACTTCTAGTAGTAGTGCCATAGGTAGTAACACGTTTTTTGGAACTCGCCGGCTTGGGAACGCTGGCAGCTGCTACGTTCTTCTGAACTTCGTCTGGCCACAGCGAGCGGCCAAGGCGAATTCCCTCAAGCTGCCAAGCCGGCGTGCTGGCACCAAAAGTAGGCAATTTCAACCTGCACCCCTTCTCCATGTCCTTAGTAATTCCAATTGAGCTCCACTCCTTACGCCATGGCTGCCCTGCCAAGCCGGTCATGTGGCTATGCACTCCTGTCGAAAGAGCCCCATCAGAGTATCCACCTTCCAGTAGCGATAGCACTTTCATGGGTCCGTGTGGACCAGTAAACTCATGTGCAAGTGCGAGCGTGTCATTGGTGAACCGGTTGTAGAAGCTTGTTGGTACTGAGACGTTATGTCTTTGCATCATAGGGTTCTCAAACTCTGAAGCATCAAATCCAGCAGATACAACAATCATTGGGTTGAAATTCCATCCATTAGCCTCAAATTCCTTCTGCTGGTTTCTTAAATATTCAATTGCCTTTGTGAACACCACACTATACTTGGTGGCGTAGATCTCATCAAATTCTTCTAGGCTAGAATACTGTTGCAAATGGACATTCCAAATACACATACCATGTCCCATCAGGCACACTGAAGCATTCTTGATTCCTTCTGCTGTAGCATGGCCAAACTCTGTAGGAAATGAATTGATGTCATGCAGAGAAAAGTATCCAACGCGAACATCTGGCGGTGGCGCTTCCTTCTTGACCGGTTTCTTACGAGTGCCTTTACGGGGCGAAACGTTTTTCGATTCATGAGATTCATGAGATTCAGGAGACTCTGGTGGGATGTATTTATCTTCCATCTTCTCGAGTCCAGATAAGTACCAGCAAATATCTTGTGAGCCATCCCCATGGTGTAAATCAAAGTCGAGAAGGATTGCATGACTTACTTTGTACTCTTCTGCAGCATATTGGATGGCCACATGTGCGTTGTTTAGCAGACAAAATCCTGACGGCTGGCATGGGTGCGAGTGGTGGCCGGGTGGTCTTATTGCAACAAAGGCTCGATCATGGGTGTCATCGCCTTTAAACAGTCCGTCAACGGCAAGCTCTACAGCTCCAATCACGCCTTGAAGAGCTGTGTAAGTATCCTTCGTCAAATAGATATCACCTTCGTGCCATCCCTCTGGCACTTCCACCTGCTTGTTCTCGTGCTTGCTAATAGACATTTGGCACAATTCTTCGAGTCTTGCGGCCCATTTGGTACCGTGCACTTTGGCTACATGCGCTGCCTCCTTCAGATCGACCAGTCTTACACTTGGCTTAACCTCATACGCTGAAGGAAATTGGGCAAGGGCACAAGCAATGCCTATGGAAACTGCCATCAATCGCTCAGGGCGTTCCACGATGTATTTCAAGTTCACCTTCGGCTCCCAGTATCTTGTATATTTGTGCTTGTAGGAGTTGGGAGAGAGCACGAGGAGAGTCTTGTCCTTGCTCTTGCCCTCTTTGGCATCTGAAGCTAGCGAAAGAGATTCAAAAAGGGCCTCAAAAGTGGCAAGGTCTGAATCTTCTTTGGTTATGGGCGTCTTTGGATCTTCGGCTGTTGGGGTCTTCGGTGGTGTATCCAAACCTCCAGGAGGGCTCAGATCAACTGCGATAGAATTCAAGTTTATCGGAGAAACAGGTTCGGCCTTAGATGGAGCGTTAAGTTCAGGTGTACCCTCGTACTCCTCAGCATGCCCTTTATTGGACATTGGTCCATCTTTCTCAGTTGAGACAGGCAAGTCTTCCTTTGGTCGTAGAGTCGGATCGATCAGCTCATCCTGCAGAATATCTTCAATGGACGGGATATCGCTTCCCGGAAGATCCAGGGGACCTGGATCCAGTTGCAAATGTGAAATTTCAGAGCGCAGATAGTCTGCTGGATTTGATGAAAGAATCGGCACCACTCCAGTTGGCATAGCAACATCACCAATTGACGCCAAGTCAGCATATTGTCCAGACTGCAGAGTCAAGGACTCAAGAAACTTGTAATCTTCTTCAGAAAGCTCGCCGTAATCGAGTTGATCTTGTGACATCTTTACAAAATACTTTGTTACCGTCGTTTGACAACGTGCCGATTAGATGAAACTTGTTTTTTTATTAAATTTCCTTTTTTGTCTGCGATAAAGTAAACATGAAATTTGGTGTCATACTGGCCGTATTTCGCGCGGCTGTGATTTTGAGTTATCGGATACGCTGTCGCCCAGTCTGTTCGTTAGCTAATAGGTGACGTCACATGAGAAATAGAGTCAATGGATATTAATTTCGTCAAAATACCACATTTGCTATATACAATTTGCTATTATACAGAAACTCTGGAATCTGCAAACTCTCGCAGTTCCTTGAACGTCTGATCTTCTCCATCCACCATGAACAAGCACTTGTTGAGAACATCTTTCAACATGACGCTACTCTTGTGTTTCAATATCTCATCCGCCAGTTCGGAGTTCAACATGTATGAAATAAAGTCCTCCATTTGGTAGTCCACAAGGACATTTAGCAGTGA
Organism: Deakozyma indianensis; assembly: GCA_003706415.3. Lineage (NCBI taxonomy): Eukaryota > Fungi > Ascomycota > Dipodascomycetes > Dipodascales > Trichomonascaceae > Deakozyma > Deakozyma indianensis. The sequence goes on from PPLG03000032.1 coordinate 63,314, forward strand.
GGCCAGAAGCTCTTCATCTAAGGATACCCCAGACATACGCAACCGAGACAACACCAACAGAATGTTACTCTGGTTTTTCTGTGATGCAAGAGCTTGGAATACCAAAGCCAAAAAGTCTCTGGTAAAAGGAACTTGCCCTTGATCATAGCCAAACAACTCCAAAAGTCTGTATGCTCTCTCATCCAAGTAGGACGTGGAATCAGTACATGATTGAGACCAGCACATGTGAAACAGCTGCTCTAAGATCTCGCCTTGCATAACGGAAACACCGGATGGTCTCAGGGTATTGGAGATACAGTCCATTGCCAGATCAAACTTTTGCTTACATATTCCTCTCCATTCTGCAAGGTCAACTGGCAAGCAGCCGAGCTCCTTCGACTCTGCCAAAGTCTTCAGAAAAGCAGCCATTTCATCTACAGAAACGGGGCTTCCAGCCGCTTGCTGGAGGAATAAATGATTGGAAAGAGTCGAAAGACTAATAAGTTCTGGAAATTTGATATGCAGCGTGCTCATGAACGAGAGTTTCAGCGCGGAATCTTCTGCCGAAGGCAGAATAGGGAAAGCATCACTGAATTGTGCCACTAGCGTCTCTGCTCCACTTGCGGATTCAATTCTTCGTGCCTCGTTGACTAACCTCTCAAGGGATTGTGGCGCTCCACTCTGAGCATGCAGTCCTCTTGAGTGAGATCTAGAGGCAGTGTGATAACTCCGTGCACCCGGAATAACATACTCCTCTTCAAAACGTTTGGAAAACTGGTTCCTATTTGATTCCCTTGGTTTCCAAAGAGACTCCAAATTGATTTCTTGGCGCTTCTCTGGTGTAAAAATATGCAAATAAATATCGTCAATGTTCAAGTCAATTGCTATCCAGGAGTCAGTGTTTGATATGCTTGTTGACTCTCTCATAGGCTTCTTCTGCAGGCGTCGGTACGCAGTGCGCATCTGATTGGCTGTCCTTATTCCCTCCACTGTCGGTACCACTTGATAATTCTCCTTGATCCAGGGGCCAAGTTGGTTAGCTGCACGCTGCAGATGCTTAACAGACAAACCTGATGCAACAACAAGAATTGCGTCTCGCCCGAACGTTGACGGAGGCTCCGTATTCCGGAGGTCGATGATTTCCAGCTCGGTACAGCCCAGTTCGGAAGTGAGCTGCTTCACGAGAGGAAAGAGTGATGCAGGTGAGTTTTGAGGAAGGGATTCTTCTAGAGCATTTAAAGATTGTGTAACAGCGTCATCTGGCCGTTCTGAAACACTTTGGCGAAGGTACCAGGGTATATTTTGACTGGTCTCTGTCGATTCCTTGTTTGTTGATTCGTTAGCACTGGTAGAACTATAACGGCCACGAGTCTTTACTAAATGCCGTGAAAGGAATGTTGAAGGAACGCAAACTTGACGCACAAGAATACGGCCTCCGCTCGCCCTTGAGATTGCCATTCACAATGTTCACTTCTCAAAGTTGCTGGGTTAAATAAAATTCCGCCGAGAGCGGGCACTCGCAAAAAATCGTGGGGTGTCAGGGTAACAGGTGAGCAGTTCGGGGTGCGATGGAGTGGAGGGACAGAACGATTCGATGAGACATATCAGGTATCTGGATTATATTCTCGGAGCATTTATTTCTGTCAAACATGTCTATAGTAGAGTAGACATTGTTGAGTTGCATTGCGAGATACTGTCTGATCACAAGGTCAAGGGTGTATGAGTGATCTAATCTGTTCCCAAAAGGTTATCACGGAGATAGCTCTCTAGGAAGTGAGGCCCTCGAACATCCAGAGGATGCGACTTAATTCCGAAAGTGTGCTTTTATTGATGGCGAGCAGACTGTATAAACGTAGTTTATTCTTTGCCAGGTAGTGATAGTACGATGGACGCATCGATCATGCTGCACTTGCTTCAGGCTGATAGAGGTGCGGCTGTGCTGTTCGACATACTGGGGATGCCCGAGGCCGTTCGGGCCGGAAGAGGATCGACTATTCTATTCTTTAACTGTCAATGATGCCGAGATCTCTGGTTACTTATATTTATCAGAATTGACATTTTCTCGTCAATTTTCTTTTTTCGCATCCCATTTTTATTTCTGATGTGCTGATCTAGGCATAAGTTTAATGTCCGCCCAATTTTCACTTTAAATTGGAATCACGAAACGCGTCTCGAGATCATCAATGTCACTTCGTCCGGCGTACGTGCACGTAAAACACAGCCAAGTGGCATTCTCGCGAGATGGCCAGTATAGGATTTCTATTGGTGAAGAGGGCATGCTGGCCAAGTCATTGGTTGCGGATGAAACCTCGGAGCCGTGGAAACGAGTGTTCGAGGAGCCGCTAAAAGCACTTGCTGCTTCCACGAAGTACTTCGCTGTTGCAACGCAGAAACAGGCAACGCTACTAAAGTACGATGATAGCGATTCTCCCGAGGAAGCTGGTTCCGTACGACCTGCAAAAGACCTCGGGGTGATCTTCAGAGCCGAGCTGGCAATCACACAGATAGAATTTTCACCCGACGGCCGTTGGCTTGCTGTATGCTCATCAGATACGACGGTAACTCTTGTCAACGTAGACCTCGTAGTGCAGGCGCAGTATCAGGCGATCAAACTGAGCGGCCACAATGATATTGTATCTAGCATTGCATATCATCCTACTGGAATGCAGGTGGCTGCCTCTTGCGCAGACGGATCTGTATACTTTTGGTCAACCTCGAGTGAAGAGCCCAGTGTTCTTCATACCTTGGGCGGCTGCTACGGGAAGTCTGCGCCAAGTAGCCACCAGGTTACTTGGCACCCCATAGGCGACGTGTTCGCTGTTCCTGCTGACGACAAGGTCCTAATTTATTCTCGACAAGACTGGGAGCAGATTGATGAAGTTGCTGATGGTGAGATCGAGAGTCTCGTAACCGGCGCGCAGTGGTCGCCAAATGGCAGGTATTTAGCTGTGGCTTACGAGAACGGAGTAGTAGTAATCCACGATATGCAAGGCGTGGGAAAGAGTAGTGAGGTCATGAAAGAAACAATAAGAGGTGTTCCCACTAGCTTGTGCTGGCTCCCCAAAGGAGAAGAAAGTTTGCTGGCAATTGCATCCGATGACGGCCCCATGTTCTTTTGGCGAGTTCCTATTCCAGCCCACACTAATCTGGTCAGATATGATTCTGGAAAGAGGCAAACGATAGGTCCGGAAACTAATGGAACAGTACTAGTCCACGGCAAGGAGGACGAGGTTCTCTCCGACGTGGAAGTATTGTCACCCCCCGAAGATTTTGTGGACGACGATGATGGCGCTGGGTATGCAGAGCCAGACAGGAAAAGACATCTTGGAAACGAATACGACGTGGCGATCCAGAGTGGCAGTAAGAGGATGAAATCATTGACTCCTCAACAGCCCTTAGGTGCATTTGGGCCAATCGTGACGGCTGCCAAGCCCTTTCAGGCTGGCTCTACTCCATGGAAAGAGGATCGGAAATTTTTGCTTATCAATAACGTTGGATATGCGTTTGTGGTGAGACAAGATGACGACCACAATACCATTACAGTTTCGTTTCATGATAAAGCTATCAGAGAGTACTATTTCACAGACTATGACAAGTTTGATATGGCAAGTATGACGGGAGATGCATGTGTATTTGCAACTCATGGCAGCAAGTCTACACCTGCTAAAATGATGATGAAATTTCACTCTGCTTCTGCCAGGGTTAATAATTGGGAACTGGATTTTGCATCGTTTGTGGAGGAGGGCCAGCAAGTTGAGCATGATACAATTGTTGCTGTTTCAATGTCTTTTTCAATCGTTGTGGTTGTTCTCTCCTCTGGCTTGGTTAGGGTATTTTCTCTCTATGGTACCCCTCTCTATGTCTACAAAGAGGGTCGTGATAGGCTGGTTACAGTTGCCTCATATGAAGGATATTTCATTTCTGCCCGTACTGCTGCTGACGGCACTCTCAGTTACAATCTTGTGGACGCTCTTAACAAGACTGTTATACAAAGGAACTGTCCCATTGAGCTGAATTACGGCAAAGAACAACTGAGATACATGTTCTTCTCAGAAGAAGGTGATCCTTACGTGTTCAGCTCTACAGGATATTTGTACGTGCTTTCCAAATGGCGAACGCCACTTCAGGCAACGTGGGTTCCTATATTTGACTGCGCACAAGAGCAAAAGACGAAAGAGATCACATACTGGCCCCTGGGTGTTACCGGTAACCTCTTTCGATGCTATATTCTTAGAGGATACGGTCACAAGTACCCATCTATGCCTTTGCCAATTCATCTGGAGATTCCGTTTGCTGTGCCTGGAGCCACAGGGAATAAGACGGACAATGAATCAAAGTACCTCACCAACTCAGTGTTGTACGATTTGTCTGTCGACAGATTGTCTGAGTTCGAAGGTAGAGGTGATGAGCGCAACGAGCTTGAGGAGCAGAGTCAAAACTATTTGATGGAGGCAGGCAAAGGTCTTCTACACCAATTACGTGATGCCATTAAGGAGTCCAGAACTCAGAAAGCGCTTGTTATAATTGGATTAATGAACAGTGCAGTCATCTTGAGCGGTGCCATCAAATTGGCTTCTCATCATGAAGCTACAGCACTTGTTAATGCAGCCAGAGCGAAATTAGAGCAGGTGGAAGGACGAACAGTGGATGAACACGCGAATTGATAATGGCGTTCTAGTTCACAGACTATTTATCACGCTTATGAATCCGACCTAACGAAACTGAAGATCATGACGATATTGTATATCTATAAGTTACATTAATGAGCATAGCCAGAAAATACCATGCAATTTTATAGCTCTCCAGCAGCCTTTGCTTCCTTGAAAGCCTTGAGAGAAGCGCCATCCTGGGCACCTGGTTTAATGAGAGGGTTCTTCTTGAGAAACACTGGGACTTGACCCTCGGGAACGCCTGGAATCTTCTTCTCAAGCTTAAGATTCTCAAAAACGCATTTTGAAAGAAGGGCCTCGGCAGGTCTGCAACCACTGAATTGGTGATTTTGCTGTTCGAGGCATTGCCAGTGGAGTCTGAACGCTTCGGCGCAGTGCTTGTTGATATCTTCAAGAACTGAGATGGCGCATCTGGTTACTTTGCGGCCCTCTGCCAAGCAATCTACTTCGCCGGAGCCATTGGCCTGTTGCTTGCAAATCATAAAGTCGTCGTTGTAAGGCAGGCATTTGGCGCCAATGTAGTAGGATGCAGACTTGAGAGGCGCTGAGGTAGCACCTACCTCCTCAACAGCTGGAATGGAGTCTGGTAGTGGAGCAGACTCCACTACAAGAGAGTACGAGTTGGCTACTTCTCTCGTGTTGGACATTATGTCGTGAAGAGTGTTCTTGTTTCTATAGCAGCGTTTTGGTTGGTTGAAATTTGGGAGCGCCGATCACGTGAATAATTGTACGGATGTCTCGACAGTGCGAGAGAGTGCAGCGAGATCCGGAGAGAGATGCCAAGGAAATCGTCAGAAAAGGGATTTCCTCCATTAGTAAGATCCCAAAAAATGGTATGCCTTGTTTTCCTCAAAAAAATTAGCACTCGCAATTACGGCACATTTCCAATATCTCATCAGCAGAAAATTACCCTGCGCTCAGTGTTTACTTGAATTTCACCAAATTTCAGCATTAAAACGCATTAAAACGTTGAACACACATTGCAAGCGGCTAGTGTACAATGTCAAACTTGGGATTTTCATGGTCGCGTAACCAATCAGCACAGCCATTGAATGGCGCACAGCCTGCTCAACAGAGCCCCAACAATCTAAACAGTTCTTTTCTGGGTCAATCACAGCAACAACAGGCTGGCCAGGCATTCAACCAAAACCAGTCGGCAATGCCAAGTCAAATGGGTGGTCAAGCTAATCAAAGTACTGCTGTAGCTGGTGCCTATGCCGCAGAGGCGCCCTCTGTTCTGGATCAGCTTCAAAAGGTGAGCGAGGCGTGGCATCCGCAATCGCCAAACTGTGTTTTCCAGCACTACTTTTATAACAAGGTTCCCGCTGAGGTAGCAATGAGCTACCAGAAGCCACAAACTGAGCCTCAGGCTTTGTACGATGAAGCTATTGCAAAGCGACCAGATTCTTCATCAATTCCAGTCTTAGCGACAGGTTTCTCTGACTTGGCGATTCGCGCACAGACACAAGAGAACCAGGTTACAATTTATCGTCAACGTATGCATGAGATCAACAATAAGTTGGTGGAGTTGACCCAGCGACACGATCTGAATACTCTGGTCAAACTTGCAGAAATGAAGGCAAGACATATAAAGCTGGTCCACAGTACTCTCAAGCTTGCTGTCAAGATTCAAGTGCTGAGATCGCGTGGTTACGTGCTCAGAGCGGATGAAGAAATGCTCAAGAAAAATCTAGAGTATTTGAATGGCCAAATTGACGATCCTGGTGTTTTTGGCCGCATCAATGAGATATGGGCACAGCTTTCAGTATTGAGAGAGCGCACCAGTGATAACTCTCAGAATGCAGATGATAACAAGGCGAATGACAGGCTACTAGATTGGGATAGAGATGATGAAGCCCTTGACAAGCTGGCCCAGGTTCTGCAGCAACAACAAACAGGTATTGTGTATTTGACCAACATTCTTGAGAAAGACAATATCGAGGCCGACAACGCTTTGCAAATCCAGGCGGAGAGTGCATAGTATTATCATGAGAGGTCGCCCGAGAAGGTCTGTTTATTTATCTACTGCATTTGACACTCTAATAATTCTCCCAGAGAACGCTCTTGGGCTTGTATGGCTCTTCTAAGTACTCAATGTCTCTCTTGTCCAACTTGATGCCAACGGCTTCGACTGCCTCTTCAATTCTTTCGATTTTGGACAATCCCAGGATTGGCGCTGCACCCTTAGACAATACCCACGCGATGGCTATCTGACTCATCGAAACGCCCTTTTTGGTGGCCAGTTCGTCTACTCTGTCAATAATTGCCTTGTCGGACTCCTCTCCAAACCAGCCTTCCTGAAGATCTTTACTGGACTGGCTTCGCACCGAGCTTTTAGCATTCCAAGGACGACAGAGAACACCTTGCGCAAGTGGAGACCATGGGATAAGGCCGACACCGGTCCAGTCACAGTAGAAATTCATTTCACGCTCCTCCTCGCGGTATAGTAGATTATAGAAGCCTTGCATGGAGATGAACTTTGTCCATCCATTCTTCTCGGCCACTGCCTGTAGATGAGCAAATTCGACAGCCTTCATAGAAGAGGCTCCAATATAACGAACCTTTCCTGATTTGACAACATCGTGAAGCGCCTCCATCACCTCCTCTGGTGGAACTTCAGTATCGTAACGATGGATTTGATATAGATCAATGTAAGTACCCAGACGCTTGACTGACTGATCTACAGCATCTAGAATATGCTTTCGAGACAACCCACGACGGTTCTGCCACGCCAAATCGGTGCCAATTGGGTCCTTTGCGATAGCGCCGTCCTCATCACATTTATGATAGACCTTTGTAAAGATGACGAGTGATTCTCTTGGAATATTGTACTTTTTGATAAATTTACCAATTAGGATCTCTGACTGGCCATTTGAGTATATGTCGGCCGTGTCCCAAGTTCTGATGCCAACATCATACGCCTTTTTGAGAAGTCTAAAGATCTCTTCCTCGTCATCGAGAACCCATGGCACCCAAGACTTTGACCCGAAGGACATGCCGCCCAGGATGATTTTGGACACTTTGAGACCAGAATTACCAACTCTTTGAAACTCCATTATTAATATAGAGACTTAGAGATATTGAATCGATTTTTATAGTCCGAGCGGAGTCACCAAGAGTCATGTACATTCGGACCGATGGTGCCATGTTTGCCTACAGCACTTAATCAGCGCGCCTTGGCGGGTGGGGAAAAATGGGGTAGTAATGCCAAAAAAAGCCCTTTAAGGTAGGGCAAAAAATATCTCCCCCTGGGGGGCTCGAACCCCCGACCTTTCGGTTACTATAGGCGTAAAAGCCGAAAGCTCTACCGACTGAGCTAAAGGGGATTTACTGATGGGTTGAAGAGCAAGATATAGATATACTCAAGGACGTGTTTCTTAGACCCAAATTTTGACCAATAGTTCATAATTCAGGATCTTTCTTACACAACCACCAGCCTTAGGACGTAGAGAACTTCTTATTATTTTCATTTTTATCAATAATTTAATTGCCTATGCTACTCCGAACGCCATATCGGGTTCAAAGCCCCTCATCCCCTATTTCTTGAGGCTTGTCTTATCATTTGAAGTAGGTTCTGGCTTCTTACACATCAACCAGAGTTATATGGTATGAAACTGTTCTGTATATGCAACCTAATACCAGGATGTAAAACAAAAACATACTGGTCAGAATTGAGAAAATATTGTGCGCAATTATGGCTGTTCAGTCAAGAAATGTTGCACATTTTAATAGCAAGTTCGGGGGACAAGAAATTCATCTGAACCAACTCTGAAATGCTGCCTGCTAATTAGTTCGAATGCCGAGAGAACGTTAGTATTCAGCTCTAGGGCGTCTCCGCGGATTATGCTATGCATATGCGCAGGGCATCAGCGGAGAACTGTAGCAGAAAGGTGGCTATAAAACGTCTCAGCAATACGGCTCGTTAATCAAATAATTCAAAGTATAGTGCGTTATCGGTAATATAGCTCACAATAAGCCTCATCATGACATATCCAGTAAATCATAGAGGATCATCCCCGACATGATGCGGGAGGTCAGTAAAAATTTACATGACGTGCATACCTTATGCTTACAGATTGTAAACACAGAAGCAACTGTGTAGTTTCAAAAAGCACTTCTTTCTTCCATTGGAAAGTAGATTGAATATAGTTTCAAGCTACCTACATCAATTCGATGAGGCATTATAGGTGGCTCCTTACAGGTATCTTTCTAAAACTTCCTAATCAGGCAGTTATGCAGGCGCGTCTGCAAAAGAAGATGTGCGCGACCGCGCTGACATACAAATGATCATTGAAAAGGTATGACAGTTATACAATGCACATCGTCACACACCTGAAGTTGACAAGAGCCCTACTTCCATAAGGGCGAAAGTCCGGCGAAAGCAAAGAAAAGCCAAAGTCATTTTAACTAATGGCTGGTAAGGGAGCA
>PPLG03000033.1:0-58837 GCA_003706415.3 Deakozyma indianensis
TCTAGTGCGAACCGTCTAGCTCATCGAGAATTGAAGATTTCTTCACCAAGTGCTAATTGACTGTCTCAGACAACTAGGCGTCCGTGACAGTATCTGACAGCACCTGACAGCACTTGGCGAAAAAATCTACAATTCTCGAGAGTGGCGTTCTCAAACCACCTCGAAGATTACCCTACTCAAGAAGAGCTCTTGTAATACTTGAACTTATTGGAGTTCAAAAATCCGCGAAGTCGAATGGTTGATTATATGTCTGTCTAAGGTCAACGGTTGTTGTTAGGCTGGGTTACCCTGACGTTGACCTTAATGCTCGTAAGGGACATCCAGTAATGGACGCCCAGTGGTGGACGGAAAGGCGATGAGTTCTAAACCACTCCAAAAGAACCAGCTGCGACCATACCAGGGTGGCCACAAGGTTTCCCGTCCGATCAACCAATTATTTAAGCACCCTAGGGCCTAGATCAGTATTGTCGTGGGAGACCAGACGAGAACGATAGGTGTTGCAGTTTTTTGCTGTGGTGGACAATGTACCAGATTGGACGTCATGATCGCGCCGGACGAGTTGCGGCGAGCTGTCAGCCGCTGAGCATTTCCTGGGAGGTGCGAAGCATATAATAAAAAGTCCTCTACGTTGATTGTGTTATGACGCACTGTGGAATCGCAATGGATGCCCGAAAGCACACCTGGATGGTCGTCGCATGAGTGGAGAGAATAGAGTATCCTCGTTTCAATATCATCTGTAGATGCTGCGCATCGAAAAATCCTTCACAGGAATCCTTTGCGGCTGGGAAGCGCTGAGCGCTGAGCGCCGAAGCTCCCAACCCTCAACCGTGAGGTATTGCGTCCATGTTGGCTCGATGCTTTCTCGGAGCATCTGCATGGCTGCCTCCTGAACGCGTCCCTCCACTGCAACTGAAACAACACCCCTCGACAGCCTGAGACAGGACAGACGCTCGCTGTGGTTACAATAGCGCCTATCTGCAATCCAGGGGTGCAGAAATTTGGTGTTAAACTCGCGGTTGGCGCTGCATAAAACACTAGTTCCTCGAGGCGGATCAAGTTTCATACGTCAACGGCATGCAGGGGGTTTTCAAACCGCACAGTGCAGAGTATCATTTCAGGTACGCTGACTGTGCGTTCCAGAAAGCAGCAAAATATGATGCTGAAAGGGGACTGCAAAATTGGCCTTCGATTTTCTGTTTGGAACCTGCTTTGTTTGTCGGCCATAGCTACATCGGGCATCCTAAAGATTATCACTGATGAGAGTGTCTCGATCTAGTCACTAGAAAGGTTGATCAACTGTTAGTGTCAGGTACAGCAAATACCTGCAACGATGCATCAGTCTTGGGCGCGCCGCTTGTAACCGTCCGAGGACCACAGGTGAGTGCATTGGGTCAGGGGGAGACAGGGCCACTGGCTACGCCATAAATCCTAACAGTTTTGTTTCAGTCTAAATATGGTCTCTTGGCATTTTGCCCGCGGCTGCCTTTTCGATGTCGTATTTGGACTCGACGCCAGCACGTTTTGCTGGTCCCATGAATGGCCGAATCAGGGAGCTGGTGGCTGGGGGCACAGTATCTCTACGACTACGTCATAGAGCCAAAACAGTGCATCCAAAAGCAGGTGCGGCAGTAGTTGGGCGTTCTGTGGTGGGTAGGGCAAGAGAGGCACGCAGCGAAGGGAAAACACACTACTGAGGAATGTGTCAAGTAAACAACGACCGTGAGTCGCGACAAAACAGGGCGTGACTATGGCCACTATATTTTTTCCTGGCTGGCCGTCTACACTATGAAAATGTGGTATGTAGTGGATGGTATATACCGTATTGCTATTCGCTGCCGTCTCTGGCCTTCTGCCTTAGTCTTGTCCAGGTAGCTGCGCTCGTCTGGTGATGGATCTTGTTGTGTGCCTGCTTACTATGGAAAAGACCACTATTTTTGGATGCTTGTTACTTGGGCACTGTTGTGGAAAGGCTACACACTCCCCCACAGCTCGGGCGCTGCCGCCATAACGTCACATACTAAACAGACCAAACCTGTCTGCATTGGGCCAATTGTGGAGCCTGAGATGCCGTGGGTGTAAGAATAGAAACTAACAGACACTAATCGCTATTATGAACTTGGTCAAACCAGCTCTCAGTGCACTCTCAGGGCTCTCAGGAAGGTCTTTCGCAGTCGGTTTTATATGCCGCTGCTGGGCCACACCAGCCTGCTCGTACCGGGCACTGCGTTGGCCCGGCACCCAACTTCCCGATCGTCCCCATGCTTGCTCCACTCGCTGGCATTTCCCAACTTGGGTCCCACACAAACTGGCGGCCCGGCTCTCACCACCCACCCCTGCGGCCCAAAAACTATAAATTCAGCTCTCGCGCTGTCGTTTTCGGTGCCTTCTTGACTCACCATATATTGAATCTTTGGCCAGGGAATTATGGAAATTTAACCCTCGATCAAACAGAGTACATCTATCTTTCGTTTGTTTGAAACGTATCACTTTTCGAGCTCCAGCGCTTTGCACGAAACTTAACTACTCAGCGGTTATCCTCTCACCCATCAAAAAACGCACAAGCATTCTCTCACACTAAATGAAGAACCAGCTCATGCCCCCATCTCTCTCACCGGCTGACGCAAAGCAGGTCTCGCGTCAGTCCTCTCTGAAGTTTTTATGTCCGCGTCCTTCAAGGGACCCAAATGTGTGTCCCAAGAGACGCGCTCACCACTCTCCAATGCCCAAGAAAGGCGACTGCTATTTTAGCGTGGAGTAGTGAGTATTTATTATATATTTGAATGAATAGCCGATGCCAGTCTATCTGGCACGGCGTGGGTAAAAATGCCCAGTGGTTATAGAGTATTAAAGGTTTGTAGTGCCGGGCGTCCCTGTGGGAATTATCAGGCACCCTCAGGCGCAAGTGTTCTGGTTCCTGAATGCTAACGTACCATCGACAGGACCCTTGTGTCAACTATTCCCACACAACAGTGGCATCGTATGTCTTCTCTTGCAACCATAACTTATACTGGTCCTGAACACCAGGTCCACATGATGCCGTTCCCAGTCCATGGACCGCGAAATCCACCCTGAATATGCTCTTCTTGGGCACTTCGTCGAGCTCAGCGTCATGACGATGGCGCTGCAAGTCATCCTCCGTATAGGTGAGATAGTTGAAGTTGAGTAAATGCGACGCAGCATACACTGAAACGACAGGCTTGCCCTCTTTGGCAAGCGCAGCCCAACGAACTTCGCTTCGGTTGCCGGAGTCCTGTGGAACTTCATACCGGAATGTGAACTTGTCCGCCTCCAGCTCATGGACGCCAACTGGAGTGCCGGTATTCATATCATTATAGTTGTGGTCAGGTCCCCTGCCAAACCAAGAAATAGAATCGACCCTGCTTGGCAGACTAAAGTCAATGCCAATCCTGGGCACAGTTTGGGAATACCAACCTCTCGGCAGAATATTCGCCCTTATGTACAGCACCAGTTTCCCCTTTGAGTCCCTGTAGAATTTGTACAACACTCCAACGGTGATCCCCCATGGGACGACCGGCGGTGCGAGCCATTGCTCAGTGCTCACAGTGACTGAATTAAAGCCCTCCTCGAAACTGAGTTTAATGGAACTAGTGTCGAGCAGATGGGCATAGTGGGATTTCCAGCCACCTGCATCTCCACGTTCGTCGTTATCAGTAGGTGCTCGCCAGAATGTCAAGCCGTTGGTACCGGTCACAACGACATGATCATGAGAGATCAGCTCCTTCAGGTTACCAGTGATAGGATCAAACGAGGCTTTAAACGATAATTTCTGGGACTCGACAGACCAATTGTCTTTATCCAGAGAATGGACAACGTGTGATCCACCAAGTAGTTCCTTAGGGGTATCTTGCTTTCCAATTAGGTCTTGTCTGATGTCATCCTTTACATACTCATCAACCACATATGAGTCTTGGTAAAGAGTGTCATAGGATAAATCATCATTCACAAAATGTGACCGCTTTATCTGTGCCAATACTACAAACGAATGACCTTTCTCTGATTCAATCGGAATGGTGAAGTTTCCAACCTTTCCACTTAGCACTTTCTTAGTGGCAGGCATATTTGACTCTGATTTGTTAACTGAACTTGCAAAAACCTCTAAAGTGTGATCTCTCCAGTCAGTAAAGAGTTGCAAGTTCGTTATCTTACAAGAAATATTCTTGCCACTCTTAGAAAGTGTCCACGAAAACTCAACAGGTTGGTAAGCACCTTTAAGCGCGACAAGTCCAGGGGTTGAGTGGTGATAGGAGTTTGTAATGCCGTCCATGACAAACGTGCCATCGTTCACCTTCTCACCGAAATCCCCTCCATATGCTAACGTTTTCCCGTCATCTTTTAGTAAGCCATGGGAAGCCCATTCCCAGATAAAGCCTCCTTGAAGCCTCTCATACTTGTTGAACAGGGCGACATATTCTCGTAAATTGCCCGGCCCGTTACCCATGGAATGTGCATACTCACACAAGATAAATGGCTTTTTACTTTCAGACCGTTTTCCCTCTTCTTCAACCCAATCAATATTTGGATACATCACACTTCGCACGTCCATGAGATCGGCGTTACCTTCTCCTTCATAATGAACGGGCCACCGGGGCGTGACAGTTTTGATCCAATCATACATTTTGATATGATTTTTGCCAAAAAAGGACTCATTACCAAGTGACCACATAACCACTGAGGGGTGATTTTTGTCCCTATGAACGAGATATCGAGCTCGGTCAACGTAGGCGCTCTCCCAGAGTGGGTTGTCACTTGTAAATTTATGAGGCTCATCTGCAAACTCCCCATGAGGAGGTATGGGATGCTTTTTGACGGTGAGGTTCTCCATCGCAGCATCTGAAAGGTTTGGTTCATTCGTGTTTTTGTTCTGAGCCAGGCTCCTCACCCACCAAACGGCACCAAACCCATGGCATTCCAAATCCGCTTCATCGATAATATAAAGGCCAAGGATATCAGCCCACTTGGTAACAGCAGGGTGGGACGGATAATGCGAGCACCTAATGGCGTTCACATTGTGTTCCTTCATGAGTTTAAGATCGGCAACAACGTCAGCCTCCGAAACAGCCCTACCATGAATGGGATTGTTGTCATGGCGGTTAACGCCAAAAAACTTGATGGACTTTCCATTGATTTGAAGCCTTCCTTTGTGCATTCTGGTGGTTCTTATACCAACACTGATAGTAACCTCGTCCAGGGTCTCACCAGAAGAAATATCACGGAGAACAATGCAAAGATCATACAGATTAGGGTGTTCTGCACTCCATAGTAATGGATCGGTGACCTTGACACGCATCGTAGACTGTTGGATGAGACTATCTGTAGTTGTTAGAAGCTCTTTGTTACTGGCAAAGATTGCACTCCCCCCATTTTTAGCAGATAATGATAGGGAAAGACTCACCGGAACTTTATGAGGTGCTGTAATCTTGGCAGTGACTTCTGCATGGGTAGAAGTGATTTCTTCAGTGTCAAAAAAGACATCTTCAATGTGGCCGTTGGAGTTGAACTTGAGAAGGTGAACATCCCTGAAAATACCCGACAGCCACCACTGGTCCTGGTCTTCAATAAAAGAGCCATCAGACCACTGCACAACAATAACAGATAACAAATTTGAACCCTCCTGCACGCTGTCAAATATAGCAAACTCATGGGCATTCCTTGAACCCTTTGAGAATCCCACAAACAGACCATTCAAAAACACATAAAAGGCAGAATCTACGCCATCAAATCGAATTCGATAGTCATGAGACTTCTCTAACACTGGGATCTCAAATACACGTTGATACAGGCCTGTGGGGTTCTGTTTCGGTACGTGAGGTGGGTCTACAGGGAAAGGGTAGACAAAGTTTGTATAGATAGGGGAGCCATAGCCCTGTAATTGCCAATGGCCAGGAACTTTAATCTCCGACCACTCGGTCTCAAAAGACGGTACCAGCTTTATAGCTTCCTGTAATGAGTCAAAGAAGGCAAACTTCCATGTACCATTCAGGTTAGTGGCAGAGACGGGAATGTGGTAGAACCTGGGGGGATATTCATTGACATGTAGGGTTAAGGGATCTTCGATATAACTCTCCATGATTTTTTTCTTTTGTAGGACAGTTTATAAAGGGACGATAGGATATGCGGGGCATTTTATATTATCGGCACGCCATCCCGTGGTGTCTGCCCCACACTACATGTCAGCTGAATGCTGCAGACGGATAAGGGCATTTTCGGCCGCAAGGGGAGCATACGCTAGATACTTAGAAAAGTAGTGGAACCATAACCTTTCTGTTCTTTGGATAGTCTGGGAACTCCTTGAGATATCTCTTGTGCTTCTTGAGAGCCCAGATCCACATTTGGGCGGTCGACACTACGACAAAGAGCAACAGAGACCAGTTCTGGCCCAGGATTGTGACAATGATCCACGACATGGATTCAAAGAAATAATTGGGGAACGAAACCAAATCATAGCCGTAGCCGCGAGGGATTTTACGCTCTCTGGATCCGCCAGCACGAAGGCTGCTGATAATCAAGTGGCATTTGAGGTTGCTGAGCTCTGCAAACGCCCACTGGCCAACAATGAGCATGGACCAGAGGTCACTCCACTCAACCAATTCACGAGAAAATAGCGGGTTGGAGGTCCAGGACGCTGGTGCGTACATAAAATAGGCAGAAAACACGCCAGACAGGATCCAGTAGTGAGTAGAGTTCTTAAACACGTTAAAGACAGGCATGGTGTCGGCAGAGAAGTGGTGTACGAACGCGGTCTCAATCTCACGCTTGATGAAATGCAGCATAAACATGAGAAACACCAGGTATTGGATTTTGGAGTGCTCAAAAGTTTCGCCATACACAAGGTTCTGAGCATAGTAAAAGAAGGGGTGAATAAAGAGTGGTCCAGCATATTCAATGAAGAAGACTGTTCTCCATCCAATTTGAGGACCTAGATCCTTCACATAGATGGTTTGGGCATAGAAAGCACCGGTGTACTGGGTAACCAGCTCCTTTGAGTCCAAAACCACGTCCTTCTTGGACTTTCCGGTAGTGTCGGTTTCTGCTGGAACCGTCAGACGCAGGCGGTGAACTGAGAGACCAGTGGCTTTACTGAGCGCAGTAAGCAGTGTTGCTACCGTGTCCTTCTCGTCAATCGAAATTTCCTTAGGGAGTCTGGCAATTTTGGCTCTCCTGGGCTCTACTTTAACGTTTGGCATTGCTGTCGTGTTTGTGAATGAGTTGAAGCCACGAATTTCACCCCAACCTGGACACTGAAATTTCACAAACTTGGAGCCAAGAATTTCATCAACCCACACACAATAATAATCGCAACTCGTTAAACAGGTTGTAAAAATCATGAAGCTTGTACGCTTTCTAATGAAGCTGGTCTCTGAGACTGTGCAAATCGAGCTCAAAAATGGTACTGTGGTTTCTGGAACGATAGTGTCCGTCAGCCCTTCAATGAACACGACACTAAGAAATGTGAAAATGAGAGTTAGAGACAAGGAGCAGGTGAGTTTGGATTACATTAGCATTAGAGGAAACACTGTTCGCTTTTTTATACTTCCAGAAAGTCTACAGTTGGACACCTTGCTCATTGACGACACCCCAAAACCAAAGGCGACACCAGTGAGCCAGCCATTGAATTCAAGAGGAGCTCAGAGAGGAGGCCAAAGAGGGAGAGGTGGACGAGGTGGTCCATTCAGAGCTAGAGGAAGAGGAGGAAGAGGTTTCTAACTGAGACGGCTCGCAGGCTGGCTGTGCCCCTCGGGAACAAAATTCGACTGCTGAAATTTGAGAAATTCATGCAGAGTTAGATGCTTTCTAGGAACCAAAACTGAAGGTGCACCTTGCCCAACATCGAGGGATGACGATGAATGAATCATCCTGCTTATTTATAGTCCGTCAGGACGCTGCCTATATGAAGTGCTGCTACAGTATATGTATTATGAACACAGAGCATTAGATACACATGGTCAGGAGGGATTGGATACTCGGAGTGAGGAATTATTGAACAGTCTATGGAAATCAATTCACATCGCTAATTGCCCTTTCTTGGCAAGGCGACATCTGCTCCTATGTTACTGCCCTTTCTCTTGGGGCTAAGAGAACTCAAAAGCTAATCAATACAATCTCCGAGGACGGACAATTAGGCGAATTTCACTCATGCAGGTACTGTAACGACCGAAATCGCTTGAATAACTTAATAACCCCTACTTTACACACACTCCCAACAAATTGACTCAGACTGTCACTGGTATTCCCCACAGAACTTTCCCATGCTGGTTGTCTATCTCGGAGGTCCCACAATTTTCCGGCGCAATGAAATTTCGCTCATTGACTCATTCGTAACTATCTTCACACAACCAAGGAACTCCAAAAAATGACCAAATCAGTATTGTTGCTCGGATCGGGATTTGTTGCCCAACCAACCGTCGATGTCCTTGCCGCTGACAAGGACATTAAAGTCACTGTTGCCTGCAGAACCCTTGAAAAGGCAAAGGCATTGGCTGGTTCCAAGGCTTCTGCTATCTCTCTCGATGTAGAGGACACCAAGGCTCTCGATGCTGAGGTTGCTAAGCACGACCTTGTCATTTCCCTTATTCCTTACACTTACCATGCTGACGTTATCAAGTCTGCCATCAAGAACAAGAAGCACGTTGTCACCACTTCCTACACCTCTGATGCCATGAAGGCTCTGGAGAAGGAGATTATCGACTCTGGAATCATTGTCTTCAATGAGATTGGTCTGGATCCTGGCATTGATCACTTGTATGCTATCAAGACCATCGACGAAGTTCACCAGAAAGGCGGTAAGATTGAGTCCTTCCTGTCGTACTGTGGTGGATTGCCGGCTCCAGAGGACTCTGACAATCCATTTGGTTACAAGTTTTCTTGGTCTGCTAGAGGTGTTTTGCTGGCTCTCCGCAATGCTGCCAGATTCTGGAAGGACGGCAAAATTGTCGATGTCGCCGGTGAAGATCTCATGACCACTGCCAAGCCATACTTCATCTACCCAGGCTATTCCTTTGTTGCTTACCCTAACCGTGACTCCACCCCATACAAGGAGCGTTACGATATCCCGGAGGCCCAGGACATTGTCCGTGGTACTTTGAGATATCAGGGTTTCCCGGAGTTTGTGAAGGTCCTCGTTGACATTGGCTTCCTTTCTGACAAGCCTGTCGATTATCTCAAGGAGCCAATTGCCTGGAAGGACGCTCTTGCCAAACTCCTGGGTTCTTCTTCTACTTCGAGAAAGGACTTGGAGTGGGCCATTTCCTCCAAGACCAAGTTTGTCTCTACCGAGGACAAGGAGAGAATCCTGAACGGTTTTGCCTGGTTGGGTCTCTTTTCTGATGACAAGATCATCCCAAGAGGCAACCCACTGGACACTCTCTGTGCTACTCTTGAGAAGAAGATGCAGTTTGAGGAGGGTGAGCGTGATCTCGTTATGCTTCAGCACAAGTTTGGCATCAAGTGGGCCGACGGTACTACTGAGACCAGAACTTCCACCTTGGTTGACAATGGTGTCCCAGGCGGCTACTCCGCCATGGCCAAGCTTGTTGGTGTTCCATGCGCCGTTGCTGTCAAGTTTGTTCTCGAGGGCAAGTTCTCCAAGCCAGGTTTGTTTGCTCCAGTCACCCCAGAGTACGCCTACCCTCTGTTGGAGGCTCTCAAGAAGGACTACGGTATCTACCTCAAGGAAAAGACTTTGTAGTGTATATATGTGAAATGATAGGCTCTTTCGCTCTCAATCCTGAAATACACCCAAAAACTCTCATGAGTATTGCACTTCAATTTTCTGCTAAATCACGTGACTCTCTCAGCCCTTTCTGTCCGAGAAGTAACGTTTCTATCTCTTCGATCAGACAGGCGGGATGCAGTATCCTGCCGTTGGATATGGGCAGTTCACCGTCCCTATTCCGTATCCCCTGAAAGAGTACAAAAGGCTCCATGTGTATTCAATGAACTCTCTGTTCAAGCGCCCACAGCCAAATCCATTTTTGTATACCAAGGTGCTCTCTGACAAAGTTCGTCATGGCTGGTACACCCAATTAGATGCCTTGGTAATGCTAGAGGGTCGCATCAATGAGCCACTCTTGTCCCTGTGTCAGGCGTCTGCTTTACAAGATGATACGTTGACTCTAATGGTCACATTTTCAGATGATGACTGGACAGAAACATCCATCGCAAATATCATTACCACGATGAAGCTGCAATTGGACAAGATTTCTATTTTTGAATTCGAGGTGCCCCGCAAGACGAAGCTGCACAAAATTGAACTCAACATAAACAACTGGCTGTTCAAATTTGTGAATGTGATCCAGTCAATAGAGGAAGTGAGGACTTATTTCAACATTGACGTTGACACAGCCAGCATAGGAGTTCCGTTTTTTGTAATCAACTGTACTACTCCCCCATTTTCGATGGATCCGGCTCGTGAGTTGAGTATTGTTATGCCCTACTTAAATTCAGTCACCAAAGTATCAAGAACACCATTGATTCACGGTTCATTTCCAATTACTCGTACTTCCCGTCTTGCACTGATGGAATTTTCGGAGAAGCATCTTCTGGAAGCTAGCAAACAATTGGATAGGAGGAGCGATTACCATAAGTATCAGATGATTTGCAGGATGGTTAGCCCTTCCATCAGCAGTGATCAGGCAACTACTAGGTTGCAGGAGAACCAAGACGAAAGATTCCAATGGCGCATAACTCACATTGGTAATGCGAGCGGTGTTTTGGTTGTATGCAAGGCAAGCCTCATCAGCGACGATCCAAATGTTCAAATTGAAGGTTTTGTGGAAATTGCACACTTGAAAAAGCTTGCACGAAAGAAAAATGCGTCTGCCATTGATGTATGGACTCCAGTGGATACGGAACTCATCATTGAGACTCAACTTGGGAGCCCTAAATATGTCCTCGACATTGAAGGATCGTAACAGAAGTGTGAACGAAAAGGCTTACCAATGTCACAATATACTACCTTGCTACAAAGCTATGGGGATCAATGATATGGGCTACTTTCTCTCATAGAGACGAGGTACTTAATCTCCTGCCATTTATACGAGCAAACTGGCGTTCACGTCGCTGCTGGAGTAGGAACTTATTTCTCTCTTGCTTCCAAATATCTTCTTGATGAAGGAAGCGGTACTGTATACGCATAATTCGGTGCCAAGCCGGCTGAGACGGCCATGGGTTTCCATTACGATCTGTCGCAAGGTTCTGGTGCCTACGAGGGGCGCCCGGCAATTTAGCCAGCTTGTATCTCTGCAGAGCTTTATCTTCCGCTAGGTTGAGCTGCGGCCTTTGAACCTCGGACTCCGACATTCGGCGGGTGAGGGCCTGATCCATCCTAGTACGCCTCGACTCTTTACATTCAATAGAGTAACGACGCCGCTGGTTCTGATGGTTAGAACTGGTCACGATTGAGTTCAAGGACTTGGGGATATGGGGAAGGCTGTGTGGATTGTTGATGATTCTTTCGACTGCTTTCGCAGGTACTTCAGGACGCATTTCGTTAGCTGGGTTGAGGGGATGCTATCTGACCTTGTTTTGCACGAACGGCGTTTGTCAGGGCCCTGGTGGCAGGATGACACGCACAAATGGGAGCTATGGGTGATTGTATCCTAGATTATTTATTTGATATCAAATGGAGGAAACTACAATTGGCAGGTTGATTGAGTATTAATATATAGATATGGGCCATGTGATTCCATCGCCCACATGGGGCAATGCACAGCAACGCATGGAAGATGCACAAACGACAAAGCACTATGAAAGTGAACCAAGTCTCAGATCAGTTTAATTAATGAAGAAATAGAAAGAAATGCTGGATAATCAAGATCCGTTTTGATTAATTGTCGTTGATTTTTTGTTCATTTTGCCAGCTTTCTTGCGGATAGCGCTAACCGGAATAGCGCCTTATTTATTTTGCCCCTCCCTAACTGGGCACTCTATTATCACCAAACAAGACAACTGGTTGTCGTTGATGAGTGGGCAAATGATCTGCCGGATATGGTGCCTTTCTTGAAGGAGAAAGTAATCCGCTTCAGAGCTTTTGTGCGGAGCTTTCAATGCCGTTGCCCATATCGTGATGTCGTTTTATAAATACTCCATTTGCCGAGGCGCATCTGCGTTCACTCTCTACTGGGTGCTTTATTGGAAATCTTGCCAGTGGCTGCCCAGTTTGGGGTTTCCTGGACTGCGTCAAGAGGAGGCTGCTAAATGGTGCGGGTGGATGCAAGAGCTCCATCGAAAGAAACAACGAACAGCCACGATCTGGGTAAGGGCACAGATCTAGGTATAAATCAAACAAGAGCAGAGGCGTCAAATACTCCAATCACAGTGTGAAAATGCCTTCCCTACCTCAACAGTCTTCCTGCTAGCTGCGCACGACACGGCTGTGATAGCGATCAAAAATAAAGCCCTGAACCACATACCACGATCCTCGACACGACGCGATACTTGAAAAATGCCGTCAACTGAGCAGCAGCAACACACTCCTTGGGTGGAGAAATACCGCCCAAAAAATCTCGACGAAGTCACTGCTCAGGATCACGCAATCAATGTAATTAAGAGATCGCTTACCCATGCTAACCTTCCCCATATGCTCTTCTATGGGCCGCCAGGCACTGGCAAAACGTCCACAATCTTGGCATTGGCAAGAGATTTGTACGGTCCAAATCTCTTTCCATCACGCGTACTCGAACTCAATGCTTCTGATGAGCGTGGAATATCTATTGTCCGTGAAAAGGTTAAGCAGTTTGCACAGCTGTCTGTGTCAACGCCTTCAGAGAATGACCTGAAAAATTACCCGTGCCCTCCTTACAAGATTATCATTCTAGATGAGGCTGACTCAATGACCTCGGATGCGCAATCTGCGTTGCGTAGAACGATGGAAACTTACTCCAAGATCACACGTTTCTGTCTCATCTGCAATTATGTGACTCGAATTATTGATCCTCTCGCATCTCGTTGCTCCAAATTCAGATTTGTTCCTCTCGATGAGACAAACTCTCTGCAGCGAATCAAGTACATTGCCACTGAGGAAGGTGTTGATGTTGACGACGACTCTCTCATCAAACTACTCAAATGTTCGGAAGGTGATTTGAGAAGGGCCATTACACTTCTCCAGTCCACGTCAAAATTTAACTCGAGAGTAACTCCAGAGATCATTGATGAAGTCTCTGGCACAATTCCATCCGACGAGATTGACGCTGTCGTGGCTGCCACAAAGCAACAGCACATCAAGCCAGTTCGTCAAGCTATTAAGACACTTGTCCAGGATGGCTGGAGTGCTACCAACTTGCTGGATCAATTGCATGATAGACTATTGGCTGACGAGTCGCTAAGCACTGTTCAGAAGAATAGAATTTCTTATATTCTTTCCGAAGCAGATAGGCGATTAATCGACGGCGCGAGCGAGCATTTAGTTCTCCTCGATATTGTCTCGAGAATTGCCCAGACTGCCTGATATCAGTGCACTTAATATATCTTGGACTTGGCATTTTGCCCACCTGGTGCATATTGCGTCGGCAATATTCTTCCTCCCCCACCGCTGAGCTCAAAAATCACAGAATGAGAGTAGGGTTTCTGTATTATTCAGCTCTTCTGTTAAACAATCTTGCAGCTGCAACTTATATCAACGATGCTAACTCAACAATCATTTGGCCGTTGCAGCAAATTAGCAACCACGACCCCACCAACAGGCTCACCAATGCGTCAGCAACACAAAATTTGAAGGCTAGCTTTAGCGGGATAGATGAAGCAACCAATACAATTTCTCTGGAACGGGAGAGTCCTAATAATCAGGTTTCAGAAAGAATTCGGCGCGGACGGCTACAGAACGCTAGTATACCTGAGAAGAGTTTTGTGCCAGCTGGTAGCGACGCAGACTTTTTTGATGGCAGATACTCCCTAGAAATAGAAGACGAGAAGAAACTCGAATCTGACGTAGAAAACACCCATGGCCCTGACGGGAATGAACTTCCTGCAAAAAATATAG
Organism: Deakozyma indianensis; assembly: GCA_003706415.3. Lineage (NCBI taxonomy): Eukaryota > Fungi > Ascomycota > Dipodascomycetes > Dipodascales > Trichomonascaceae > Deakozyma > Deakozyma indianensis. The sequence goes on from PPLG03000033.1 coordinate 13,997, forward strand.
AAATTCATCCTATTTTGGATAGTGAGGTTATTGTCGACGATAGCATTGAGCGTGAGACTTTCAGTGATGGCTTTGGTGACCCTGAAATGGAGTATAATCTTGATCCTAGTGAGACAGGCGAACGACATTTTGGGAGCTATCTCGGTGACGAAGATAGTACAGTTCCCTTGGAAGATTTCTTTGAAGAACTTGTTGGTGATGACTTTGCTGGAGGTGGGCATGAGAGGTTCTTACTAGATTTGGAGGATAGCCTATGGCGTGGAATCGAAGTTGATACATCGTGGAATAACGTGACCAAGTGGCCGCTGCATCTACGGGTAGACACAATTGTGGACCCACCAAATCTACCAGCAATCCTAAAACAACCAGGAAAGCTGTTTCCTTCTAACTTTATCTGGGGCCTTGCGACATCGGCAGCACAAATTGAAGGTGCTGTTGATGTTGACGGGAGAGGACCGTCTATATGGGATGTACTGTCACACAAGATCCCTGGCTTCTTAAAAGACAATTCAACATTTGATACTGCTTGCAACCACTATCATCTCTACAGGCATGATGCTGAACGCTTGAAAGCGCTGGGCGTCCCGTACTACTCAATGACGATTTCCTGGTCTCGTATCTTGCCTACCGGTTCAGGGGCTATCAACTATCAGGGACTGCAGCACTACATTGATGAAGTTGATTACTTACTCTCAATGGGCATTAAGCCAATTGTTACGCTGTATCATTGGGATACACCGTATACGCTTCAGCAAGAGTATGGTGGATGGCTGAACAAGCAGATACTGAAGGATTTTTTGAATTACGCTGATATTGTTTTCCAAGCTCTCGCTGCAAGGGTGGATATATGGTTTACGTTTAATGAACCACAAATGTTCTGCCAGGATTATAAAGATTGGCCGGAGAACGGAGTCCCTGACGAGTTTTTTCCTACTTTTGGTTTGAGTGCACACCAGAGGAAATACCACTGTGGCCACCATGCTCTTCTTGCGCATGCTATGGTGACCAGGTTGTTCAGGAGCAAGTATTCAAACAGCGGCGAGAAGAAGATATCGTATATTGATACGTTTACATACGCTGTGCCGGCGTCTGCCCACTCCACCGATCGCACAGCTAGTGAGCGACTTTTGGCATTTGACGGTGGTTGGTTCGGAGATGCTGTATATTTTGGTGATTATCCTACACAGATGCGTACTACACTAAGTCATGATATTCTGCCGACCTTCTCAGAATCGGAAAGTCTTTTGCTCAAAGGGTCTACAGACTTTTTTGCACTTGACACATATTCCGGAACAGTGGCAGCGTGGCGATCCGATTTTAAAGATTGTGTCAGGAATCCATATGCCATTAGCTTCCCAGAGTGTGTGGATCAGTCTGACACCCTCTCCTCTGGGTGGCAACTGGGTAGTATGGCAGATGGAAGGGTCAATTGGCTCATGTGTGCTCCAGATCAGTTTAGAGATGCAATTCTGTGGGCTTGGAGGCGGTACAAGCCTAAGGAAGTGATGATTATGGAGTTTGGATTTGCCATGGCGGATGAAGAGAACATGACGACAAACAATGCTCGGGCAGACGACCTTAGAGTCTTTTACTTTCAGACTTATATTCAAAAGTTGCTGGAGCTTGTAAATGATTATGGAGTGAAGATTTCTGGTGCCATTTCGTGGAGCGCCATGGACAATATTGAATGGCGGGAAGGGAGGAGTGTGAGGTTTGGCGTTCAGCATGTGGACTACGTTAGCCATGTGAGATCGTTCAAGAAGTCTGCGTTCTATCTGCGCAGCGCATTTAATGCACTGATTGATAGCAATTCAACCGCTGCTGTCCTGGAAAGCAGCCTCGGTACGAACGAGACGATTGAGGGACCCTCAGTGACCAAGAGTCGTCGTTTTAGGAATTTGTGGAGCCAGCGTGCGCGCCGTTACGACATTGGCAGAGAGGCTAGCTGACGAGTGGATCAGTACTGCCGAGTGGACGCCTTAAAGGAAAGCTTTAGTTTTGTAATGTGAGTAGATATTCTGACCATTAACTCTGGTTTGAGACACTTTTAATCTTACCTGATCTAATTTTGGCCCTATTCCAACTGAGAACATGTCACCTAGCCTAGTTTGTACACAAATTCACATTTAGGTAGTATTTCGCCAGCTTGATCCGTTAAAAGAGCTTGCCATCTTCCCTATCTCGGACCACTTTGGTGACGCAGGGTCCCACTTATTTGCAGGCGTTGCTCTACCTCTGCCAGTTGAACACCGTAACGATGGGAGTTCGATACATATCGAGAAAGAGTATTTTACGCACTCTGCTTGTCACCCGTATCTGCTAGTCAAATAGTTGGCCTACTTTCCAGTCCAGGTCTCCGTCATTCAAACCTAGTTATGTTCCGCTGCGGTTCACAGAGCCCAACCACCCTCTTTTTAAAGGTAGTCCATTTTGGGACGCGTGCATGAAGAAACTCAAAGCAAACCAGCCACTCTTGATATAAGTTGAGAAGGTACGCCGTTGGTTCCTGACTCTCAAATTTCTGCATTCCTTACTCACCACTCTTCACTCACTTTTTTACTTGTTTATCAACTTTGCATCTAAATGGTTTTCAGGCAGGGCGCTGGCGGTGGTCGTCGTCAGATGGGCAAGAGGCCCATGATCTCGGCTCCAATTGCTACAGTGGAGCCTTTGGAACCCTTACGAAAGCCAACCAAGCCAATCGCTACTGTTCCTATTGAAAACGTCCAGCCTGCGTACGCTCAGAGCAGCGATTCGGACAAGAAGCAGAAGATGCTCCAATACAACAAGAAGAGACTGGCATCGCTTCTGCGACGACGCTCAACGGTTATGAGTAATAGAAGAAAAAACTCGCTTCGTGCCGATAGTTTCATGGGAAGAGACACATCAAATGAGTTTCTGAACAGGCGATCTTCCTTGCGCCGAACTCCCACGATGCGCACTTCGAATGGTGAAGCGCCTCGTATGTTGATACCGAGGAGAAGCTTCACCAATTCGTCTAAGCCAGGATTTTTTACTCACCTATGGAGAAGATTGAGGCGACGCACTGCACGCGTTACAATGTATTTTACCAAGGAGCGCCTCAACAGAAAGTTGTCATTCACAGTCGAGAAACCGCATACTCAGTATGGTATCAAGAGCCTGGAAATCATGTCTCGTCGACCTCGCATAAAGCAGATTCCAATTTATGAGGACCACGAAGATGACTATCTGGAAGCTAACAAAAAAGCTGAGACTGGTCCCAACACGTTTCTGACTCTCAATGAGAGCAGATCGAAGTACAGGCATTTGCTGAAGGAGAGGAAGAACAGTATCGGTTCAGAAGCGCTCATTAAAAGGTCTCAAGCCTTTGGCATGGGTGAATCTGATGAGGAATGGCAAGTGGATCCATCAGATACCAGTTCATTTGTGAAGCGCAGAGGCACCAGAAAACTCGCACGCAGGAAGACTACTGTGGAAGTCAATCATCCAGATGAGATTGATGCTGCATTAGAGTTTGTTCAAACATGGTCCACTTATTTGAGACGTGCCATCGCCGTGCGTGTCGTACTGAGAAATGAACTGCAGGCATGGGACGAGCAAGAAGAAATGGGATGGCAGAAACATCGTTCTTCTGGATCAGACATCTCCTCTTATCTTGAGGATGAGATCTCGAGAACTTCAACCAATTCATCTTTGACGTCCAATGGCAGCGGAGACGATGAGAATTCCGGCTTTGGATCTGGATCTTCCTATTACACAAATGATCGCATGGAAGGAACCAATCCTACAGCTTACAACTACACGATGCCCACCGAGAAGCTTAATATTAGCCGCGGTCCATCTGTCCCATCGCTGCCTGCCCTCCCGCCCGGTAGGCAGGATAGGGTAGAAGCAATGAGACGCTCTCTTACTGAGGGCCGTGTGGTTGACAGGGTTTCGTCGCTTGCAATTCCTCATAGTGATTCGGACTACGCTGAAATAGGAAAGGAATCAGCATGGATGGCAGGTCCAAAGAACCGAATTGTATCGTCTGACCAACGGCGACCTCTACCTGAGCTTCCGCGCAAACTTAAAACCCCACCAATACCAAGCGCAGAGGGAGATCGGGACTCTTTGAGTAGTGAATTTGCCAATTCCATTTTCAAAGGCTTTGACGAACTTTTGAGGAGAGACTCGTACTCTTCAGGATGGTCACAACCTGCTGGAACCGATAGCCATGTGACGGCTGCAAATCCAGACAGACATTCATTGCCCCCGCAGGCTACTGGCTCTCCCGAATCACCTGTTGCTTCTCTGCGAAGAGGGGGCATGAACCAAAGAAGGAGACGTTCTGAACGGTCTGTGCATTCACTTTCCTCACCATCTTTTGAACGGCCCTGGATTGAAACAGCACACGATTCCACAATAACCACAACGGATAGCCTGGACAGTAGTTATCGCACTAGATCTATCCACCAAGTTGAGCAGCGGCCAAATGTTGTTCATATTCCCAGTCATGACCGACCGGAAAGCATGCAGGTCGTATATGCATAATCAACTACTTCATTATATGCATTAGTTATTATCTATTTACTTTTATACAATTCAATTTAGAATCCATATTAATTTAGTCTTCCTCAAGGTCTGGAGTACGAAGAACAAGCTTACCATCAAAATACTTGGGCTGGATAAGCTTAACCTCGTGATCAATAAGGGATCTGTCCTGAGAGACGTTATCGTTGAAAGCCTTGAAGAACTCGGCAATAGGCTTGGCATCCCATCGTTGTCCAGAAGGTGTGAACCATCCAAGATGTCCACCACCATCAGTTGTAGCACACAGCAGGAAGGGATTCTTGGCGATCTCAAAGTATGGAATACAGTCAGCACCAGCGACAGGGTCATCTAATGAATGCACGATGAGTGCTGGGGTACGCGCGTGGATGATGCGGAGATTTGGAGAGGCAGCTCGATAGTAGTCAAAAGCTGTGTTGAAACCAAATGCTGGTCCGGTATAAAGGTTGTCAAACTCGTAAATGCTCTTAATATGCTTTGTTTTCTCTCTCCAGCCATCGAAAATTGGGTTGCCCTTAAGAACGTCCTCATGTCTTTCCAGAAGTCGGACCAAGTTCTTCGTCATGGTGGGGTGGTAGAGACGAGAGCCGATGACAGAATTACTGAGAGTATACGAGTCATGTGCCAAATCCCATGGGGCGGAGACGATAGCGACTGCATCAAGCTGAGAGTCTCTGCCAGCTTGACCCTCTTGCGAAATGTAGTTGGCGAGAATAGCCGCACCAAGGGAGAAGCCCATAGCAAAAATTCTACGCTTAGGCTGAGTCTTACGCACAAGCTTGAGAAATCTGCGGATATCGTCAGTCATTAGAGCACAGAACAGCTCTTGTGTGGTGATCTTTGTTTGATTGCAGCCTCTAGAGTTCAAAACCACAGCTTCAAAACCAACTTCTGGAGCAATAAGCTGTGCAATCACCGCCCTGACGTATGCTTCATGAGATCCACCGGTCATTCCATGGAGAGCAACAACTAATGGAGGAGCAGATGCTCCTCCATCGGCACTCGTAGGGTGCAGCGCATCAATCTCCTCAGGTTTGAAGTATCTAGTGCGAATTGGACATCTGAAATTAGCACCCTCCGGGACGTACTTGAGCTGTTCAGTAAACCTCTCTTTGTCCTCGGGCTCCGGGACAGCGTAGTCTGCTGAGATGGTTGCTCCGTCTTTGAACTGCACAAGACGACGTCCATACCAAATCTGATTCAGGGGATCGTGTCTTGCAGAGTTAACAGTCTGCAAATGTCCATTAAAGAGACGGGGATCGAGCCAGCTCATGGAACCATCGTTCAGGGCAGGAACATTGTCCTTGACAAGGCTAGCAAGAGTGACGGACTTTTCTGGGTCGCCCTTGAGAGGGAGATTCAAGGGAACCTTGGACTCAGTGATGTGAGTGTAAGATCTAACTACACCACCTAGGGAAAACATGTCTATAGACAGAGTGATGAGAGATGATGCAGGTATATGTATTAAAGAAATACCTCGGCACGGGAAGCGGCACTGTTCGGAGAAACTGTTTTGCCGGGGGGCCACGTTGGGTGTTGGGTTTCTCTTTACGGCATGATTTTGCAAAATCTTAAACTCAGGTGAGAGTCGGAGATCCAAAGTGTCCCGGAGTTATTAGGCGCAACCCAGAAAGCAGGGCTCAAACATTATGCTGGCAGCACTTATGACTGGTCAGGTCCGGGCATTACATTAGCCCGGTCTTTCGATTCCTGTGATTTCCTTTGTGTGTTTGGCCGATGAGCTACAAGTATGCAGGGAGTAAACCACGCCCTAAGCTACTGCGTGCTTGTAACGGCGCAGCAAAAACAACTCTGTGACAGCAACTGGAAAAAGCTTCTTGGCACCACTTATACGGAGATTAGTTTGCCCGGACCCTGTTAGGATCGAAATCCACAACATTCCAATAGGAAAGTCTGTGCATTAGCAAGAAAAAAGATCCAAGTACTGGCGGGTCTGCCGCTCCTCGTTAGATCGAATAGCATGAATAAATAGATTTCTATTACTTGTCTAGGAACTCGATGCAGTCTCCAGCAGACTGTTCAGCGTGGTCAGATTGAAAGCAGTAGAGACATTTTGATCCTCCTTCGCAATACCTTCCAGAAGTGAAACAGCGCTCTGTGGATTTCCCTCGTATAGATATGTGATGGAGACAGTGTTCTGTGACCACGGGTCCTCTGCGGTGAGAAGTTCCCGCGCAGCGGCGTAATCACCTTCAGCAAGCGAACAAAGAGCAGTAGCATACGATTCATTCTCTAGACCAGCTCTGGCGAACCACTCCCTCGCAGTGTACGTGTCTCCCAGAAGGAAATATACGACGGCAAGCCAGAATGAAGACTTGTCATTATGCAGGTTCCGAAAGTGTTCGAGAGCTGTAGCATAATCCTTGCCGTTGATTAGCACAAGTCCTACTTGGATGCCAAGATTGCTTAACCTTGAGAGCCACGGTTCTCGTTCATCGCCCTTAAATGCTTCCTCCCTGCTCTCCTTGGCAAGCATATGAAGACGAATCATCTTTTCAGTCAGCGACTCATAACCTGTACAGGCTATTAGCACGCGAAAGTCCCACGGAACAAAGCATTCTCCATTGTCCAGGCGGCATTTGCTGAGGTCTCCAAGATGCGCTATCTCATCAGCAGCAGTGTCTTGCATTTTTAGTTGCAGCAGGCTTTTATATCTGATAGTCCAGAGGTTGACAATACGTTGGTAATCATCATCTGGAGTTGATTGAAGCTCATGAACGGTCTGCACTGCCGCTCCATAGTACCGTTTCTGTCCAAAGAGTGTCTGTGCTGAGAGTTTGTTATCGTAGTCACTTCGCTTCTCTTCAGGAAACTGTTTGAAGAGACCTAACTCCTTCCATTTTGGTAGAGAAGGCATCCCCAACGAATTGAGAGACTTGGAAGTGCTGTTTTACGGTCCTTGCCTAATAGTTCTTATGGGCACTTGACGCTGATGCCTTCGCTAGCTGGTGGTGAGGCTGTGATTACAGATGAGTTGAGAGGGCACTGACGGTAAGAAACGCGATAACCTGGATACTCTTACGTAGATGGCAAAAGGAATTTCTAGAGGAGAAATCTCACAGAGGTGAGCCGTATTACCTATGAAATAAACTCGGTTGGACACTTGTCAGATCCCTTGGATGTGATCTGGAGACCACCGCCAATGATCAAGGGTCAAACCACACAGCAACAGCAGGATCCTTAATACACCATCTACCAGCTTGCCAAAGTGACACAAAATGCAACTCTTACTTAGCATTAATTAGGCTGCTCCTGCCGTTAGGGGTGCTTCGTTGCTCGCCACATAATCGACCATTTCCAGATATGTGAGGCACATGTCAGAGCGCGCGCCTTGCTTGTCATGTCAATTCCCAGGCACAAGGTGGAGGGATGAGACGGAAAGTCGCTGTCAACCAGAGATCAGGTATCAAATAACAAAGAATTGGATGATTTGTGTCTGTTCATATTCGATCTCTAACCTTAGGGTTAATTGTACGCTTGCCCAATAACGCCCCGCGCGGAGACGGCAACACGACTCCTCCTTTGGGGTGCTTGTTCCCATCACTAGCAGCGTCATAGACGGGTCAAGAGCCGGAAAGGAGCGTTTCGCACAGCGGATATCGAAAATCGGAACATGTGCCCAGAAAACGGGCGATTAAAAGAGGTGTCATTTTGCTCGCAATCACACAAAGAATCGAATACAATATTTTTCTACTATTTGTTTCAACAATTTCCACATTATGGGATGAGAAAAGCTTCCGTCTGCAGAGCCAAGCGCTGCCCAGCGCCTAGGCTTTTATCATCGCATAGCGTTCCTTGATTGGGAAACCCTGCGGCTATCTCATCTGTAGAGGAGAAATAGATAAAGTGGAGCCAGGTCCATCATCCAGGAAATCCACAAGTTAATCTTTTACCCCAAGTAGCGCTGAGCAATATGGCTGATAACTACAGGAAGCTAGATATCTCGGAATACAAGGCCGCCGGCAAGGTCATGGCTGAGGTGTTCATGGATGAAAACATTACACACTACTTCACTAAGGCTGACAATCTTACTGCTGAACAGGGTCGCCAGGTCACGTACGACATGTACACATATATCATGTACGCACATATTCTCAAGGGTGAAGTTTATACAATCGGTGATAACTATGAGGCTCTGGCGCTGTGGTTGCCGCCAGGCTGCGATATCTACAACTGGGATATGCTAAAGTCTGGCATGTGGAGGCTATATTATAAGCTTGGCTCGCTCGGCAGACACAGATTCTTCAATGTGTTTTTGCCAGCGTTACACCACAACAAGGCCGACGTGCTCAAGCACAATGATATGGACTCTTGGTATCTTGTGTACATTTGCACAGCACCATCAGCGCGGGGTAAGGGCTACGCGAGGAAGCTGATTGACAATGTCACTGCCATTGCCGACAAGGAACAAAAGTACTGTTACCTTGAAGCCACCACCAAGTTGAACACGAAAATTTACCAGCGGTTCGACTTTGACCTGGTTCAGCCGCTGGTGATGCCTGTGAGAGAAGGTGAGGCCCCAGTGGAACTGGATCTAATGTCGAGGCCCCCAAAGCAAGTATAGCATCATGCATGTCTCTACAGAGACGAATCAGGGCCGATGTAAGCCCTGCTATTTATCAGTTCATGCAAACATTGCCTGTAGGTAGTAAATCTTTTCATCCTTGTCGTAGTAGTCCCATACTTCTCCCGCAGGATCATTCTGCATCTTGAATGCGCACGTTGCATATGGTTCGGCTGCAACCACCAAGTACTTGAACTTGTTGTCTTGTTTATCAACCTTTTGTTCAAATGCACCCATCCAGCGGTACATTGGTGCTTTGGTAGCGCGGGGGTACTTTATCTCAAAGAATGTTCCAATTTTTTTCGTAACTGGATCTCTGATCTTTGTGATTTTGTAACCTGGACGTCCAATCTTTTTGACTTTGCGTTTGGTGACTTGTTGTACTTCCTGCTGCGTCACTTCATTCTTCTTCTCTAGGGCTGCCCTTCGTGCGAGATTAGTCTGATGTTTACGGCCAGGACGATGTGCAAGATACGAAGCTTCAGTATTATGAATTGTAAGGCAAAGGCGACATTCGTACAATCCATTTCTAGCTTTTGCAAAGTATGGATCCTTCTCCAGGTTTATCTGTTGCAGTTGCAACTCTCGCAGACGGTTTTTGCGGTGGAGATTCAACTCGTTATCACCGAGTACTCCACCTCCACCTTTTTTTGAGCCTGGTCTGTCCATGGTAGTGAGCTGTCTAACAAATTTCGATGATGATGCACTTAGTGCCTTGGCGATGTCTTCTAAAACGCTGCACAGCCGCGCTACTGTGACAGCCGTGCTATCATTACTCGAGATCCTTCACGCGCGACAGAACCAAGCTTCGACAGAACAACCGTAGCACCTGCTAACTGACTATTTGAACGTCTGTAGCTTCGTCATCCGACGAAGTAACGGCGACAATATGGCTAGCGAGAATCCCAGAGAAGAGATTCCTTACGATGCACTATACCCAACTCTGAAAAGATCATCAAAATTACGCTTACTCTACACTGACGACGAGCAACAGCTGCCAGTGACTTCAACTCAGCGAATAATAGCTAAATCAGCATCTTTTCAAAATGTTGCGGATGCGCTACCGCCGCCGCATGTTGTCGAGCGACCGGGATATCTAACACAAACAGCCCCTGGCGAACTTAACATTAGAAGTAATGAATATGACATGGACAGAGCAGACGCCGCGTATTTGGAAGCATACAATAAACGCAAAAATGTCTCTGTATCACCAGAACTATGGGAAGTTGTATTAACGTTAATTGAAGTAGCAATGTTTCTGCTACAACGGCGCATGCCTCCTCCAGTAAAATCCAAAGAGAAACAGCGCTTAAACCTGCTAGATGGAATCAGCGAAGATGCATGCTGTATCTGTGAAGAAGCGGAGTGTGACAATTCCAACGCCATTGTATTTTGTGACGGTTGCGATATAGGCGTTCATCAAGAATGTTATGGTGTTCCGTTCATCCCTGAGGGACAGTGGCTCTGTCGACAGTGTCAACTATCCCGCAAAAGTGCTAACCCATGCGAACTGTGTCCAAACAAAGCTGGAGCAATGAAAACGACAGAATCTGGAACTGCTGGATCGTCGTGGGCACATGTGATTTGTGCCCTGTGGATCCCAGAAACCTATTTCTCAAACTCAATGCTTATTGAGCCTATCTGTGGACTTGAATCGATTCCTCGTTCTCGCTGGAGTCTCAAGTGTTATTTGTGCAAGATCCGTATGGGTGCTTGTATTCAGTGCGTGGAGCCTTCGTGCTTTCAAGCATTTCACGTTACCTGTGCGAGACGAGCAGGTCTAATGATGAAGTTCGTAGGGGGATTTCAAGGTGCTCAGGCCGATCCTGGTAATCTGATATGTTACTGTGATAAGCACACTCCTCGCGAGCACCAGCTCGAACCGCACTTCTCTGAAGCGAAGGTCCACTTTCAGCAAATGTATGAAGACCATATGAGAGAACAGGAACAGTTGAATGGTGTTACTGCATTGAATGGGAATGGATCTCACAAACGCAAAGAGCGGCCCTGGAGAACGAGTCAAGGCATTGCGATTGTGCCGAAGATTGTGATTGACCAAGTTGTCAAACGATTGGCGTCGGTGAACATCGACAGATCTCTTGTGCTAGATGTGGCAAAGTACTGGGTATTGAAACGGCACATGCGAGGAGGGGCCTCACTTGTTCGCAAGTTGGCCGATCTACCAATCCAGCACCCAGTAGACGATTACGATTCAAAGAGAGTGGAACTGACTGAGTTGATAAAAGAGCGAAAAGACACGCTTGAGATCGTGGAGAGCAAACTCGCTGACTTGACCAATAAAGCGTTTGGTCTAACCGTGAAGAAGATTGCTCCAATTATGGATGAACTACAAGAATATGGCATTGATCATGCAGATTTTTGGAAAATGAAAGAGAAGGTCAATTCTTACGAATATCGAAATATCAAGCAGTTTCGAGACGACTACTTTCTGCTATTGTACCTTCTGCGACAGGGACAGCCGGAACTTGCCGAACGAATTGACAAGGCTCTTACAGTCAAGGTCAGGGCCAGAGTTTGAGCTCGCAGAGCTCTATAATAGAAACTGTGAACGCTAGGCTGCGTAGTAGCCTACTTGGAGCTGTTCTATTTTAAGTTTATATTGCATTTATTTATTGCTATTTATTTTAACACGACAACTTCCCCATTTGGTGACTCCCTTAGGTTCGCTGGTGAAACCTAAGGTCCACTTGGCGAGGGTCTTCCTTCTCCCAATTCACTTGCGTGGTGAAAATGGCTGGGGGGTTGATTACATATTAGTGACTGAAGAGAGAACGGTAGTGACGCCAGGAACTATAGATAGTGACGGGAAAATCTGACAAATCAGTAAATGCCCGACGGGATAGCCGGCCAAGCGAGCGTTTACAAGTAAATAATTTAACAAATAGGTGGCAGGCTCGTGTATCAATCTCACAGCGTTTCACGTCCCTTAGCTAATCGCCCCCAACTCTTGGCACTTTGGGTCTTGCGTGAAACCATAGGTGGAGGGTGTCATAAAGACCAAAACTACCCAAAGTGGGCAAATCATCAAAGCCTACAATAAAGCCTTTATCAACGCACCAGTTCTATCGCAAAAAAATAGGAGAAAGTCTCACTCCTTTATTTATTTTTCATTATATGCCAGTATGAAGCGCTCGCTGATAGGAGGAGGAACCGCGAGCAGCTCTGGCGGCTCTTCCATCTCGCAACTGTCTACGAACTCCGCAAAACCTGGCCTTTTGAAGCGAGACCTGGAACCAGACCAAAAATATGTCATTCGCCCACCGTCAAATGTGTATCCTCTGACTCCTGAGAAATCTTTGCCAGTCTACCCTGACTTTGACCCTTACAAACCCTCGCCAGCCGATGATGACCTTATGTTACGGCATCTACACAAAGGATACAACTCCAACCCGACTCTCGCCTCAGAATCCAAATCCGCATGTCTGTGGGTTGTTCCCTTGTTTAAACAACGAGCTAATCTAAGAGCTGTATCCTATTTCCTTGGAAGAACCATGGAAAAATGCGACTACAACTGCAGGGTACAGATCAACTCTACATTCAAGCCACCACCTCGAGTCACACTGACTGATCAGAAGCGCGAGGCATGGCTCAAGGACTTGGCAAACAGGCAAGTACCGCTACGAAAACTCTCTCGTACAATCCCGCATGGACTTCGTAACCGAGGTTTACTAGAACAGTGCTGCGCTAAGAAGATTCCACTATCTCGCGCGCTCTGGTTTGCTCGTTGCGTAGGCGCGAATGAACTACGTGGTCTTAAGCGAAAAGGCGCAGGTTTTTCAAATCTAGGTACTTCCTTGTCAGTTTCCTCTCCATCTCTGTCGGCACCAGCTGCCTCTTCAAACCAGTCGGGTTCACCTGAAGCACTATGGCTACAAGAATGGACAGAACACGTCACAGAGTATCTTCAGTTTCTTGCATTAAACGATTCCGACAAAAAGACCTGGCGAGAGAATCTCGAATACATGTCGCATTTCTGTGCTCACCTAATGTACGAGCACATTATAGACCGAGTCATCTTTCTAAGCTGGACTATCAAATTTTTCAAATCCGTTGAGTTTATCAAAGTTCCTATTGCTGTGGTGTTCCTGCGCATGTTTTGGAGTCTCCTTGAGTCTTCAAAGTCACTCTCGCAGGATATGGCACTGGCTCTAATGGAACAGTTATCCAAAAGCAACGAGCTCATGGATAGAAAGTACGGTTTGGTTCAATGTGTCGAAGATCTGTTCAAATCTAACCCTGAATCATTTGTTATTCCTTTGCACTGGCATTCGTTCGGTCCTATTCTGTGCCGTGTCGTTGGCGCAACGGATTTATTCAACACTATTCAGGCCAGAAATGAATCTCTCACTGTCGATTCATCATGCAGAAGGCATAAGAATCCAAAATTTCAGGTTCTGGATCTATTAGCTCAGCTAAAGCCGCCATACGCGAACTTGTTCGACCGCAGTGTGCCATTGCAACTGAAGGGTCTGGCGACAAACGATGAGGAAGTTGACAATATCTTGCAGATATTATTTGAGTGGTCTGTCTCCGGATGTATGCAGCGTGTCTATCTGGCTGGCGAGCTTTCTGAAATTCTCAGCTGTGAAATGAACGTGCCAGTATCAAAGTCCCTCCAGGCTTTTCTGATGAGAGTTAATTCTTCATACAAACTGAGCCGTGTGAATGATCTTGTTTTTGAGCTTTTTGAGCGTAATATTTTCAAGCCATTCTTATACTTCAGATGGATCATCTCCTCGGGCGTGCTTTTTACTACGGTTTGCTCGAATGCTAGTAAGGTACAGTTGGCAATCCTGAATAATCTTCCTAATATGCCGGGTAGTATGCTCCTAGCTGGAAATACCGAATTGTTCAACGATGAGAAAGAATCTGAAGAGGCAGAAAGAGCTAGCCACTTCTGCGATAGAGTCCTCGCTATTGCAAGGGAGGACAATGAACAAATGATTGATATCCCAAAATTCAATCTCCTTAAGAAACAGCGTATTGCTCTGGCGAACAAGATAGTTGGCTCTGTTCAGGAGCAGTTGGACCTGGCCTCGAGTAAAGGAGATGGCCAACCAATTTCGGCAACTGAATTTGCTGTGATCAGGAATCTACTTATCACCTTATGTGACGATTATCGGGCTTTGTTTCACATTATCAAAGCAATGCTCCCCCATACTACCTCATTTGATGTGCTGTATCTCGTCGGAAGTGCTGTCAGGTTGGACTACTCCATCTTCTCTATATTTGACCGATCTGTGGTTGCACGCCTCGTTCATCAATTTGGACTCATTTCGGACAAGATTAAGATTACAGAAGGGGTGTGGAGACTGGTCCAATTTTGTGTCAAGTATGAGCCAGGACTGAAGAATGAAATTGAAATGGTAGTTCGCCCTATCCAGTCGCCAGAGGCTACGCTCTCTCCAATATCGGAGTTTGGTGCCACGCCTAATATTATCAATGAAGTATTTGGAAGCGACAAGTCTTTTGGCCAGATCCTCAGCCTCTCCATGGACAACTTACCTACAGACGGCGAAAAGTATGTTAAAGTTTTGCATCAATTATCTGAAGTTGATCGAACACTCTTTCTAGAGGTAAGCGGAAAATGGGTCAGAGATGCGTTTGTGGATGATAAGAAAGAAAATCTCCTGGACTCATTGGTGATGGCTGTTGCTACTGAGTGCTTAAGCTTGGAACGTATCGTGGACTTGTTCTTGCAAGCCAAAATTATGAATGACACTCGAAACCGACACAGCAATATTGCATTGAAGCTCTTGTGTGATTACCCAGCTTTGTCACCCACCAGTGCCTTAATATACGAGATGCAGATCAAAGCGCTCGAAGTCAACTACATGCCCTCATATTTGAAGCTTGTTGTGCATGGGTTCCTGGATGGATTTGAGTCATTGGCAAGCAAAGCTCTAGCAGCAGTATTGGATCGAGTCCCGGTCGAGCAAGTATTTCAGCATGTGGTGACTCCGATCGTGCAGTCCCAAACGGCGTCTGCTCTAACGTCACTACAACTTGTGCTGAATGATGCATTGGGTATCAGTACTGTAAACGATACACTAGCTGAAACCATCTTGAATGTTGTCTCTCGTAGTGAAGACACTGACTTGGCATCTGCTGCACTCAAGGTGCTTCTTCTCGGGGTAGCTGATGCCAGAGCTGGAGCCTTAGCACTACTAGACGCTGTGAAATTGACCCAGAAGTCTGATATCAAGGTGTCGAAGGAGGCTTTCGGCAATGCACTCCTCTACCTGGACTCTGAGTTTAAAGGAGTCTTGTTGCAGGAAGTTGAAAAGGTGTACTTTTACGACGACGGATCCTCAAACATCAGTGACTATCTGTACGAGATTGTGGATGCCATTGCAGAGTTTGCTAAGGATGATGAAGAGAGTGTCATGATCAACGACCCACCACGCGTGCTTGAGAGGATGTCTTCTATTGCTCTGGTAGACACTGATCCTAAGACAAAGTATGACATTCTGTTCCTCGTCAAGATGATTGTGATTCATAAGAATATCGATCCCAGCCTCAGGGCTAAGATTCTCTCTAGGTTTTCCGTGTTTGCGACGACGCTGTGTGAAAACCAACCGGGTGTGCAGGGCCTGCTACGTGATTCTATGAGTATATTGCGCGCCGACAGTGGCGACGTCCGAAACGACCTCTCTGAGGACCACGATTTTTACCTGGCGGACCTGATGGTACATGACCCTGTTTCTCAGTCCTACAGCGACCTGAAGGTGCGATCTTTTGACCTTCTGGAGGACAGTAATCCCGTTATGAGCACCAATGATGTTGCTATTAGTCTCAGGATGTTTGAGACAGTGATTGAGAAGAAAGATCCATAGAGATCATGAAATGTGCACGTAGCACAATTATTTATTTTAAGTATTTATGAATATAATTATTCACGCATTAGATGTTAGCTCTATATTTTACCTGCTGAAAGCAATGTCGTCAATACGCAGAATGCTCTTGACAGTCTCTGCTGCCAATGTGATAGCACTTGTGGAAACGAGAACTGGCTGCAACACATGCTCAGCATGGATATCTGTAGCAGCTCCTCGTCTAACAGAAACGCCTGCATTTCTTTCACCATTCTCATGCTTGTTTCTGAGATCAGTGACAACCTCGATAGCGTTGAGACCAGCGTTTTCGGCAAGAGTGGTGGGTATAACTTCCAGAGCTTCGGCAAATTCTCTCCAGCAGACAGCTTCAGTACCTGACAAAGAACGAGCTTCTCTCATGAGAGTGCGCGAAACTTCAATTTCTGGAGCGCCACCACCAGCAATAAGAGCACGTTGCTTAACAAGACATCTAATTACACAAAGAGCGTCGTGCAGAGATCTTTCAGACTCATCCAAGATGAGCTGGTTTGCACCTCTGCAAATAATGCTGACTGTTGGCTGCAAGTTTGTTGCATTGGATGGCACCTTGACACCAGTAACTCTCAGAACAGTAGAACCGGACGACTCTGTCTCTTCGACAAGATCTGCACTCGCCAGGCGATCCTCAGTAAAGGAATCAATATCTGCAATAGGAGTGCAACCAATAGCCTTGGAAATGAATTCGACTTCGTCACGCTCAATGTCCTTAACAACCATGATGTTGAGTTTGGAAAGGAAATGGAGAGACAGGTCGTTTACAGCATCACGCAAAATGGACTTTTGGATGAAGAGTACGTTACACTTTGCCTTCTTGATCTGCTTACACAGATTCAGCAGGTAAGTTCTTTCTTCTTTAAGAATTTTATCCATTTGTCTGTAATCGTTGACAACCACTGAGTTCTCGATATCTGGCTTTGGAGGAGACAACTGGAACTGGATCAAACCAATTTTGGCCTTCTCCATTCTTGTTGGGCCACCAGCAGACTTGATGGCACTCTGAGTCAGCACTAACCCGCCAGCAATCAGTTCTGTATCGTCTATAGTTCCGCCCACCTTTTTGATGAGCTTGATGTTGTTAAGATCAACATTGGTCGCAGTACTTGGATTGGGCAACACTTTGAGGACGGCATCAACGGCCATGGGCGACAGCAAGGAAGAATACTGTGACACAATTTTAGAATTGAGAGAAGTAGAAGCTGCTCTGATCAGAGCATTACGATCTGACAAGTCGATTTTCTCAGACATACCAATCAGAACTTCGACCGCACGTCTAGCGGCCCTTTGGAAAGACTCAGAAATAATGGTTGGATGGATTCCCTTATTGAGCAAACGCTCAGCGGCGCCCAACAGAGCACCAGCAATGACAACTACCGAAGTTGTACCATCACCAGCCTCAGCGTCCTGAGCACCAGACAGATCAACGAGCATTTTAGCAGCCGGATGCATCACAGCCATATGCTTGAGAATGGTATGTCCATCATTAGTAATGATTACATCCTTCTTGGCGGTTTGCACCATCTTGTCCATTCCCTTTGGACCCAACGAAGTTCTGATAGCATCGGCGACAGCTCTAGCCGCCAGGATATTAGCCTTGCGGACTTCCTGTGGCTTTTCCTTGTCTTTAAACACGGAATTTGATGGATTAGCCACTGCACTGGACATGATGTAGATGTGGGTGTAGCGAAGAGGCGTGAAAAATCTAGAAACCGAACCCAGTGAAAAAGTGTCCACGTGACAGAGGCGAAAGAAGTTGAAAGAAATTAAGTTTAGAGAAGGATTGTAAGATTCATCGTAATAATCCCTTTGCATATTCCTTTCTTAAATTTGCGCCGTCACTTTCTTAAATTACCATGCCCTCTTTAGCTGACCTCGAACCAACTCAAAGACGCATCTTGAACTGCCAGCACTCGGCATGGAGAGAGCTGTTTCCAAAGAGTACGCCAAAGGCGATCGTCATCAAAGACCTGCCCAAAGAGTTTATTGATTATCTTCAATCTGATGGAATAACTCTTCCCGAAGAGGCCGAGGATAGCAACTTTCCAGAGCTTCATGCCAAGATCCAAGCGGCAATCACGGAGTTCGGAGCGGTGACACCAAAATTGAATTGGTCTGCTCCTAAGGACGCTGCTTGGATGACAGTCGATCGAACAATGAAGTGCACTTCTCCTACAGATGTCTTCATGTTACTCAAAGGCTCTTCTTTTGTGTCGCATGATCTGAGCCAAGCTTTTGGCGAGCACGGGTATCCGCCACACTTTGAGTTTGAATTGATCCTGCGAAAGTGGATCGAGATCCAGCCTGCAATGGAGTTTCGCTGCTTTGTTAAAGATGAGAAACTTGTTGGCATTAGCCAACGTGACTTGAACTACTATGATTACCTGGAGAAAGACAGCAGTCGTATTATCAGGATAATTAAGGAGTTCTTTGACAAGACTTTTGCAGATGCAAAGTTCCCTGACGATTCCTTTGTGTTTGACGTTTACATTCACCGCGTACGCGTCTGGCTAGTTGATGTCAACCCTTGGTTGGAAAGCACCGACTCGTTACTGTACGCCTGGAGTGAGCTTGAAGCAGAAATTCCACTTGAACTGCGCCTAGTGCAAAGAGACATGGCGACAAGTCAATTCTCGTCGATGGACTACTCTGAAAACAGGGTACCACTGGATGTCGTGCAAGCTGGCTTAAGTAATACTGGCATCACTGACTTTATTCGCCAGGTACATGCCCTTCAACGTGGGGAGGAGTTGAGCGATTCAGAATAACGTCGTCGTCACGGCAACTATTTATCTTCAGTACAAAACGTTACGAATCATATTTACAATACTGGAATACATTTTACTTAACGCCCCAGGTTCAACAACAAGGAGTTTGAGCCGCTGCCCTTGCCTTCACCATCAGAATTGCCCTTGGACGATGGCAGGTAAGTGACATTTGGCGATTGTGCGAGCGTAGCAGCAATCTCCTTGGAAGCCTCGATTCTTCTAATCAGAAGCAAGCCATCGCCATTCTTTTGCAGAGCCTTGGAGATGGTCTCGGCTGCTTCGGCTTCACCCTCTGCACGGATAACACTTGCTTGACGTTCCTGCTCGGCCTTTTCAACAATGAAACGGGCTCTTTCGGCGTCCTGCTGGGCAATTTGCTTCTGCTCAACGGCTTTCGTAAATTCCTTTCCAAATGTCATGTGAGTGATCGAAACATCTTCCAGTTCAATGTGGAATTCAGAAGCTCTCTTTCGCAAGTCCTCGCGAATCTTGCCGGAAACAATCTCTCTCTGGGTAATGAGTTCAGCAGCGTCAAATTGTGCGACAATAGACTTCAGTACTTCATTACCAATTGACGGAAGAACTCTCTCATCGTAATCAATGCCAAGATTTTGCCAGATTACCGAGAGGAAAGGAATATCTGGGCGGTGCAGCACTCTGAGGGTCAGAGAGACCATTTGTAAATCTTTTGAACCAGTTGTAGTGGTAATATTTCTGGGCCTGATGCGAACATCGAAGACGACGGCCTTCTGCAGCCATGGAATAAGGAAATGAGTGCCTTCTCCAATAACGTCCTTTCTGACACCATTGATTCTGTCAAAGATAACAGCGCGGGTTCCGCCCTTAACATCATACAATGACTGAGAAGCGATTAATACTGCTGGCAATCCGATGCCGAAGAGAGCACCGCCGAGTCTGTTTAATGCCATTGCTATGAAGAATCAAAGAGTGGCAAGGTGAGAGATGAGTTTGTGGGACTTTCAAACTGGGAGTACTGGCGCTGGGCTGGCGCTGGCTTGGGGTTTTCTAGGCAATGTAGAGCAACAGGAGGCAACTAAAGTGGCAAAGAGCAGATGCAACAGAATATAATCTATCAAATATACGAATACCATAAAATATATATTTGCCCTTACTGAACCGTTTTCTGCAGGTAGACTTGGCATAACCAATGCCAGCACAGAAAGTCCCAGTAACTACGGCCCAACTGAACCCACGCAACTCCGACTCTGAGAACACATCTCGAATCACAGTGAAATCTCACCCCACCAACTGCTAGAAATTTCACAACGATCTTCATGTCTAGATGCACAAAAGCCACGCAATCAGGGGGAGCAAAATAGCCAGGTGGAAAAACCAATTAAAAGATAACAATCTAACGTTCAATCCGCTCAGAAAGTATATCCCACTGCCTCCAGATCCATGGTATTTGTACCCAAAGTACCGACGAGAGCCTCCCTTTCTATGCGTATGGTATAAAGATAAGTACGACCTGCGACAAGGCAACCTGTTTAAACAGACGTTTCGGCGCCCACTTAGTAAAGCAGAAACGGACTTCATTTCCAGGCGTGTGAAAGAGAAACAGCATCTCAACTGGCCGCTGACGTTGGACGAACGTGATGTACTTCAGTATGATAATCGCTTCTCACCAATTTTATCAGATATACTGCGAGCTGAGAGCTGCAACAAGGACTCTGACTTTTTAAAGCGTAGCATTCAGCGCAACATGTTACTGCGACACAGCCAGGTGGATCAGAGTGATCGCTCGTCAGAACCAAGCATTTGAGTAATTACTCAAACTAAAACTAGCAAATGAGCGACTCAAAAACAACCCCTTGAGCGTCTCTATTATTTATTGATTATACCCATCCGTCGCCCTTCTCCTGCCACTTGAGTTTATTATTCACCGTCAACCTAATAGCCTCAAACTCAACGGCCGAGACGTGGTCAAAAGCAATGTCCAGTGCAACCAAGATTAGAGCAAAGAAGGTACATTTGGACTCGGCGCCGGCGACCTGGTAGACCCGGTGCTGTGTATAGTAATGCATAATTGGAATGAATGTGAGAAAGAAGGCGATGGAGATGCGTTTTCGCCGCAGTTCTTGCTGCCGACTCACCGAACATTCCACTAGAGTAACCATCCAGGCAATAGTAGCCATTACATACAAAATGACAAACAGATTGTGTGCATCACGATCGTCTTTCTGCGTAACGTAAATAAAGCCTCCTCCACTTAGCACTCTGACCAGTCCAGCAATAGCTACAATGTTGCCCGTTGGTTGTCGTCCGCGCGTCAGCAGTGCCCAAACGAGTGCCAAAGCTACCTGAGGGCCAGATGCAATTGCAATAAGGACTTGAACCCACGATCTTTCAGGGTACAACTGAAGAAAGTTTGATGCCGCTGGTAGCCACTCGTGCACGTCTGTCAGTTTTGCCGAATGCAGCGACAGCGTCAGAACCGCCGCCATGCTCAGAGCAACTGAGCATAGTGCTGTGTTTGCATAGACAACGTACTTGCCGTTCAAATGCCACAGATCTGAGCTCATGGTGAGGAGGACGCGTCAGACTGTGACCGTTGCAGGGCGTCTGGGGATTTTTCACGGAAAAGGTCTTGGTGAAGTGAAACTTTTGAACATGTAAAGAATAAAGGAAAATAATGGAATTATTTTTATAATTATATACGCCAATGAATAAGATGACGCGGTTTTTCTCTTTTGAGTGACAAATCACTTGGCCGCAGAGCCTGTAGATTCTCACGTTTGAGACCATAAATAGTGCAGGCAGTTAGCCTTATGCGATTGCGGAACGCAGACGATTAAGAGTAGATTGTTGGATTATCCAGACATTCCTTCATGGCGACTATGTCACGAGTTCGACCTTCGCCGGCATCTTTATAGTGACTGTGAAATGTGACTGTTTCAGCTCGTTGGTGTTGCCATTAACAGGTCTAGATGGCCTCTTCCGTTGCTCCTGTCGTCCTCGTCGTTCTTGACCCTCTGCGAGCCATCGTGCAGGCAACCTGAACTCTCCTTCTTGCATCTCCGCTAGCGGAGAGCCAAATGCCCAGCACCTTCTTGCTACACCCGATTTCTTAAGACAGTCGTCGAAACTCATGCGATGACGTCTGTCTTTGAATAATGATTCCGGCTTTGGCTTCTTTGTGTATGCTCTTTTCGTAGCCTGTGGTTTGGATGGCACAGTCTTTTCCCTGACTGGTTTAGGCGGCGAACTAACCGGCTCTTGCTTTGTTGCCCTTTGTTCCCTTGTGTGCTGGCGAATGCTAGCCTGCAAATCCCTTTGGGCGTTCTTCCAGCGAGCAAACTTCTTCAAATAAACATCGATATCAGCGATAGTCAATATCCTTTTCTTTTCCATCTCCTCTAAGTCGGACTTGTCCTTTATTTCAGTGACTTTCGGCAGTTCATTCATCCAGTTTGCATTCTGCAACAAGTTCTTTGTGCTCTGCAACCTTTCAATCTCATGCGCATTCTTCTCAGCTTCTATAGCCTGAGTTCTCTTCTCATCTCTCTCCATTTTACTGTGAAATGCTTCATACCTAGCATCACTGAGTGGGTCCAAAACTGCATGTTTTAGGGTCTCCTTTGCACCAGCAGGATAGACAATCTTTATCGGCGCATTGTAATCGATTGGCTTGTATGTCAGATCATATTGAAATAGTAATCCAGGTTCCTTTTCCTTGATATCTCTCAATTTCATCGACGTTTTTATGAATGAAGGCGAGGATTTCTCGGCCGCGGGGAGATGCCAGAACAAATTATCACGGCGATTTAGTAAAGAGGGAAAATGCAATTTTGACATGTACGTCTATAAATAAATAAATAATTGGTGAATTTGCGCGTAGAACAATGCAGAAAGCATGCAATGCACTTTGTCTACGCTTTTACCAATGCCCTGTACTCTCTACTGCCACGCCTTAAACCTCACATCTGATAGCCCCAAAGTGATTTGGCCAAATCTAATCGCAGTCTAAATTAAGACTCTACAATTGATCTCTTGACTTCAAACACTGATACCCTACCCTTGATAATCTTGTTTCCAAACCTTGACCGTCTTGTCCGCTTCACAAGTAATAAGACGTAATCCTGTGTTGTCAAATGTAGATGCGAGTACGCCATTTTCAGATTCCAGGGAACCAGGCGCTGGAGTTGTCTGCAGACTCTGATAAACTTGGCCGGACTTATAATCATAAAAATCCATAGCACCATTGTCACCACCTGAAAAGATTACACCGTCTTCATTTGCAGATAACGTGTTGATAATGTTATCCCTTGGTCGCGCCGTAAAGGATTGGAGGTAAGCCCCATCAGGGAGCCTCCATTGACGCACACTATCAGCTGACGCACTGGCAAACGAAGATTCAATAGGATGTAGTGCCAATGCGCGCACTGCTTTCTTGTGGTGTGTTAGAGTCTCAACGGAACGGCCCGCGACAATATCCCATAACTTGATGGAAGCATCCGCAGAACCACTGATAATCTGGGGGTCCACAGCACGAGTCTCAACGGAGAAAACAGCTGCTTTGTGGCCTGTCAACGTATGCACTGCTTTTCGCGTTCTCATATCCCAGACTCGGACGGATGAATCTCTGCCACCAGATACCAAAACATCAACTGTTGGATGCAATGAAAGTGAGTATACAGCAGAAAGATGTCCGTGATAGTCTCTTACGACTTTGTTCATTTCCAGATCCCAGCACTTGATCATCTTATCTTCACCAGCCGAAAACAAATAGGGATGGCGCGATGACACCGCTAATCCTCTAACTGCCATTGAGTGACCTGTCAGTGTTAACTTCAATTTTCCAGAAGCCAAATCCCAAACCTTTATTGTACGATCTGCAGATCCGGTTGCAAACCACGTGTTATCTGGTTCTACAGCCACAGATCGGACCCATCCTTGGTGACCAGACAGTACTCTCATCAATTTCCAAGGAGCATGGTCACTTGGCTGTTCCTTATTTTTGAACGCCTGTAGAACTTGGTCTCTTGCGGACGTTCCTTCGGCTGTAACTAGGGCCATTTGACTGTTACTCGAGTTAACTGATCTCATGAGTTCCTTGGGAGTCGTAGCAGCCACAGAGCGCTTTTGCGATGCTTTCAAAACCTTAGCCTGCAGATAAGATGGCAAATCTTGACTATAAAACTGCTCCTTCAGCTGTCGTCTGTCCGCTGTGTATTCGGCATCGGTGAACGATACTTTCGCATAGTCATCAAACAATGCCTTGGCAAGGGATGGGTCTGCCGCCATTTCAGACTCCTCTTGAGATTTAGCAATACGCTTGTTGATGTTTTGAAAGATATGATCCTTGCTAGTTCGTTCAGGTGAAGATGTGGTTGTGAGTGCAGATAGCACGGCTGTGTTTTCTCAGGGATTCAGTCCTCATAACATTACGCGCTATGGATGCTAACCTCTTGTCTGCTGAAGAGCAGGAGATCCTAATTGAATTAAGAAAGATCCTTGAGACCACAAAGATAATGTAGGTATTGTCTATTTCCTTCAGCAGTTCATTTAACTAACAGCAGAAACAGCAATCTCCTGAAGACTACGGAGCTGCTAAAAGAATCTCCTGGGAGTGAGAGCTATAGCGGCTTGGTGGAAGATACAAGACAATCCATTGCCGAGCTTGTTGCTGCTCTTACAGGACCAGTTGTGGAATGACATAGGAGCTGTACTCCCCCTTTCTCAGGGCTATTGTATTATGTTCCTATCATTTTGTTATGCTTGACAACGTGCATGCACATTTCCCAATGTCTCAGGGTTGAGCAATGACAGTCACAACAGCTCCCAGCTGGTACAAAAGAATCTGACAAATGATTCCTGACTCTCCAGGTTCGAAAGAAGCACATTTTATTTGCCGACGGTCCTCATTGTAAAATGCAGATTTTCGTAAAGACCCTTACCGGCAAGACTATCACCCTCGAGGTGGAGTCTTCCGACACTATCGACAACGTCAAGTCCAAGATCCAGGACAAGGAAGGAATTCCACCAGACCAACAGCGTCTCATCTTTGCTGGTAAGCAGCTTGAGGATGGCCGCACTCTCTCTGACTACAACATTCAGAAGGAGTCCACTCTCCACTTGGTCCTCAGACTCCGTGGTGGTGGTAAGAAGAGAAAGAAGAAGGTCTA
Organism: Deakozyma indianensis; assembly: GCA_003706415.3. Taxonomy (NCBI): domain Eukaryota; kingdom Fungi; phylum Ascomycota; class Dipodascomycetes; order Dipodascales; family Trichomonascaceae; genus Deakozyma; species Deakozyma indianensis. The sequence continues at coordinate 38,919 of PPLG03000033.1, forward strand.
CACCACCCCAAAGAAGATCAAGCACAAGAGAAAGAAAGTCAAGATGGGCGTTCTTAACTACTACAAGGTGTCTGACGATCTTACCGTCACTCGTCTGAGACGTGAGTGTCCTAACTGTGGCCCAGGTGTCTTCATGGGTAACATGACTGACAAGGTCAACAAGACTTCTCGTTTCTACTGTGGTAAGTGCCATCTCACCTTCACTGCCTAAGTGGTTAAAAGTATCAATAAATTTGGTTTGTTAACAACGCTATATAGTTTTCGGCATTATCGAAGACCATACGTTCTGAATAGTGGGCGTGTGGTTCAAAAGTATGCCAAGATTAAGTCGCTTGGGTGTGTTCTTGAAATAAGTGAGAACAGGGTTGGGCATTCTTGTCTGGTCGTTCTGGCTCAAGCTACATTAGTTTTTAGCGTTCTTGTGTTTGAGTGTTTTTTAGATGTAGAAACACTAATGCCGTCATCTAATAAGATCCCTCACGGTTTAATGGAATTCTACGGACTTTTTCAAACGGTTAATGGCTCATTTAAAGCGAGCATATAGTGGAGCACTGCGGGGCTGTGCAGAGACAGTGCGGAGATCAGCAAACGCACTGGATGAACGCAACCATGTTGATCTGGGCAGGGATAATTGTAGGAATCGCTATCTAGGTATCGATTATTTTGCAGATCCTTTGGAGACAACATTAAAGTAAAGTCTATTACTTGCCCGTCACCTGTGCTCCATGTAGGACCTTGACACTTTCTCAGTTCCCCTCACCGTACAGCACTCGTAATGAGGTGTATGTGCGAGAGCCAAGTCCAAAGAAGCTTTAGGGCGGCGGGGAGAGCGGGGGCATTTGGGTTGGAAGTTTAAGGTGGTCGTGCGGAAATAAGATGTCAGATAATCATGAGATGCAAACCAAACAAGGATCTAGAAATCACGTCGTATAAGATATTTATTCTCTATATTGTGGTTCTTGTCGATTGCTGAGAATGCTCATCTGGGCGTTTGATTGCCAATGCGGCCAGAGTCGGCAGTTGTGCCGCAGCGGGGACCAAGGAACGAAGGAACAGCAAAGAAGATAGCAAACGTACCAAGTTACTCAAGTGCAAAGTTTTACTCTCGTGTATTTTGTAGATTTGCAAAAACACTTTAAATGATTAGTGATTCGAAGATTCAATAGTAGCCCAATGCTATTAACGTTGGCGGCAGTGCAAGCGATCATGTGCTGTAAGCAGAGGGCTTTGCATACACCTAGAACTGTGAGGAGCTAGGTGGTTTGAGCACAGCAGCAGGGCGGGTGCGCGCCGAGAATGTGAACGAGGTGCGTTAAGTAAAACAGATTTCTGCGAAGGAGATGGTATTGCCAGAATTGGCACTTGTAAAAACAAATATCACTACCTTTCGGCCGGTATTGTCTCCCAACACCAAGCCAAAGGCTAATCCTAAAGGCCCAGCAGTGCGGGTGCGCTCACTAGTGCGTAAAAAGCAATTTCATTTACCGAATCCGCCACACACAAATGGGATATAAGATCCATCTTAATAACGGAGCTACTGCCTATTTATTGGGAAAACTCACGAGAAGCAGAGGAGTCGCGCGAGCTTGCTGTCATACACCTCTTGCCCACTACCTTTAAAAATGCCATTTTTGCCTCACTTCTTTCATGGCGGTGGAGGTGGAGATGATGCACTCATAGCCAGAGATGGCCCTACAACGACTCTGGACCCTCTAACGACAGACGCTACACCGACAGCAACCGCTACACCTGCTGCCAGTTCTACCGCAGAATCTTCTGGCTCGCAGGGTGGGAACAGCAGCAGTGGCAAGATCTTTATGATTGGAGTTGCTTTTGGCATCTTTCTTGTGGTTCTTGCTGTGCTCCACCTATGGCAGATATACGTCAGACGAGCGCGCGAACGACGCTGGGCAAGAATCGACGCTCTGGTGGCCATGCAGAGACGAAACTCTGCTCAATCTTCTGCCACCTGGATGTCCACGCCTTCGGTTCCCCGCAAGGCGAGATCTCGCGTGTTGGATATTCGTGATCTCAACCGAATGTACCCAGTTGAAAAGTACAAGGCGTGGGGAGACAGACGTCGTCGGATGGGACTCAATCCCTCTGGCGGCATTGATGGCGGCTCAGGCGAGCATTCCCCTATGCATAACTTGTCGAGTGTCTCGCTTGTGGATGTCCCGACAACGTCCTCTCTGAAACCCATCCTAAAAGTTCCGACAGGCGAGTCCTTGATGCGCAGCAGAACGTTGTCTACTGGGTGCCGCTGGTGCAGTGGCAAAGACCCAATGTGCAAAACCTGTGGCTCGTCGCCACGAACGAGTCAGGATTCAGTGCAGCGCAACTTTACAGCCGCTGTGGATCGGTCACTGCATGAGGTTATTCGCCAGTCGAGTGCTGTAGACCGAAATTCATTCGATTCTGCTCCCAGAGAGGAGTCGGATGCCCCGGATGCTGCGCATATTCCAGCAAACGATACTAGCGACAACCCGGAAGTACAATCACACGACCCTCAAGAAGGCACAGAGCTGCATCCGAGCTCAAGCAAGCGCAGTTTGCTCGAACCAAACCCTGTAGCATCGAAAATTGTGGAAACGTTTGGCGAATCGGAACTGTTTATTGAGAGACACCGAGAATGGCACCGCAAGTTTAAGGAAAGGTGCGATAGTCCAATGAGCCCGGCAAATGATTCTGGAGAGCTATCAACTCCAATTGAGTCTGCTGGCCCGCAATACAACGAAATTCAAGGCGAGGCAAGAGAGAAAGAATACCCTGACACGGGTCTATCTGAACAGGACTGTACACGAGAACCATTGAACGAACTTAACAAAATGGAACCGGCGTATTCACCTTTGAGGAGACACCTGTTTACTGAAAACCTCAGCCCACATACATCGGCCAGAGACGAAATCACCGTTGAACCAATTGCATACCCCCAGCCTGTAAGATTCCGCGAGGTTGAGCCTGAAGTGAACAGAAGAGTCGAGTTCAGTGAGACGGACAACAGAAAGGCTCTACAAGATGATGAGGCTGATGGCGAGAAGCGAATGTCGTTGTGCTCCACATCTTCATCCCTAAGTGACTTGGCGCTTACTACTACCATCACAGATGATGATATGTTTCCTGACATTGACGATGCGGACCCTGGTGATGTTTGTGCTGTGTGCCTGGATGACATTCATCCACAGCACGATATTCGTGCTCTTTCATGTGACCATGTGTTCCATGACAAATGCATTACCCCTTGGCTCACGAAGCGATATGCTCGCTGTCCCCTTTGTAAAAAGGACATGAGGGTTCCTCTGCCTCGCCCCACCATAACATTCCACCCTGTTCGTGCAGCTACGGAACCTGACGGCTCTGAAGAATTGGGTGAACCTGATGAACAGGATGAGAATGGCGAGAACGAAGAGAATGATGAGCCTGAAGTGGTGGCTGTAGATCCACTTAACGCTGATCCCGATAGAGCTATCGGGGAGGAGCCTGCTGAAGCCCCGAGACCATGAGAACGACCAAAAGCGAGTACGGTTGCATCAACTGTATCAAATACTTTTGGAACTGCTTTCTTGACGAGTGCTCTTTTTATTTATTGATATGACTATTTATTTGTAAATTGTTTGTAGAATGAAGATGGGTGATAAAGCCGGGGCAATCAGGACGCCTTATCGTTTAAAAGCTAACGCTCAAAAATGCCGAGCCCGTTGCCAAGCATTGGTATTTGTTTGCTCGTGCCCTCGCCATGTGTGAGGCTGTATCCTCCTCCTTGCATAATGAGTGCATGGCCACGCAGGGACTTTTCCTTGGCATTATAGAGGACGAATGGAAGCTGGGAAGAGTCAGGGCAGAAATTTGATTTTGGCTACTTTTAATTTCTGAATCCTCTCTCGTAGTCCTTGGCAATGTGTAGCAAGTAACGGCGCTGCTTCAAAATAGGGGGCCTGTTTTGCAGTCAGGCAGCCGACGTCGTTTCATCTCTAGGAACTAGTGCACGCCTCAGCTCCGAACCTTCATGGACGGGCTAGACTGCACGTTGTCTGAGGTTTAGTAATTAGACGTCGCATGTAGGCTCTTGGTACCGGTCTTTCTGCAATGCATGTGGTGACCGAACAGCTCGGACAGGTGCTGGGCCTGGACAGGTCCTTATCTGCGAGAAGTAGTTGATAAGCACCCTAAGCGATCTTGGCAAGTAGCAGGAAAGGGTGGTTTCCAGGTTTGGCAATGCCATGACGCAAAGCCATTATAACGTTTCATGATTCTATGAGATAAACACATAGTGGGTCCACCTTGTGCTTTCAAACCGAGCTTTATGTCGTATTCCTAGTTGCCAATTATTACCAGTCAAGATGGGCTGGATACTGCTTTGTAAGCGCAGTACTTAAAATAACGGGAAGGGTCAGCGTCTATACAACCTCAAAGCGGCCATAGGTATGAAAATCACAGATTTTCATGAAATCTACAAGGCTCTGAGCGCGTATTCATAAAATCTCTTGTCTCGTATTTTTTGGCGTGCTACGCCACAACATTAGTGTGCCCACCCCGCCGCTTAATCCGGTGACAGTTGCAGCAAACGCCGCCAGCAAATTGCCCCTATCTAACTAAAAGCTTCACCACCCACTAAGACCGCGCCGCAGCGGCTCACTTCCACCTGACCAAGCCCTCGCTCATTACCCAAAACGGGCAAGACTATTTAGCATCATCATCTCGCATATCAACGGGTTGTCACCCTGTTCTTCTCCTCGCATTTAGTTTCCTGACGACAGAGAATCGACTTTTGCTTGCCGCTTAACTGCCCAGTGCTTTCCAGTGTTTTCTGCTGAACTACCCTACTTGCTACAGCGGTGGACCGTATAACGAGAAATGTCTGATTCAAGCCCTCCATTTCTCTTCTTTGTAGCGCTTGGCATTGGCCTCATCTTCGCCAATCTCTGGATCATCTTTGGTATCAGGTATTGGAATCGCCGCCGACGATTAAGACAGTGGCTGCTAGAACATGAAGGAGAAACGCCGCCAGACCACTTGCTCCCGGACTCTACGTGGGCCGGCTTTGGGATGCAAGGTGGCGCCATGATTATCAGGCCTACAAGACGCAAGAGAGAAAAGCGTCTGCTCACGCACGAGCAACTCGATACCCTGTTTCCTGTCAAGACCTACCAGCAGTGCATGGACGAGCGTGCAGAGCGAGGAGTAGAGGTTCAAGGAGGAATCTCAAAGGAAGGTGCTGCAGCGCTTACCTCTGCACGCAACTCGTTTTCTCCTCAGGATGGTGATGTGACTGGCGAGAACGAGTTACCTGATCAACATGGAGATACTCTGCAAGTGCCGAACAACCTTGGCACGTCTGAGAACACCGAAAAGCCTGAAATATTTGGATTACCTGAAAAGCCTGAAACGTCTCACGACAAGTCAGAGCACAAGTTAGATGAAGAGACCAGTAACTCTGGTCGCCAAGAGACTGAGGCTTGGTCAACGCCAAGAACGTCCCTTGAACTGCCAAGCAACCATAGTGAGCTACACAACCTCACACACAACGAACCTTCAAAATTGCATGACCTTGTAGAGATTCCCGCAGGCTCGTCTGTAGAGCAAATTAGCGAGCAAGATGCTGATTTGGCAGACCGACGGTCCACCAGCTCCGCGTCACTTCACGCTGAGTCTCACTTTACCGAGGTACCTAGCACTGCTCTTGGAGAAGTAGGAGATGTATGCTCTATTTGTATAGATGACTTGGAGCGTGCACAAATGGTAAGAGAGTTAGGCTGTGGACACGTATTTCACGACGAGTGCATCACTCCATGGTTAACAAAGAGACGTGCGTACTGCCCGCTGTGCAAAAAGGATTACTTTCAAGGACTTCCAAGTGACCCAGGAAATGCCGAAGCAAGCACAAATAATGAACCTCAGGCCCTCGAGCGACCTGTCAGAGTCATTGTAAGAGGTCGCAGGTTCCGAAGTAGGGGCGGAGTCTTGGTAGGGTGATTCGTATTAACAGTCAACCCCGGCGAGATTTGTTCCCGAGATTTTATTTATGTATAGTGGTATGGTTGGAATATGACGGTTTACGATTTTAATAAATAGGTATTGACATTCAAAGGTTCTACAAGATTTGAGAGTTGGTCGTCTCGGTCTTGGTCTTGTGGTCAGCAGGATTAGCTGATGCTTCATAGATGGCCGCTGTTGGTGCACGCGAGAGCTTTCTCCACGTTCCGCGCAACCCGATGTAACTCAATTTCGTTGTCTCCTCGCCGTAGTTGTCCTCAATGTAAATGACCAGGCTCTGGACGTCACTGAATTGAGCCGCTCGCAAATGGTACTCCACAATGCCCGAATTGCTGTCCGCTGATCCCACACCTACATTCTCTGGGTGTTCGAGCGTGGTGATGGGAGTTACATCTGCAACAGACTGGAAGTCCAAATCGTCCTGGTTTTTAAATAATTTGATTGTCTTTGGCGCATGCTCATCGGGCGTGGACCTAACTAGAATGGACGTCAGTTTGACAATGCCGGTAAACGGCACAAAGATCAAGAGTTGCTCATCAACGTCAGACTCGAGGATTTGAGACGTGTCAAGTCGGTTCTCATAGCTTTTAAATATCTCCTTTCCCGATGTAATCGAATTGAGTGTTCGCACGCCATCGTGATCGATTTTGGAATACAACGTCTGGCTTTCATTGGTTTCTTCAGGAGGTGCATGGTCGTGACCGTGATCGTGACCTCCACTTTCGTGATGTTCGTGGCTACAGGACATTGGTTTATGAGCTTGTCGGTGTTAAGATGCGTAGATGCTTTCTAGCAGCCCGTCTTGGTGACAGCCCCACGATGGAACAGCCCAGAAGAGGTAACCATCATAGGTCTTTGGATATCTAAAACCGGAAATAAAAATACTATATTGTCCGTAGTTCTCAAGCGTATAATATCCAGGTTGATTAACAGGCTATTTAAGTGATAGTTTGCTAAACTCCACAGAACTATCTTCGAAATGCTGCAAGGTCTTCGTTAGAGCGTTCAGTCCATGCTTGAAATCATCAATGTCAAGGTAGACTTGTCCCGAGAGACGAATATAGGTCCTTCCAAAATAGTTGACGAATGGAATGAAAGTGTTGTACTCCTCCAGGATGTATCTTTCCATTTTGCGTAGAGTGGGATCTGGGAAGTTGTATGGCAGCCTGATCGAGGTCATTGTAATGGCAGAGTCACCCTCCAACAGTTCTGTACCAAGTTCCGTCGTATACAGCTTCCCAGCATCTTCAACTAGCTTTGATATGTACTTCTGGATCGCTTCTTCTCCCCCACAGACTTCATCTCTGAACTTGCGAGCAGCAGGAATACACATGTATGGAGTATAGTCCATTGTGGCAGTGTATATGAACTGATTGACAAGTCTGAGGTCGTGTTCTTCTTTACTGAGTACCGCGTCGGAAGGAATATAAACTGCGCTGATTGGCATTGAATGAACCAAATGAATGTTCTGTGGAGCCACGTAGAGGAATGCACACTGGTGAGGAAGGAGAAGCCATTTATGGAGGTTAGACGTGAAGAAATCTGGTTTCGCCTTTCTCAGAGAAGTCTCTCTAAGACCAATCCCGTGCGCCCCATCCACAAAAGATAGCACCTTTCTATTTCTACATTCCGCAATGATCTCCTCATACGGAATGGAAGCAGTTGGCTGTGAGCTGTAAGTGTCGAAGAAAGCAAATTTGACCTTTCCGTCGGCGTTTTCTCGATCAATGGTGTCTGTGAACGCCTTGACGATTTCATCATCGGTCATGGGATACTTTACAGAGACTTCCACCAGGTCTACACCCATAAAATCCTTGATGAAGTTGAGTGTGTTGAGACAAGCCCCATAGATTGTTGTACAATACACAATCTTGTCTCCTTTCTCGAACGGATAAGATCTTAGCACTGCATTCGCTCCCGACGTTGCATTTGGTACGAGGACAACGCTATTGACCTCTGCGTCAACGAATTCGGCAATATTTTCACGTAGCGATTGGGAAACCTCTGGCCAGACGTAACGAATAAACTTGTCAGCATTTGAAGTGAGCGTTGTCAGTGCTTCAATGCGTGCCTCCTGCACAGCAATTGGCGGCATACCGTAAGAGCCATGATTTAGAGGTACAAAGCCATCTTCAAAATTGAAATACTTCTTTCGAAACTCTCTACCAAACGGTACAGCGGATGGCATTTGTAGTTTTCTGCTATACGGGCGGCCAAGTCGTTTGCTTTATACTGTTGCACTGGTGGCCAAGCCTGGGAAATCGATAACCGTCAAGGCGTCATAGCAGACTGTGACTGAATAGCAAATGCAATGGAAAGAAACGAGAAAGAGCAGCTGAATTCGCCCTGGCGAATATTTTAATAAATATATTCTTCGAAAATTCCAGAATGTCTAACAATCTGACAATGTATTCTCTCGAGGACATCCTTCTGGTTCAAGAACCGTTGTCCGGGCCGCCAGTAGCCTTCGCCGGGTTCATGACTAACATACACCAGACTTGTAGACACTCGTGATATGGCAATCTTCTGCTATCTTGGTTAGTTAAGTTCGACCCCTCATTGCGGTTCTGTAGTAGGCTGTATGCAGTCCTTCAGAGATGCAGAGTTCCTGCAGCACCTCGCAGCAGGTGTTAGCAGTCATATCGCAGGCCACAGACGGCAGTGGAGGTGCTGTTCAATGACACAATCAACGAAAGAAATGATTCTCTGCATTTAACGCATGGCGAGAAAGATTTACCCTATAACCAGTCGTCGCGATCCTTCTAGTTCTCCTTGCCAAGGCGACCTCATGTCCCGACTAAATAGCACGCATATCCGCAACTCTGTAAAATGATGAGCCAAGGGTGTCTATTCGAAATTAAATGGTATACGAGAACTATTGCGAGAACACGCTTATCAGGTTTGTACAACTGTGACAGCGAAATCCATTCCTATGCCCAAGTGTAGGCGGAAAGCACTCCAACAGGCGCTTTCTGAATGAGCCGATGTGGTAACCTTAGGAATAGACATCCTTATTGTAGTGACAGTATTATGCTTCGCAGTAGTAGTCTTTGCAGGTGTATTTTTTATGATTAGGCACCGGGCTTGCAACCAAACGACCCTCCCAAGTTCACGTCTGTCAGGTGTTTGGTAAGATTTGGCAGGGAGGCAGCGTGGATCTTGGTGAACTCCATGTGGTTGACTGCAGGCGTATCGCTCTACTCCACTGTCTCGACAACAGGAAGACAAGAAACACAGGATGACAAGAAAATACTAGAACTACATAAAACTACAGAAGAAAATAGAAAACTACCGAAAGCAAATACAAGTAGTTTGGCTCCTTTTTAGGCGAACTTCCCACTACGACTGAAGACGCTGTGCTTGCTGCAGCAGTACTGGGCTGTGCACTAGGCGAACTTTCTTCGACTGCAGACGTGCTTGCTGCGGTTGTTGCAGCAGGTGTATTGGGCCCTGCGCTAGGCGAACTTTCCTCGACTGAAGACGAGTTAGCTGCGCTCGTTGCAGCAGGTGTACTGGGCCCTGCGGTAGGCGAACTTTCCTCGACTGTAGATGAATTAGCTTCGCTTGCTACAACAGGTGTACTGGGTTCCGCGCTAGGCGAACTTTCCTCGACCGAAGACGTGCTCACTTCGCTTGCTACAGTGCATGGAACAGTAACAACCTCTACGCTTCCAGCACTGTTGGTAACAGTAATGGTTGTAACAGATTCAGTGCCAGTTGGGGCAGTAGTGCTGCTAGGCAGCTGGCATTTCTCCTCAGTGCAGGTGACTGTGACAACCTCTGTACTTCCAACACTGTTGGTAACAGTAAAGGTTGCAATGGAATCAGTGCCAGTTGGTGCCGCGGTGCTGCTAGGCAGTTGACACTTCTCTTCAGAGCACGTAACAGTGATCACCTCTGTGCTTCCAGCACTATTCGTGATAGTAATGGTCTCAACAGAAGCACTGCTCGTAGTACTGGGCTTGGCGCTAGGCGAGCTTCCAACGATTGAAGAAGAGTTCGTTGTGCTTAGTACAGCAGGCGCACTAGATTCAGCGCTAGAGGATCCTCCAACGATTGAAGAAGAGTACGGTAAGCTTGGTGCAGCAGATGTAGTAGTGTTCGCGCTAGAAGAACTTACAACAATTGAAGAAGAGTATGGTATGCTTGGTACAGCGGATGTACTGGTGATCGCGCTAGACGAACTTCCAACAGCAGAAGACGAGAACGGTGCACTTGGTGACGCAGATGTAGTAGTGTTCGCGGCACTGCTGGGGGCGCCACCGGTAGGGAACGTGGCAGGCGGACCAGCAGCCCCAGTAAGTGATGGAGTCTGGAACAAAAGATTTGTTGCAAGAGTGTTGACATCATTGCTGTTCAAAGTATAAGTAGTAGGAAGAGGCACTGTTACTGTTGTTGAGTTGTAGCCGGCAAACTTGGTTTTGTACGTTGCAATTGTATCTGATGATGCACCGGGAGGTACCGGACCGGTAATCGCTTCAATATCGGAACCGGATGAGCCATATTTCGCCTGGGCAAGGGAGATCATACCGTGGTCGAGATCGTAAACAACATAAGCGGAGCGCAAGAAGATATCGCCAAGAATAAAGCTTGGGCCTCCATTGTCAGCAAAGACGGCACAAAGTGGCTCGCCGTCAAGAGAAACTGGATTATAATTGGTATCATAGAGCTCAATAAGTATCTCCGAAAAGGGAACCTTGATTGTGGCTCCGTTGAATACAAAGTTGAGACTACCAGCACTCTCCTTGTATCTGCAAGGCGTCACCCAGTAATCGAGGGCCTTGTTGTATTTAGCTTGCAGGCTCACGACAATATCATTAAAGATAATAGTTGGAAGCAGCATGAATGTTGTACCGGAATCCAACACAGCTGCTTTCGAGCCCTTGACCAGCTGATATGTTCCACTGCTGGTTTCCCAGTTAACTCCAGTTACCTCGACGTTGAACGCCGTGGCACGACTGCCAGAGGTGGTAACGAACGGCAAGGTCACAAGCTGACCCTCATAGCGGGAATGGTCGACACCCCCAAACAGAATTGAACCTGTTTCGACAGAGCCACTGTCAAGGCATATCGAGTAAGCAACTGTCTCAATCTCTCCATACTGCTTCATCAACTGGGGCAAGGAAGGATACGTGTACGCATTCTTTCCTTTATTCATAATTTGGATGGCCGGGTAGGCTAATCCGAAAACGGCGGCTGTCGAGTTTGTTGTATCTGCAACGGCAAAATCTGCCTTTGGTACAGTGAACCCGCCAACAGTAATTACATCTGTCCCGAGATAGCCTAGTGCCAAAGTCGTATCATAGTACTGGATCTTAAAGGGTCGAGAGGTGTTTACCTCATACGTCGACGAACTGGTCTCATCAAAAGAAGGCAATCCTGCACAGTTGATGTCTCCATTCTGTCCAGCATCATCTGGTGTGGGTGCGCATAGAGTATTTTTGGCGCTCATAAACCAGAGGTCCGCTGAGCCAGTGTCTATCATAGTCAGAACATGCTGAGGAGGCGTACCCACTTGAAAGTCAATGTAATAAGCAATTACACCATTGGTCAGAGTGGCCGGTTTCAATGTTCCATCTCTCTTAAAGAACAAGTACTCGTTATCAGAAAAATCTCGCTTTGAAAATGAAGATGGATCATCAGAATCCTTGGGATCGGAGAGTTCCCTCTTAAGAGGTATTGAAATAGTGCCCGCCAAGACGGAGACTATCGATAGGGCAAGGGCGAGGGCCTTAGTATGCTTCATGGTAAGCCGGAAGAAGGGCTAGTTTGGATCAAACAAACAAATGGAGGACTTTTAATAGAGCATGGAATTCATTTTCCTTTTATACTTTGATCCGGGGAACGTCTACGTCCAATGGCATCAGCTTGTCACTTACTGTTGCAACGGAGAAAACTCAGGCTCCCGCAAATCTTTCTCTATTCGGAAACTTTTCAAGATGATCTTCAGAAGGAGAGGCGCCGTTTCCGGTGCTCGTTCTTTACTGATTGCCAAAACTGCATAGCAGGCGACAGTACTTCCGAGAAGCTTTCAAGCTGGTGCATGCCTCGATATCATCTAGCAAAATGGGCGTTGTTTCTGGACTGTAACAGTTCTAGTTTTGTTTCGTGCCTGCCGAGACTAAGTAGAAGCGTTCGTGCCTGAGGGAATCATTCGCACAAACATTGATTAGCGAGCAAACCTTACGCCGCAGATAGCGCTAATCTGTATGCGATTTGCAACGCTGCCTGCAATGAAGGGTCGAGGCGCCATTGCGATTTTTTTACGGAAATTACACCTCCTTGAGAAAGATAGCAGCCCATTGTGTCGACGCCTCTGGCAACTCTACCAAGTCAGTGGTGGGTCTATTCCGAATACGCAGGGCTGCACTCCTATTTCACTCCGCCCACGTCCAAAGTTGACGACAAGGAGGAACGCCTTGAGCGCGTCTCAATTATTTTTGATGCGCCGTGTGCCCCATTAATCTGCGGGCGGGCTCAAGCAATAACGTTATCGTTTGGGAATGCGCCAAGCACACATGGGAATCGTCATTATGGAGAACTATGGCGACGGTGGTTTTGTCAAATGGTGAACTTTTCATTATACGCAGAAAAACAGCGAAAATAGTCTGTTCCTGTAGCCTGCAAAGCAACTTGAGCAGGTATTGCGATCAAGCGCACTAGTGCATGTGCTCGAACACGGAACTAGCCTGGCCCGAATATACTAGCGATAGATGATAATCACTTCTTTATGGGCGTCGCGACAAGCCTTTGTGTAAAGACGACGCCCTGGTTTCTGCTGAGAGTTTAGGAGTACAAGCCGATAGCATTATTAGCAAGCGTCCAATAGAAACTCGTATCGGTATTTCCTCATCTTAAACGGCCAGGAGATGGCTTTCAACAGATAGTTGAAAGCGTAGGATAATCGAAATCGCTTATCAGCGATAGTTGATTAACCAAACCGGGGGTGATGATGATCACAATCATCATCCATCTTTACGCCCGAGGCGCGTAAATATAATACGGACAACGGCTTTCGCCAGTGCATCACCAGTGCTGTCGTTGCCAGAGGTTAATCTGACCACTGATTACGGCTGCTATAATTGTACGCTTGATATGATATTGAGATGAGCAAGAGTCTCCAATGCTGCGAGGTAGAAAATGCAACTCCAAACCTCTTTGCCAGAGCAATGACTGGCTTTGGAGGGTCTCCGCAGATCCCCGTCCGACAGACTTTACAACATTGGGCTCCTAGTTTATTGTCGTAGTTTAAAAACGGCCAAAACCAACGTGGCAGCGCGCACAACTCTGGTGAGCAGCGCAGAAGCGCATTGTGCCCGTCAGAATGCAGATCTCTCCACCAAAACAATGTTACAATATCAGTAAAAGATACAAAAGATAGATTGGGCGAAGAATTAGGGCCATAATGGGTGACTTGAGAATACTGTAAATGTTCAGTTTCTGATGACCACTGTTCAAAGCTGTAATTCCCAGATAGCTTCCAGAAAGGGCGTTTGGTGTAGTTGGCTATCACGCTCGCTTAGCATGCGAGAGGTCCCCGGTTCAACTCCGGTATCGTCCACTTTTTTTACTGTTACGCAAAGATATTCAAGAGTATATATCAATGGTATACCCTACTCGCCATTAAAAATAATATTGCATTTGCTGTTAAGAGCTCTATAATGAACCCGGCATCAAGGATCCAGCTCTCAAGCACTACGTCAACTATAAATCATAAATATTGTTCAGATACTAGGGAGCATAACTGCTAAACACCTAGAAAGCTAAATACGATACCTGAGACGATATCTGAGTGCAACCAACAACGTCGGCTGCTTCCGTGCGCACATAGAACATTATAAATACTGCCCAATAAAAGCATGCGAAATCAAACCTCTTTGTGTCCAACCAAGTGATCCACAAACACGCGCTGGTCGTGAAAGGTTCCGTACCAGAATTTATAACGACTGTCATCAATATGACAGAAATTGCTGGGTGTTGAAGATGTCACGCTTACACCGTTTGAAAGCAGATGACCCATCGTAAGATCTGGTGAATCGGTGACAATCCTGTAGGAATGCAGAGTAGAGCACACATCCTCAAGCGCATCTCTGCTGAGAATGGTTATCTGGCCATTGCCATAATAGAATGTGTAATTGAGACCAATCAAACCCGAAAACTTGCACTCGCCCAGATGCGCCATGCGTGCCAGCTTGCGAAGCTCTCCGTCAGGAATAATAACATTCTCGTCGAGATTGATGTACAAGTCTGTCTTATTTTCTTCGGCGCAGAAAATCTTGAGGGTGTCAATGAGCTTTATCGACTGGTGCTTTGGTTCGTAATTGCGACCCAAGCGGACATGACACCCAATCCTGGCAGTATTCTTGTCGCAAACTTGAACTGCTCTCTTTTGCGCACTGAAAATGTCCGTATATCTCGACGACATGTCATTTCTAAACATGAAAACAGTCGTTGTTGGATCCTTTTCAGACGCATCCAGTGAAGCACCTTTTGGCAAGCGGTCCTCGATCTTGGGAACTGCCGGAAGAAGCGTTTGGTTTCCAAAGTACTGCTTCTGAAACCTTTCAAAATACCCCTCTCGCAGATTTATAGGAACTTTAAAGTCGTAGGGGGGAGGGCCCGGAACGTCTTGCAAACCCACAAAGGAATCAAGGAACTCGACATTGGACAGCACTTCAGTGTGCCTTGCCAAGCCAAAGAAGACTATCACAAATGCCAGTACTGTCAACGGCAGTGCCAGAATGCGACCATTTATTCTGAGCATGATCAACAGTGTCTTGCAAGAGAAAAGGTCACTGATGCATTGAGCAAAAGTCACCACGTTATGCACCTAAGTCCCAGCCTTCTCTTAAACCCGGCGCGTGGTGGAGTAAATGAGCGGTTGAAGGAGGCGAGAATAGAAAACACGTTGCTAGAAAAATGCACCTCAAATCTTTTACTCTATAAATCGCCATGTTCTTCGGTATTCTCCTATGTAGCAACAAATAACGCGAGTCTGGTTGGCGGATAGCCTTATGCAGGGTTACACTATGCGAGACACTAAAAACATTCTCGGCTAGTCTCCGTTGCATACGAGATATCGCGTTTACAACTTGTCAAAATAAATGACTAATGTGGATATCGGCAGCTAGCATGCTTAAAACTTCTTCTGTCTTGGAAGATAAAGCAGAATGGGCGTATTAACAGCCGTCGGCAGCAGTCACTCGCTACTCGGTTGCACCAACCTCGCTTGAAAGAGTACAATACACTGTAACACAAATAAATGCACATGCAAATATTGTCATTCTACTTATTCTATCTAAAATATAAAAAAGCCAGCGCCATAGATGTCTAAATGTCTCGGAACCCCAGCAACGCAAGTCAAGGGTAGTCTCTATAAACAACTGCAGAGCATCCAAAATGTGAAGGATAAGACAATCCTTCTTCCATTTTTAGGATAACTGTCGTTGCAATCCACCACGTTAACAGTGAGGGACTCGTTATCACCGCCCACGCCATTACCTGGTTGGCAAGTCAGGATGAATGTCGAGGTAACTTATCTCCACTCTATTGTCTGCAAAGTACTTGTGGAAATAGTTGTAGCCTTCCACTTGGCAGAACTCGTGCCTATCAGTTGAGTTGATTAGCTGTCCCAGGGTGATATCCTCTGCGTGATGGATGACTGTGTAAGATGGAATTGCAGCGCAAGCCCTCTCCAGCATCTCTTTTGTGAAAATGTATATTTGTCCTTGCGCCCAGTAAAAGCGATAGTCAACGGCAACCATGCCACCGTACTTGCAGTCAGAAATATGCATCAGACGAGCCAGCTTATCTAGCTCGCTGTCTGGCAGGACTAGGTCGTCATCTATCTTGACGTAGATGTCTGTCTTTTTGGGGTCCACGCAGAAGGTCTTGAGAGTGTCGATCAGCTTTACAGAGAGCTCGTTGAATGCATAGTTTCGGTGCAGCCTCAGCGTGCATCCTGAGGCTTCTGTATCTTTATCGCAAACTTGGATGGCCTTCTGCTGCACGCTAAAAATGTCGGTGAACCTGGATGACTTGTCGCTTCTGAACATAAATACAGTCTTTGTTGGGTCGTTAGAGGAAGCTTCTTGACTGACCCCTTCGGGCAGTCTATCCTGTAGATGGTCAGCAGCTTCAAGGTAGTCGTCGTTGTTTCCAAACTTGTATTTTTCCAGAAATGTATCGAGGTAGCCTTCCGGCATATTCACGGCAACCTCTCCATCGAATGCAAATGTCGGTTGTGATGATGAGAAGGCGTTGAGTGCTCCTGTTTTGTAGCGAGAGAAAACCTCCGTATGTCTACCGACACCAGCAAGAGTCACCAGTAAGGCGACAGCAGCCACTGTCAGAATGAATATGCGAGTGTTGAACCTGAATATCATGCAATGTGGGTTTCGAGAGTCGCGCCCTGAACAAGTTTGTTGCGACAAGGTAGGTTTTCAGTTTTGCTGGGTCCAGTCAAATTGCCAAAGTGTGTGCCAGTATCAGGTGCGTCATATTCCCTGTTGTGGCAATGCAAGTGCATTAGTGCCGTTTTAGCGGCCATCTCCCATGGTAATGGGTATCCATATACATTGAGAAATTGTAGATTATATAGAATAGCCAATGCAGATCGATCAGAACGTTTCTTTGTTACTTTGTAGTTACTGACTAGTCAATGCGCAGGTACCTTCGACCAGGGTCTGTTCCAAAAATATAGGCAGGCGTTTCTCCGGAAGAGGTCCGCCGATAAGCTGACGTTTCAAGGGGTTGCTCCTGATGGTTAAAATACATGGCACATAGAGAAGGTCCTGTTGTTGGAGCGAAACACCAACTCTACTGCTTTTTTCATCTCATTCTCCTTGTAAGGAGCTGTTGGGGGGTCGCTACGCCAAGCTCGGCACCTGCATCGGTTCGCCTGCCGGTGCCGATGTGATACAGGGGTCATTATTGACAGTGCAATAGACCTATCTACTTATTCTATATCCACGTGTGCTCTTCTGCTGACTTGTTTCTATCGTGTCTTGTGCTCCACTTACAGTCCAATCTTGGTGCCCCTAACGTTCGGCCGCATGTCCAAGCGTGATGCCATCCCTAAATGTGCTCAACAGCTTGAAAATTCCTCTGCAGGGTGCGAGACTTATCATGTGCATGACGCTGCAATTCATTGATAATAAAGCAAAGCACCTTCCCAGTACCAGCACTGATCCGCCAGAACTTACTCTCCGGAACTGATCCGTTGAGCAAGCCTTCGGCCGTGGGGTAGTTTTGAGTATTTCCCATCACATAAAGTTTTCGAGCCTC
This sequence comes from Deakozyma indianensis, assembly GCA_003706415.3. Lineage (NCBI taxonomy): Eukaryota > Fungi > Ascomycota > Dipodascomycetes > Dipodascales > Trichomonascaceae > Deakozyma > Deakozyma indianensis. The sequence goes on from PPLG03000033.1 coordinate 56,199, forward strand.
GCCGTGTGTGGTGCGTGAGCCGCAGAGTTCGGACATGGGCATGTTGTGAGGTGCGGCTATTTTGAAGCACACTTCTGGAAGCTGGAGAAGTGGCGGCGACGGCCCAGTAGATTTTTGTGGGAAGTCGTCCCCACTGTTCTTTGTTGACTTTTACGGTTCATCGGCGGCTTAGGGAGGGACGATGCTGCTCTTGGTTGTGGTTATTCGGAAGGTGCGTTTAGCCTATGACAATAAGTATGAAACTCTAATAGTTCGTGCCATCATGCCCCATCCTGGTGCGGGTTGTTGATGACATTTCGCCATACCAATTTCTATAAAAATTCAGCCTAAAAGAGCCTAACAGGTGTTTCATAGGACAAGAGTTGAGCTATATAAATTACAAGGATCACCTTCCAGTACCTATGACTGCCCGCCACGGGACTGGTAACCCTAACGCATCCAGCAAAGACGACCCCCCTGAAATACGGCAACTCTGAGAACTAAGTTCACAACTTAAAAATACAGTAATGTGTTTAAGTGTTGCTTCTGGTATATTGTAACGCGTGGCATGCCGGTGCGCAGTTTGCATCTCGCATAGCTTTATCGTTAAGACCCTATCAGAATCAATCAGAACTGATTCAAAAACTGCTCCATGCCAGCTAAATCACCTGCACACTAACCCACAGTTGTCGCACTGCAATCCGCGCGGAACTAGCAGAAGACACGGCTAACAATAAACACAAATGTATGCAACACTTTCAACTGCGCTCAAATAAAACCAAAGGAGTGCATCCCACCAATAATAGCAATAGCGACGTTAATGAGAAGAACTGATGTTATCACCAATCTCCCATGCCAATCGTCCCACAAACTCTCTTGCCTTTGGGATGTCCCAATGGAGTTGCAAGTAGAAACCCGGCGGCGTTGGAAATCCACCACTAAGGCAGGCGTATGACCCACTGGGAGCAAGTAGGAGAGCAAGACTTACATGAACGGTACAAAATTTGGTGGTTTCCACAGACTGAGCTGGAGGGGGGCAGAGACGCACAGGACCAGAATACTGGATTGAAAATGTAATCAATAAGTGTGCCTTCAAAATGTAAACTACAACATCAGGAGTAACAACTGAACCCTCTAGCTAATCAACACTCGGCCCTAGAACCACTGTCAACACCAACTCCCTCGCGACAAGCAGATTCGTGCGATAGTCGCGAACGGCCCACGGATGTACCCCACAGGTAAGCTCCATCTACCAACCGGCCAACACACACAGCAATGGCAAAGCAACAACATTAATTTCTCGAACGAAAATAAGGACACACAAATATGATTTAACATCTCTGCGCATAAAATGCTACAAGCTATCGTAACAAAGAGCCATATCCGCTATCGCGAACAACACAGATATTGTACACATCCTTATCCCAAAAGAGACCCAGACAGCGACACACAACAGCCAAAAGTCAGATAACCCCCCTAGAAAAAGGTCCACCGAAAAACAAACTCAGATTGCAGAAAACTGAAAAGGCAAAAAATCCACACAGTGAGTCACTAGTGAGTCGCAGGGACAAAAAAAACCATCTCATGAGAATCAAAAAAAATAAGTGCCTAATGCAGATACATGCATCAAAAAATAAACGTGAGGAGACCTTCGTCTTTAGCATACGCGGATGCCCCACCAAACTTAATCCGTTCTACCTTCCTAAACAAAAATCAACAACAGATACCAAAAAGGACCACTATACCTTCCTAAATAAGAATATAAAACACGTCGACAAAAATAATAAAAGGGCAAAAATAGAACAAACACAAACGTAAGAGATATCAAATGAGTATTTTCCTACTAAACAGGCAGACAATTTCCAATCCCTAAAAAACAATACAAAAAACAGTTGGAAGATCAAAATAGAGAAAACAATAGGCACGTTATATGGTCAAGATATCAGTGAGAAAAATGTAATGGAGGACTCACCCCACATATAGGAATGAAATGATGCGGTAAGCTCCCAGAATTAACCACCACAAATGAACATTCCGGTTGAGAGCTGTATTAAATTGACTTCACAAAACCAAGTGGATACTCGGGGCCGGAACGCAAATGAGCATATGCAACACATAGACAGGCCAACACGCTCCGACACGTGAAATGCAAACATATATTATCAAAAAACAGGCCCCTAAATAAACTTAGAAGCAGATGCAAATTGAAACTGTCTAAGGGAGAAACTTGAAAAAGTCCTGAACAGGAACGAGAAAACTGAAATCGCAATTAGAGGATCAAAACATGAGAAAAACAACTAAAAATATCACTTATCCCTTATAATAAACTTGACAACATTAATGAGCATTGTGCGTAAACTCAATGCTCATTCACAAACTATATTACAAAAAACGGGCAAACCAGAATTTAGAAGTATATATTAGCAAACCACAATCTTAGAAATATATGTTGAACCACTTTCTTAAAAATATATGTTGAGCTTCACTCAATATATATAATTTAGGAAACCACGCGTTAAGAAATATTTGATAAGCTACGCTCATCATATATTTGGGCGGACCAGGTGAAATCATTCCGCACTGAGCGCCAGCCCAGTGCGGAATTCATACGCAAGTTGCTTAGTCATAAATGGAGGGGGCATGGAGGGGGCATGGAGGGG
>PPLG03000034.1:0-53848 GCA_003706415.3 Deakozyma indianensis
AGTCAAAAACTAGTAATCCACATTTCCATCGTTCGGGATTGCTCCCTTACCAGCCATTAGTTAAAATGACTCTGGCTTTTCTTTGCTTCCGCCGGACTTGCGCCCTTATGAAGGTTACGTTTTGAGGAACGTCAGATGAATTGGTGGGCGATCTGCACAGCTAGCGTAGAAACTCTTCCTCTCTTGTTCCTGACATGCATGATTATCTGTTTTCTCACGCTAGCACTCCTTGCATTTCCTATTTAGGAAAGTTTTATGAATTGTGACAGTCGCCATCGTGACTTTGCAGGAAGCTCGCCAACCTCTAGCAGCTCTTATTTAAATAGATTGCCTTGCTCAAAAGAGACAAGACGATTTATTGGCGAATTCATCCTTCCTCTTCGTCGAATGGATTTGCCTTTACCTGCGGCGCACATGCACGGCTCATCAAACTTTAGAAAATGCTTCTCAGTCGGCAGACGTATATTAGTGAATATTTCCAGTGAATGGCCAGTGTTAAAAAATGAAAGGTTCCTGAAGAGCCCGAGTCAGAGGAACTGAGTCATATGACATTCGGTAACTTCAGGGAGTCCTCGTCATAGACACCCGGGAGGGCATGGGAGGTGGCACCAGCAGGAGACTAGAATGCAAGCCACCACCCGGCAAACCGGAACCATTCCAACCTGGTGCCGAACGCGAGGTGGTCATCTTGTGACGGCCTACCAAACTGTAGTCTTGCTCGACAAGAAATGGACGAGCCGAGAAGTTTGTTCAGAGCTAGGAATGTACAAACGATCCCTGAATGGCATTGTCATTGCTAGGTAGACGTGTCGTAGACTAATAGATCTGCCCATAAGAGCTTTTTAGCGGGATTGTCTATAGCTCCTTCAGTTCTACGCAGTTGTTTTCACACAGCACACTGATCCCGAACAAGACCTGCCCTTTCAATCTCATTCGGGGTGTGCAGATATGCAACCTTGTAAGCGTATTACAACTGGTGGGGCGATCCTAATGCATCTCGGTGGGCCGTAACATAACGGCCGCTCGAGCGGACGTTGGTATGGAAGCTGTATGTTCGACAAACTTAGGAGAAGTACATTCTATTCTGTTCTGTTCAATTGCTATGGATTGTAGTTATCACCTCGAGTAGTGAAAGGCGGGAGACAATGAATGGGTGAGATTCCTAATCCTCAGGGTCTCGGGCCCTTGTTATGCCGCCCCAGAAAACGCATGAAACTGTAAGGGAAGCTGTCCTCCGGGAAGACCGCCTCTAGCAAACCAATTGGACAGCGACATGTAAAGTAATTACCGTCCAAAGTGGGGCTGAATACGAGGTGCGTCTTCGTAAACTCACTCACTTCGAGACTCTCAAAATTTTACAAATCAGCTCTGAGTGGTCTAATTACAAGATGATTCGTCATCGGTATGCTGATGGAGACTGGAAACATTACGAAGCATAATATTGACAAGCTGCAATCGACATCTCTCTTCTCGAAATGTCACAGCATGAATCTCCAGCCAACATGCGACGTACAAAACATGCTGTCATGCTAAGCACAAATGTTATGCAAGCGTCAGTTGAGCTGACTTGTTCTTTCTAAGGATGGTTTGGAGTTCATGACTTGAAAGCTTAAACTTGGAAATTGTCACCCCAGTCTGCGTAGTCTTTAAAAATGGGATACTTCACTGTTAGGAGGGCAGGAATTCTTTTGCTGGCGCGGATTAGAAAATCACTGATCTGGAGCTACATTCCAGCGAAACGCACATCACTGTTTTCATGTACGTCCAAGACGAGGCATCCTGTAAGCATGGATAGTGGATCCACATTCTATTTCAGAAAACAGGAGCATGAAAGCGAATTCTGCCACGCGGTAATCCGCAAATGTGCATTGCTCTAACGGCAAAATCGCCTATATATAGCTGCCATGGAAGCAGGACTTATGTTTGATAAAAGTCAATCATATGGTATTTAACGAGGCACTGCTTGCCTACTTGTTGGTTGGATCGGTCCTGGCATCGGGCGGTCACCTTAACTTTGATATTAATCGCCGTGCGATTCCCTCTATCTCCGGTAATAGGCCACGACTCTTGAAACGTGCGGACGGTGTTGAAATTGAGGTATCCCATCAGGTGAATGGCTACTTTGTTGAAATTGAAGTTGGTACACCACCACAGTCGTTCTCTGTCCCTATCGATATTACCTCTGGCGATCTTTGGTTCTACGGAGGAGGCAACGCTTACTGCTCAAACTCTTCAGGTGCTATACCACCAGGAGAAGTCGACTGCAAGGGCCTAGATATCTTTAATGCACCCGACTCGTCTACCGCTCATTCAACATCGCTTCTTTTCGGTATGGAGGTCGGAGATAAGTTTGCCTTAGGTTCTATTTTTGAAGATGTGATCACCCTGGGCGGTACCACAATTGATAATGGTCTGTTTGGCGTCGCTTCTTCGTATAACTACACTGCGCAGGTCTCCTTAGGTCTTTCATTCATGTCTAATGAACTTACTAACGGAGTTCAATACAACCCGCAAAAGCTATATGCCAACATTCCCGCCGCGCTGCAACAAAATGGCGTTATTGATACCGTGTCATACTCAATTTTTCTGAATGACCTTTCGAGCACCACCGGAAGTCTTCTTTTTGGAGCTGTTGATCATTCCAAGTACACTGGTACATTGGTAGAGCTTCCTATGGTTGCAAACCCTCCTACCAGTAACGAAGTCACTAATATGTATTTGGAACTTACTGGCCTTACTTGGTCACAGGCTGATAATGAGGCTACCCTATTGCAAGGCTCGGCGCCAGCTCTCTTGAGTACTATTTCCGATTTTTCTTATTTACCGGCCAATACTATTCACGCAATAGCACAGTCTATTGACGCTGTCTACAGTTCTGACCTAAGGGGCTATGGTGTTTTATGTGAAATTATTGATTACGATTTGGGATACCTCGACTTTCAATTCAACGGTGCTTCCATCAAGGTTCCGTTGTCTCAATTTGTGACTCCTGTGATAGTAAACGGCGAATTCTATGTGGAAAATGGTAACGATATCTGCGTGATTTCGGCTACTCCTGGTGATAATATTATTCTGAGAGACTCTGTCTTACGGTCAGCATACGCTGTCTATGATTTGGAAAACAAAGTCATTGCCTTGGCGCAAGCTAATACTGCTTCATCGGGATCTTCCGATATAGAGGCCATTGGCTCTAATGGAATCCCCTCTGCCTCAAAGGACGCAAATGCTCAGTTCAAGACGTCTTTTCCCGGCCTCCAAGCTTTCAGTACCAGTTTCAGTGTTGACTTTAATTCTAAGACCGGCGATATATTTGATACCTCCACTTCTTCTAGTACCGCCACCTCTTCTAGTACCTCTGCTGCCGTAACTTCGACTTCTACAGAAACAAGCAGCTCTGAAGCTACCTCTTCCCAGCTAAGTGCTGGCCCTTCTTTCTCGTCGGCTACCAGTTGGTCAGTTAGTGGATACAATTCAACTACAATTGTATCTTCAGGAACTGGTCCTGCTGACACCTCTGCTATCGCCATTAGCTCTACTGCTGCCTCAGTTAGTACTGGTCTGACAGCTACTGGAACTGTGACAAGAGGACCAGGAACAAGTCCCACTGAGACGGTCATTGAAACATCAGTTGTCACTGAGCCCTGTAGCAGTGAAACAGGAGCTGTGTCTACGGAAACTGGTGCCAATGAGACTGTCATTGAAACATCAGTTGTCACTGAGCCCTGTAGCAGTGAAACTGAAGCTGTGGCTACGGAAACTGGTAACGCCAAGTCGTCTACTCAAACTGCAGGCCCAGCTGCAACTGAGACCTTCATTGAGACTTCAGTTGTCACTGAGCCCTGCCCTGAAACTGAAACTGGTGCTTCAGAAACTGGTGCCTCTGAGACTCCTGTTGGATCTGCTGCCACCACTTCCGCTTCTGTCACAACTGATGAGCCTACAGAAACCCCTCAACCTACGACTTCTGTTCCTGGTAGCCATACTACTCCGGCGGTAAGCTCATCATTTGAAGGTGTATCAACCGCCGGTCCTTCTCTCGGTCCCTCTGCTGGTCCTTCCGTCGAACCTGCACCAATCGAGGGCTCTGGGGCTGCTCTCTTGCCATACCCTATTGCCGCTGTTGTGGCAATTGTATTTTCCCTTTTGTTCTAATTTCAAGTGAGATGCTTGGTGCCAATATTGGTACCATCTAACGGCACTCTATAGAACTATTTACCTTAACTCCTTTATTTCATAACGGCATAGACTATATCTTCAATTATGTATTTAACCTGCTAAATATTATATCCGTATATTCTTTAACTGACAAGTTCTTTGGATCCTTGATCTTATTATACGAATATTTTAATTATAACCAATTCTTCAATTCTTCAGTTTTAAGCCCCTGCTGCTTTAGCGTGGGTGGACGCAAGATATGAATACTCCTAACCCTAACTTGCCCAGGAAACTTAAAAGGATATAATAGCCAGCTGTTTGACAGCTACTAAGGGTGGATCAGTACGGAGAAATTTAAAATCCAAGGATCTTTTTGTTGAACTATTCGCTACCTATCCACTTGGGAGGTCCACATTATATGTGAGATTACTGACCGGTTGACCTTTGCAGGAACTCACACATCTGCCGATGTGGAAGTGTCAAGTCAATTACCCTTGGTCTATAATTGGATTCTGAATCAACAGAAACTCGTGGTATAATTTGTATCTTTTTCCTGTTAAGTTTTGGTCAAGGAATGCTATCACTGTAGCCAAGTCCAGTTATCCTGAGTAATGTGTCGAAGAGACTGTTAACTGGTCCAAACATGCCCTCCAGAATGCAGGAAAGAAGAGATGCGGATTACCGCAACAGTTGGCTACATCGGTCAGGTGAGCATGATTTTCAGTATGACTATGAAGGTTATATTTCAATATGTAAGGGAATTGAATTGTGTCCACTTGAGTGGTGAACGTCTGTCAGTTAAATAAGAAGCTCATCTACGTGAATCAGCATACCACCCAATCGGCTAACAATGGATGAGCAACTACAAACTGGATGCTTGCGTGGAACTAAAACAGAAATACCGAAACGTAACATTCACAGGGATTGACGAGTATTATTCTTGTTCAACTCTGGACCTCTACCCTCTCCTCTCCTCTCCTCTCCTCTCGGAACGTGCTCGTTCCGCCTTTCAGACCTCCCAAACAGGACTTGCTTTATTGGGACTTTTGACGCGTTTGGTCATATTCTGTACTGTTTTGAACAGTACGACCCCCCAAATGCAGTCTCAATTCGTTACGGCATAAGGTTGTACCGGTTTACGGGCGTAGATTCTATGGACCATCCGCTAATTTGATTGGATCAGGGAAGTAACGTCACTGCCGGCGAACGAGCTGAACTGCGTCAACGACGTGGCTGACAGCGGACTAGAGAGACATTGAAATGTAAGGGTCCTAGAACTTTGTCGAATTCACTAGCTTGTACGGAGGGTCCTGAGGACCCGGACCCTGCAGGTCCGGAGTGCCGGTCAGTAACCGCCAGCTGGTCTCAGCGTGATTCACTCGCAAACAACCTGGATTACACAACGGGAACCGTGCCGCCGAGAACGTTGTTAGGCGTTTTCGGCACGTAAAGCGACAATTGACTTGGCGACTGAGTGGCCAGTTGCCAGGGTGCAACTTCATGAAGTTCTAACACGCTCACGTCAGTGAGATGACAGAAATAAGGTTATTCCCGGGATTGCAAGATTGTCAGCGATATAAGAGATAAAGGAGCTTGAAAATCGAGAAATAACGCGAACCTTAATGTTGAGATGTATTATTCGAGAGCTGCCTTGCCAACATGCCACGCACACATATTACCAACTTACCACGTACAAGGATTTTGTCGGCACGCCATGCACGAATGTTGTGGGCATGACCTTCCGGTTCCGACCGTTATACTAATGAAAAGCATGCACAGTTAGTGTACTTTTTGGTGCTGATGGCCTCTGGCGCAGAGACATCAACACTAGAAGTGCCAATAGAGCTGACATTCATTTCAGATCTGACGTCAGTTCGTCTTCAGAGCTCAAGGTCTGAGATTGTCATTTGTCAATGTGCTTTTAACATGAGAGAGATGCTTCAACGACTTCTGATGCGCGTGTGAAGAGCAAGGCATTCTGGACCCACATTCCAGGTAGACCAGGAGTGTTTTCCTGTACTCTTCAAGACTGGAAGTGTAAAATGTGGATATATGACCCACATTCCGCAGATACAAAGGAGTGTCGTCACGATCTCTACAACACGGTATGACTTATCGATGTGAACTGCTATGTCACTGGATATCCTATATATACCGCCCATGGCAGCTGGTATTTATGCTTAATTTATAGCACTGGCTGAAAATGATATTCGACAATGCGTTGTTCTTCTACCTGTTGATTCGATCAGTCATGGCATCGAGCGGTTACGTTGGCTTGGATATTAGTCGCCGCGCTCATTCTCCTGTTGCTGATGTGACTTCGCGACTTTTCAAACGTGCAGATGGAATAGAGGTTGAGCTATTGAACAGTGGCGTTGGCTATTATGTTGAGCTCGAAGTTGGCACGCCCCCACAGACTCTGTACGCTTTACTTGATGCTGGATCCTCTGACCTTTGGGTTATGGGAGAAGGCAACGATCACTGTTCTACGTCTTCAGTTGCTATACCACAGGGTGACATCAACTGTACTGGCCGCGTTTTTAAAGAAAGCGAATCGTCGACTTATCAGGAAACTTCCCTTGACTGGGGTCGCGCCGATGTAATCGTTGCCAACGGTACCATTGCTGAAGACGTGATTTCCATGGGTGATCAGACCCTTGACAACGCTTACTTTGCCGTTGCAAAAAGTTTCAACCTCACTTTGTTTGACCAAATACCCTTTGGCTCAGGACTCTTTGGTATCTCATTCGCGAATGGTGAAGACGCGTACATTAGTGGTACCACTCAGAGGTATTCGTATCCTAGCATCCCTTACTTGATGAAACAGAACGGTCTAATTGATACCGTTTCATATTCTCTTTTCTTGAATGGCGTTGCATCCAAGACTGGAAATATTCTATTTGGAGGCGTTGATCATCAGAAATATTCTGGTACATTGGTTGAGATTCCTATGGTTCCATCAAATTCTGGGGATAGTATAGTTACTCAGCCGAGTGTGGAAATGACCGGCCTTACATGGACGCAAGGTGATAACAAGGTTACTTTGTTGGAGGGCTCTGCTGCTGCAATCTTCAGCACTGTTGATCACAACAGTTTTCTACCAGCTAATACCGCTTTCTCACTGGCGCAATCAGTGGGAGCTTCCTGGAATGACAATATTGAGGCCTACATTGTTTCCTGTAACATTTTTCAGTATGATCTGGGCAACCTTGAATTTAAATTCAATGATGCTTCAATCAAAGTTCCCCTATCTCAATTTTTGACTTTGCTAGTGGATGCTGATACAAAACAGATCGTACAGATAGATGGACAAGATGCGTGTTATTTTGGAGCTCAACCCAATGATAAACTTGTACTTGGCGAATCGGTCTTACGATCCGCTTACGTTGTCGTCGATCTGGAGAGTAAAGTTATGGCGATTGCGCAGGCCAATACTGCCTCCTCTGGGTCTTCCAATATTGAAGCCATTGGATCCAATGGAATCCCATCTGCATCTCAAGATTCTAATGCCCAATTTAAGACGTCCTTTTCTGGTTTCCAAACTGTCAGTACAAGTCTCAATATTGATGCGATTCTCACTGCTACTACCTCTAGTGCCTCTGCGCCTCCAACTTCTATCTCTACAGAAATACCAACCAGCTCTGGTGCTATCTCTTCGCAGGTTACAGTAAGTGCGACGGCTTCTTCATCCGTGGCTTCCAGCGGTTCGGCTGCTGCCAGCAATGGACCGAGCGGGCCTTCAGCAAATACTGCCACTGAGACTTCTACCACAGAAACACCAAGTGGCTCCGGTGCCGTTTCATCCGATGGAACGGTGAGTCTTTCTGCTTCTTCGCTTCCCTCTTCGGCACCTAGCTGGTCAACTGGCGCCACAAATGGAACTGTGACTGGATCTTCAAGAACTGGAACCACTGACTCGTCTGCTGTCGGAACAGCAACAGGATCTGGCGCTGCATCCCGCTCCTCCAATTCTGTGGCTGTGAGTAAGTCAGCTGGTGCAATCACCACACCAAGCGGAGCTTCCAGGTCTGGCACTACTGAGACAATTGTCGACACTGCAGTTGTGACATCATGTTCGTGCACTGATGAAAAGTCTACACCTGGAGTAACCAGCGCTACTGAGCCCTGCACTGAAAGTGAAGTCGGAGCTTCGGGAGCTGGCGGCACTAAGACCGTCATTAAAACTTCAATTACCACTGAGCCCTGTACTGACACTGAAGCTATCTCTTCGGGAACTGGTGTCGCCGAGACCGTCATTGAATCTTCAATTCTTCGTGAGCCCTGTACTGACACTGAATCTGGCTCTGCCGGAACTGGTATTGCCAAAACTTCCTCCACTGTGACTACAGTTAGAGCTTCAGGAACCGGTGCCACTGAGACACTCATTGAAACTGCTGTTGTCAGTGAGCCCTGTCCTGAAAGTGAAATTGGTGCTTCAGGAACTGGTGCTGTCCACCCCTCCACCGGCACTGCAGCTGGACCTTCCGGAACTGGTGCTACTGAGAAGCCTACCGACATACCTAATGCTACCACTGTTGTCCAAGGTAGCCACGCTTCTGCGGCTGTTAGTTCCAATGCCAAAGGTTCTTCGGCCGAGGGTGTTTCAACGGCCAGTTCTTCTGCTGGTCCTTCTCCAATCGCTGGCTCTGGACCCACGATCTTGCCATACCCCATTGCCGCTGTCCTGGCAATTGTGTTTGCCGTTTTGTTCTAATGCTGAGTGAGATGCTAGTTGCCAATATCGGTACTATCTAATGGCACTCCCTATAGAGAGATATATACCCTAATAATAATCAATTCTTCCATTCTATATCAAATGGTTTATTGGCAGCACAGTCAGCTGTCAAATGTCGGCTCCTGCTACTAGGTTGAAATACCACCTGAATATGGAGGTCGCTTCAGCCAGTGTTGGCTACATCATAGCAAAGTTTCTGTCAGAAAAGACGATTCTGATTCAATGAAGCCTTTCATTATGTAATCGCAAACTGACGGCCAATGCACTCCTTCGGTGAACTTGCTTGATTGCATATGGCCCTCCATAATGTGGCATTCGTTGGCAGCTGATAACGATGGCGGACAAAGGAAAGTGTAACTGACAACCTTACAAGCGTATGTTCGACACGCCAGCAGGAACTTGATTGTCCACTAAAATCCCTTTACTGTCCTTATTGTTTGGTTAACACCTCATTCTGGCGGATTTCCCCTTGGTTACAGCTACCTATATCGGCAACTTCCTCAAAAGTGCCTATGGACCCAAGACTTGCCTTTTTGATCATATTCCAGGCACTTAATTCAGCACTACCTCCGAGTAAGGATCAGAATAGTGCATGAACATCAGAGCAATCGTCCGTCAAACATGATGTCGCGTGCCATTGAGACAGCCCTTTTGTAGTCTGCCTGCCGAGTTTGCCAACTGGGAACTGTACAGGATGTGGACCAGGAACGAGCGCAATTAGGAAGATCCAGAAGGCAAAGCTCTATCAGTGTAGAGATGCTCTTGGATCTAATAGCGAAAGGCGTCCGTTGAATATGCTGCGTCAAAGCCTTAGATGTGATTCACTTTAGGGCGCGCTAGCTCCCCTGAACTAACGCAGCTCATACATGTTTGGTCAATCTCGTATTGTTGCGGTGCTCGTGGAAGGACGAGGGCGAGAGAGGATTGCAAGTCAATTCAATTCAGGGTCTGCAATAAAACACTCTGCTCGCCAATACCTTGATCATCCAACAACTCCTGAACTTCTCGTCAACTGGTGGCTGTCCCAATATGGCACCGCCTGCTAGTGTCACTTGAGCAGCGGCCAGGACCGACCAATTTGGCCAAGAATGCAATCTTGTGCTATCTAGGAGAGGCAGCAAGCATTCAATGACCAACCACGCGATGGCAGCGGTCATTCCATCAGATCCATTGAAAGCGCCCTAAGACCTCGGTCGAACGGGCATAAATCCCCATCACTGTCTGCCCCTCGTGTTGGGGTCATCTGTCACTGACATCTCCACAACTGACGGGCAACACTTGGGCGTCACCTCGAGCACGCCGGCCAACCAGCGAGCAGGAGCTCTCAACAAACTGTGGCAACGCGTGTACTGCCCATCAACACCACAGAATCTTACCATGCCCCCTATCGCCACCGTTCGTACCGCTTACGGTTCCTGCGAAGAACGCCCAGCGCTATAATTACCCTGGCCCACCAGTGCCGCTGCCCACCCCAAAGCCCGCAAACTCTTCTTACAGAACAAGTCCCAATACGCTGGGGCAACAACACTCCACAACGCACAAATCCTTCTCTTGCGCATCCACACACTATCTGCTTGCCATATACGTGTCACCATATTTTCCACGTAAACCAGGAATAGATAATGGGTCAGATATTATCGCAACCAATAACAACCAAGGTGAGTATCTTTTGCAGTGACAAGGCTGTGCCCTTGAATTAAGCGATTGCTTGCTTGGGTGCCACAACCACAGGGAGCGCGTTTCTTACGGGCTAATCTTTTTGATAGTCTTTGATACTGTTCAGGCGCGCTTTAACAGCGTTCAAGAATCAATCCAAGGCTTTGATTTTGAGTCTAACCGGCTTTTGGAAGTCGTTACACGACTTGTCCCCCGTGCAAACTGGGTCAAACGACAACAGTAACTACATCCGGCAGCTCTATGACCATTACACAATGACCTGGCACACGACCTCCCAAAACAATCTTTAAAATGACCACTAACCCAGGACTCAGATGAGGGCTTTGACGAAAGGCTCGCTTACGGAGTCTCGTCGATGCAAGGGTGGCGTGTGACCATGGAAGATGCCCACTCCATTGTGTTGGACATGAACAAGGCAAACAAAGTTGAGGACCCAGATAAAGTTTCCTTTTTTGGCGTTTTCGATGGGCACGGAGGCTCAAAGGTGGCTATTTACACTGGTGAACACCTGAGCGAGATCATTGCACGTCAAAAGGCTTACCAGGGGAAAAACTATGCGCAGGCGCTGATAGACGGATTCTTGTCAACTGATCGTCAGATTCTTCAGGATTCGTCCTTTGAGAAGGACGTTTCCGGCTGCACAGCTACCACGACTATAATCACCGACAAAAAAATCATTGCTGCCAATGCCGGTGACTCCCGAACAGTTCTTGGCGTCAAGGGACTGGCTAAGCCCCTGTCTTTTGACCATAAACCCCAGAACGAAGGGGAAAAGGCCCGCATCAGCGCTGCTGGCGGCTTTGTCGATATGGGCCGTGTCAATGGTAACCTGGCGCTGTCTCGTGCCATTGGCGATTTTGACTTTAAGAGGGCTCCTTCCCTTCCTCCGGAGGAGCAAGTCGTCACTGCATACCCGGATGTTATTGAGCACGCCATCTCTCCAGATGATGAGTTTGTTGTGCTGGCCTGTGACGGTATCTGGGATTGCATGAACTCTCAAGCTGTCGTTAAGTTTGTGAGAAGAGGCATTGCTGAGGGCTACTCGCTCCAGGATATCTGTGAACGTCTTATTGACGAGTGCTTGGCCCCATACTCTGATATTTCTGGCATTGGTTGTGATAACATGACTGTTATGGTTGTCGCACTTCTCAATGGCATGAGCAAAGAGGAATGGTACAAGACAGTTGCCAAGAGAGTTGAAGAGGGAGATGGCCCTGTGGCTCCTGCTTACTATTATTCCAAGGCTACTGAGCATGCTAAAGCCAGAGAAGCCGCTCAGGCTCAGCAACAACGAGGGGGTGGCATAATGTTCTCGCCAGGACAGGGAAGAGATGAGGACGATATTTCTCTCGACCAGAATGTTATCCGAAGGCTACTGGGCACGCCACTTGAAGAAGGCCAACAAATCAGAGTAAAGTTACCGGCAGGTTTTAATGAGGCAGATCTGCCATCTGTCATTGACATGAGTTCGGTAGAAGAGGAGAGTCGCTATGTAGATAAACCCGACGTCCATAGTGGTTACACTGGCGATGAGTTTGACTTTGGTCAAAATCGTTTTTCTGATGAACAGAGTGATGAGCAGAATGCTTCTGAGGAAGAGGAAAGTGCACCTGAGTCTGAGGAACTTGCGACAAAGGATGAGGAAGAGAAGAAGGAGTAGAAAGCATGACATTGCTACCATCAGGTGGCATTGCAGACTAAGAGGATGAGCTTTGCTTCGAGTGGGCTCTGCGAATTATTATTATTCTCCCCCGTGTCTTGCCGATACAGCCCACAAGGAGAATGCCTATCTCTATTTTTGATGATTACATGTTTTGTATCATATAGTAAGTAATATTCTAATCAAATGTCGCATTTTGACGGACCCTATAACAGTATTGCCTTTAGGTCTACCAACCTGATGCTAGAAGTACTTATAAGCATGTATTCTATCCAAACAGCTTAAGCGAGTTATTATACACTATCGTGGCTAGTTCTGCCTTGTCCATGTTGTGGAGACCAGCCATGACCTCCAAGACATAGACAATATTACAGGGCTCGCATCGACCCTTCACCATGGCCCCCTCCTTAAACTTATCCTTCTTCACAGCAGTATATTCGAGAAGAGGCGGCTTTCCAGCAAGGAACTGCTGGCTAGACGCATGTGTGCTTCTAATTTCACACCATGGCGCATCCGTCTCAATCATGAGTCTATCCAGGGGGATCTCTTTTGCAACGGCCAAGTTCTCCTCTGTCTTCAGGGAACATCCGTTGACACTAATGTACAAGCCCTTAGCGACGTGCTCTTTCATTTCCTCGGTGGTGCCAGTGAATGAATGAACAAGACCACCGCGAGGGAACTTTTCAGCGTCGATAAAGGGATAAAGAATGTCACAGAAAGCTCTGTGGCATGAGCGAGAATGCAAAAACAATGGTAGATCTATCTCTGCAGCAATGGAGAGCTGCTCCTTGAAGTACTTTTCTTGCAAATCTTGAGGAGCAAAATGAAACCGGTCAAAGTCTAAGCCGATCTCACCAAAGGCTCTAATAACGCCTTCCTCCTTGCCCTTGATGGCAATTTCCTTCAGCTCCTGCAGATACTTTTCTGGGGATTTAGCACCTGCAATTCTTGTCACTGAACAAGGATGTACACCTACGGTGCACGACATAGATATCTTGTCTGATCTATGGGCCTTGCAGAGGGCGATACATTCCAGAGTTTCTGCCTTGTGAGAAGAAGTAACCAGATAGTTGGTTACTCCGACCTGGTACGCGCGGTCAATTACGGCAGCCAGATCAGATTCATGCTGCTGTTTGCCATGGTATCGACCTGTGAATTGTTGGTCAGAGAGATTAACGCCCACATCATAGAACTTCATTCTTGACAAGAGTAAAGGGAATGCTGAGAATGACCGTCTTTGTATACCTTTAAAAGCCATGCACTAGGCAGTAGACTTTTACTTTATGCTGTGGTGTTTTTTGGTGGAGTTTTGCGCGGGCGACATGTACGCCATGACCAGCTATGACCAGCCGAGAGCAGGATATTGAGTCACGGAGCCACTGAACAGCAGCAAAGGAGAAAAATGAAGATGGCCCGGGCTTTGATAATTATCCCGAGATCGCCTGTGCCCTCTAGAGCCGGGTTCCTGGTTTTAGTGCTCAGCGTGCCTTTACGTCTGCACCCTGAGACAGTTGCCATTTTCATATCACCCCACAGCGCTGAGGCCTCATCATCCCACCAAGCGCGGGCTGAAACGCACCAAGGCGGATCCAATTGCTGTCTAGCAAAATCACCCGCCCGAGACCGAGGACAATCAAACCTTGTTGCGCAGATTCTCAGGAACGCAGACCAAACAAAACTCTGCCATTTTGTGCTGTTTTGCAAAAGCCGGTGCTGTGCTAATCCACCAGCATCAAGCAACTTTTTGCCGGACCCTGCGGCACCAACTAAAAAAAACTTGTACTAATCAACCAACCAGGCTCTCCCGAAGCCTTCCCTATACCCACACGCACCAGACACATAAACAACCCAAAACAAGCTGTTGCTCCTGCTTGCTTCTGCTGTTGTGGAGTGACTTTTTTGTTTGGTGACCTTTCCTGTGCTCACGACGGACGCGGTTTAAAACTAACTTATTTTTCCATCTCATTTTGCATCCACTGACTTTTCTGCATCTCAGATCACCCCCCTTGTACCTTGCCCATATGTTCGCTGCTGTAATATGAGTGACCCGCTCCTGGAAATACTTCAACAGAAGAACCTCTCGGCAGACGACATTGAACGTCTGTCTGCCAACTTCTCTACTAATGAAAGGGATGATGTTACGACAGCTTACCGGATCCTTTCGTTGATCAACACGTATCTCGATGAGACAAATTCATGGTCTTTTTGCATGCTGTCTTCCTACGACTTTGAGAATCAGGTCCGCCAGTTTGATTTGGATCTGGCGGTCGTGGTCGGCAATCGCTCCGAGTTCCTTCTCGTCCAATTGGCTACATGGAACATTCAGATCCTTCAAAAGAAGGTTGCTAAACTGACTGTTCATCACACCGATGCAGCAACGACTCTCACGACACTGGTGCTGCGCATCGTCAGCCATTTTTCTCAGCTGGAGTTTAAACTCCAACTAGCACTCTCTAGATCCACTCTCATCAAGATACATCATGAATTGGCAGGCTTACTGACCAAGTTCCCGACAGATCCGGCATCCGGTCCGTCGCTTATTGACAAGTACAAGGCCTTTGTGATCCAGCTCATCTCGGAGTTAGAGGAGAACCCCTCAGAAGAGACTCAAAAAGAAATGTTCCAGGCGGTCAGAGACTTGCACAAGATGTTTGTTAAGTTTTCTGCTCAATATCAGACCCAGGTTCAACCTAGAAAGGAACCGCCAAGAAGTCATGCTTACTACGAGACACCACCAACCTCTCCGACCACAGAGGAGGAAGAGCTCTTTGAATATGACTATCCCACATCCAAGCCGTCTTATAGACATCACAAACGAACTGCTTCCTCTTCGACTGAGTTCTCTTCTGTCTCAAATGCGTCTGCCCTCTCTGATGACATGCCCTCTATCATGCAGGCTTTTGACAATGCAAGACGGGATGAACAATTTCTATCTGCATCAGCTGCCTCAATCAGAAACGCTGCTACCAAAGCCAAGGCAAGGTCTGCATCACACAACCAGGTGTCGGTGCGCAGAACTCGCGGAATGCCAAGACAAAGTCTGGATCCACATTTGGAAGCAACTACTCAAGGAATTGTATCTTCTTCCGATAGACCCATGCCTCCACCAACGTCACTTCCGCGTCCAGTCAATCGTCTCAAGAGCACCCTTGGCCCTGTCGTGCCCAAACCCGCACCTGCACCAGCTCCCGTGCCTGTAGCTGCTGGACCTCAAGAGAATCTCGAAGTTAAAATGATTGATGATAGAATGATGGTTAAAGTCTCCAATAATCAATATGTCGATATGCAGGAATGGCTCAACAAAAAGAACAGTTTGGTTCCGCTCAACGGACAGGCAAATGGCTCCAGCCCATCGAGACTACCTGTGCGTAAACCTTCTGTCGAGTCAAACCCGGCTACCAAGAAAACTACACCTATCGCTAGCGAGAATGCAGGCTCACAAATACCTGTATCGATGTCAATCTCTGCAAACAACTCTAGCAACAAATCTGCATCTGCATCAAATTCTACCACGAATAGCTCCTTTTCTCTGTTCAATCCTTTCAGATCATTACAAACCCAACCTGTGGTGAAACCATTAGCTTCTCTGTCAACACCGATTGCCCCAAAACAACCATCAGTCGCACAAGCACTTGCAGATGCTCATCCAGTTATGGAAAGCATGGGCGATGATTTTGGAAACAACTATAGGAAGACCATGGAGTTCTCATCATAAGCATTAGCACAAACCCGTTATTTATTACAAGCATAACTGCATGATATGCTATTGATGTGTCTTACTTCTGTACAGTATCAGACGATCTATTCTATTACTGATCTACATTCAATGCAATATCATTATACTTTCATGCATGTTTTTCCTTACCCAGTTTTTAGTCTACTCTTGCTTTTGCTGCTGTGCTCTCATCAGGTCACCAATGTAGTTGATGGCAGATCCAGCCTTGAAGAAAGCAACCTGATCAGCAGACATGGTGTGCTTTGCCTTGATAGTAAGCACGTCACCGTTTGGCTTGTTGATCTTGAGAGTCAGTTCACCACCGTTGTCTCCATTCTTGTTGAGCATATCAAGAAGGTCAACAGTCTGAATGATATCGTGAGATGAAATTAGGTCGTAATCATCTGGATTAGCAAATGTCAATGGGAGCATACCCTGCTTCTTCAAGTTGGTCTCGTGAATTCTGGCAAAGGACTTGGTCAGGATGATACGTCCACCAAGAGCTCTTGGCTGCAGGGCAGCGTGTTCTCTAGCAGATCCCTCACCATAGTTGTGCTCGGCAACAACAGCCCAAGGCTTATTCTCGTCGTGCCACATCTTCATCAGTTCTGGAATGGCATGCTTGCTACCATCCTTGTCATAGGCAACATTTGTCTCGCCAGTCTCAGCATTGACAGCACCAATCAAGGTGTTGTTGCAAATGTTGCTGAGATGACCCTTGTACTTGAGCCATGGGCCGGCAGCTGAGATGTGATCGGTAGTGCACTTACCAGCAACCTTGAGAACAACAGTAGTGGAGAGTTCGTTACCGTCGAATCTACCAAAAACGGGAACCTCCTCAAGTCTGTCAGATCCTGGAGGGATAATAACCTCGCCTTCCGGGTTTGGCGTAGGATCGAAAGCAGGGTACTCAGCGATGGATTCGCGATCAACAAAGGCCTTGGGAAGCTCCTCACCAGTAGGTGGGGTAAACTTGAAGTCACCAATTGAGTCGGTAGCTGGGTTGAACAAAGTGGAACCGGAGTAAATCATGGAGGTCACAACATCAGGGGAAGTCAGGAAATTAAGAGTCTTGGGGTTGCCGTCATTTCTGGATTTGAAGTTTCTGTTGAAGGAAGTGAAGATAGCGTTCTCTTCTGGCAAGTCCTTCTCATCGGATCTGTTCCACTGACCGATGCAGGGACCGCAAGCGTTGGCAAGAACAGTAGCACCATTTCTCTCAAACAGCTCAAGGAGACCCTCATTCTCAAGAGTGGCTCTAATCTGCTCAGAACCAGGGGTTATGAAGAATGGGACCTTTGGCTTGAGTCCAGCCGACTCAGCCTGCCTAACAAGGTTGGCGACTCTGGTCATATCTTCGTAAGAAGAGTTGGTACAGGAACCAATGAGACCAGCAGAGGCCTTCTCTGGCCAGTTGTGCTCTGCGACGGCCTCTCCAAACTTGGAGAGCGGTGTGGAGAGATCTGGCGTAAATGGACCATTAATGTGAGGCTCAAGCTCAGAGAGGTTGATATTGATGATTTGGTCATACTCAGCGCCGGAGTCGGCAGCCAGGAAACCAGATTCCTTCTGGACAGTGTCGACAACGTCAGCGATTGGCGCACGACCAGTGGCGCTCATGTATCTGTACATGGAATCAGTGTATGGGAAGAGGGAGGTAGTCGCACCAACCTCAGCACCCATATTACAGATGGTAGCCATACCAGTGGCAGAAAGAGACTCAACACCATCACCCATGTACTCAATGATGGAACCAGTACCACCACGAACAGTGAGTTCACCAGCCAGGTAAGTGATGACATCTTTTGGAGTCGACCACTTGTTGAGAGATCCGGTAAGGTTGACACCAAGCACCTTTGGAGCCTTGAGCTCCCAAGGCATTCCAGTCAAGGCATCCACAGCATCAGCACCACCAACACCGATGGCAATGGCACCAAGTCCACCAGCATTAGGAGTATGCGAGTCAGTACCAAGCATCATGAGACCTGGAACTGAAAAGTTCTCGAGAACAATCTGATGAATGATACCAGAGCCTGGGCCCCAGAACTGGATACCATATCTCTCACCGCAGGTTCTGAGAAAGGTGAAAACCTCCTTGTTATCGACCTCTGCGGCCTGCAGGTCCTTCTCAGCACCCTTGAAACCGACAATCAAGTGGTCACAATGGATAGACGCAGGAACGGCCGTGGTGTCCTTGTCGCATCTCATAAACTGCAGGAGAGCCATCTGTGCAGAAGCATCCTGCATAGCCACGCGATCAGGATGGAGCTTCAAGTAGGTCGAACCTCTAATGTCCTTTGGATTGGACGCAAAGGCCTCCTCGGGGTCCGCAACGTGCGAGTAGAGAATCTTTTCAGAGAGGGTCAGTGGGCGATCGAGAATCTTGCGAACAAGATCGAGACGGCCCAGCAGAGCATCGTACTTTGGCAGTCGGGAAGCGTAAGCCTGTGGAATACCACGCACAGCCTGTGCGATAGCTTGTCTAGACATTTTGACGATTTTGTGGGGTTTCCTCGAGGTCGGAATTTTTCAGGGCGAGCGATCAGTCACTATGCCCAGGGTTAGGGTGAGCTCTGTTTAATGATTTCGGCATATGGCTGCTTAGTTATTGGTGGGAGTTTGTGCGGAGAGCGAAGTCGGTGGAGCGTTACCAGCGCGTGGAGGTTTGGTGTTGCTGGGAGCTGAGAAAAGAAATCGACTGCCGAAACAGGGCAGAAACTGTTTGGGGTGTTCAAAGTTTCCTTTCATGGCATCTGACAGGTTCAATGTACTTTTCCTTGGCTGCTGGCGTTTCTGACACTGTTCACTGGTTGCTGGACTGAGCCCAAACCAGCCAGCCGAAGGCGCTTCTGTGGGGAATCATGTCCGGAACAAGATGATTAGTACAACTAGCACGAGATAGCGAAGACAAGTCAAGTCTAGGGAAGAATCTGCTAGTACAAATAAACCAGCTAGTGCGAAGAAATCTCGGCTAATGCGACTCTTTTGCATGTTTCCAGTCACCTGGTGTACTGTAACGCTCTTGCCGAGTTTGGACCCGGCTACAGTTGCACAGCGTCTAGTCCGGGGTGGTGGAGGTACCTGCTGGAGCTAGCACGAGTCCAGGGTATGTGTCCAGGGTCCGAAATGACCCTGAAATAAAATGAAAGGACTTGGGCTGGCAATGACTTTGATGACTGCCGTACTGTTTGCACTCAGGGCAGGCAGTAAGCGCCAGCCAAGCCCAGACAAGCTTTCGCTCAGTACCCGCGAGCTGGTGTCTCCAGGCAGGGCTTGGGATCGGGAATCAACAAAGTTAGAGAATAGAACAATACAAAAGTAAAAAAAGGAATCGCCATTCTCACTCCATAAAAGCACTATTCACTGTAAAGATCAAGCGGCCCCTCTTCTCTGGCGTTTCTCATCGAACTCTCAGTGCCCTCCGGCCCTCGTATACGCATATGATTAAGTTCGTGGGGGAAGTAGACTTGTCCACATTAACATTATTGAGCTTCTCGACGAGTGGCGGCAAAACGAAATTAAAAAAACCACCTGGAAACCCAACACTTTTGAGTTGGTTTGCGAAACGGTTGCCCTACCCTTTGTACCTTTATCCCAAGCACCATGAACGAAGATGAGAAAACCGCGTTGATTGCAAACTTCGTTGACATGACGCAGGCCAGTCCGGACGAGGCCATTGAACTGCTGGAGGCTGCCAACTGGCAGCTGAGTCCGGCCGTGCTGCTCTTTTATGGGGACTCAGATCAGAGAGGCGCTGGTACGCCGTCCACGGCTCCCACAGTCTCCCGTCCGGCACATGCCCAGGGAGTCAGCGCGCAGCCAAAGCGCTTCGCAACGATATCAGATCTCTCACAGTCGATATCGGAAGAAGACGGCTCCAATTCGCCCTCAGATGATGAGGATAACCTTTTTACCGGCGGCGAGAAGTCCGGTCTCGCAGTGCAGAACCCTGGCAACAACCAGGGAGCCGGCGGTTCCAGCTCGTCCGGCGGAAACGGAGGGGGCACTTACAACCGTCTCATTCACGATATTTTTAGACAATCGCAGTCCTCTGGAGAGTCGGAACGTCCAGACGCCGCCGAACAGGCTACCCCCGGTGGCCGGAATTCTTTTAGAGGTACCGGGTTCACCCTCGGCTCGGACGAAGTGGAATCTCGTGCAATCCCAGATCCCTCAGAGCCGCAGCAGTCTCAATCAAGAGCTCTCGAGCCAGTAGACAGGCATATCACATTCTGGCGCAATGGCTTTACTGTGGACGACGGCCCCCTCAATTCTTACGACGACCCTGTAAACATCCAGCACCTCGAAGCTATTAGATCGGGCAGAGCCCCACTAGGCTTGCTCAACGCAGAGCTTGGCCAGCCAGTTAATGTTCACGTCAAACGTGCCAACCAAGATTACGAGCCTCCAAAACGACGAATCGCGGGCTTTGAAGGCCGTGGTCAAAGGCTGGGCTCGCCAGTGCCTGGAGAAATCATTAGCAATAACAGCACCCGCCCAGGTACACCTGCTGCAGAACCTGTTGCTGCTGCCGCTGCTTCTCCTGCTCCATCTGGCCTCGGCAGCTCTGGAGATGCACAGATCCAACTGAGGCTAGGATCTGGTCGGCCAGAGCGTCTTAGATTTGACTCTTCACAGCCAGTGCAACAGCTCTACGACTATGTCGACACTGCCAGCCCCCAGTCCAGACCCTACGTTCTCATGACCACTTTCCCCAACAAGGACCTTACTGACAAGTCCGTCTCGCTCAAAGAGGCCGGCGTCGTTGGTGCCGTTGTTGTGCTAAAGTTTGTATGAATCCCCTTCGCTATAGAGTAACTAGAGATGCCCCCGAAAGTCGTTATCAGTAGAAATTGTACTAGTTCGTGTGATCATCGTATGCCTCATTAATAAAATAAAAAATAAAAATATATAGATTTTTATGCCTTGGGCTCAACCAGGCACGAACGTCTCCATAGAGAGTTTGAATCCTTTGTAACCAACGAGTGTGCCTTTGTCATTTCACCACGTAGCCATGTCTGCATCTCGGGCGATGGAGGAAGCCACGAGTATGGCTTCTGAAACTTTTCAACGTCCGCAATGATGCGTGTTTCACGCTCGTAGCGATCAAAGTTGATAACCCTAACTTCCTGACCGTCAACATTAATGACGCGATGCGTTGGGTTGCCCTCGCAAGAAAAGGTGAGATCAGTCAGGTAAGTACCAAGGTATGGCACGCATGGTTGTCTAGTTGGGTTCTGCTCCTTCAGCATGTTTCTGTACGTTGCAAAGTTCTTCCATGGCACAACGACAAGCTTCAACTCTTCAAAAATCTCATGGTATCGCGGCGAGAGCATTTCCCAAATCTTCTTTAGGCGCATAATATTGACCGACTGCAGGGCCAACACGATAGCAAACACCCCATTGAAATTTCTGAGACCCTTGCTCTTCTCTGCTACCTTGATCCATTGCTTGAGAATATTCTTACGTCCTTTGGCGCCCAATTCTCCAGAGAGAATGGAATGGCCAACAAATGAGGCCAACTCATTGGAGAAGGTTGAAATGGCAAAAACATGGGGAGCCAGATTCAGTGCACGTCTTTTGGCCGAGAAGTTCATGTTTATAAACTCTGAAGGACGAATGCCGCAATACATGTCGCTGCTGATGAGAGCAAGTTGAATAGCAATGTCGGAAGAGTCAAAGTCGAGAATTGACGCTGTGTTATTAGTCTCCGACATGGACATCGTGGAGGAGTTGATTCTAACCATCCTAGTCCACGGCGACGAAGTGGACATTCTAGACTTTTCATCGCTGGCACCATCTTTGCTGTTGGGTGCATAACCATGCTGCTCATTGGAACGGGCAAGCAAACTAAGCTGTCCCTTCGTGATGCTTGACTGCTGCGTTGTCGACATTTGGCGACGAGCTGGAGTAGGGGCAGTAATTGGACGGCTTACGAGCTGCTCGTTGGCTCTACGATCTCTCAGTCGGTCAGCAAGATCCTTAATTGTTTCCGGTGCGGTATCGTCAATTCTAATAAATGCCGAAGCAAGGGACATTAATGCTTCGAGATGTTCGTTATCATCTGTTGACCAGTACGACTCCATCCAGGTTCTCACAACCTTATAAGCCATAGTAGATACCTCATCGTTATCAGCTTCTGCGCAGCGCTCAGACAAGACTTGAATAAATCGCTCAGCGTCGGTAAACTGATGAAGGTGAAGCAATACACTGACAAGAGAGATGGGATCTGGCTCGCCCTCAGTCAGATATCGCACCATTGCTTCTACCGAAGCGCCCTTGATGTGTTTATGATCCTCACTATATGAAATTTGTTTCTCTGCAGGGATCGTGATGGCTCCTTGCTGAACATTCTTGAGCTGAGATCCACCCTGCTGCTGCTTTTCGAAAAAGCCACTGTTGTTCTTTCCCGTGACATCTATAGGCGACAGAGCAGGGATGTGAGGGAGTATTGATCCTTGGCGTTTGGTAGGAGAGTCCGGAGTCTTTGGGTATTCTGCTCTCTCATTTTCGCTGACCTCTTCACTCTCATTATTATTCTTGGAAATGGCAATGCTGCCATAAGAAAAGTCTGGGTATTCCCTGGTTGGTGGTAACTGAAAGTCGCCGATACGACCAAGGATATTTCTGCAGCGCACGACACATTCGCCTGCGGTTCTCGAACAGTCTGTAGCAATGTCCACCAAACGAAGTGACGCCTGCTCGCGAACAACCGGTTGCTGAGGCGAATCATCCTTGTAATCTTCAAGAGTATCAGACTCCGCCACCACGTCCCGCGCGGCAGCCACCAGAGCCTTGATTTGAGCAAAAAGGTGGTCCTTGGAGTTTTCGAGCTCGCGGCCACGTGGCAGAGATTGTGCCGAAATGGCTTCCACAGTTGCTAGCATTTCACGGCAAGCGAGAGCTGATTTGCGAGTATTGACCAGAATCTGCTGACACGCCGTGGCATCTGTATCTAGAAGAGTCATGCGGTGTATAAAGACGCCGAGATATGTTGTGAGGGCGTCGTTGACCTCATTGAGACGAGACAAAGCATATGGCGGAGACTGGTGAAAGATGACGGATTCGCGATTCGACTGTTTTCGGGGTGAGAGAGATGCTTCGCTCTGGGCGTTTTCGACCGACGATTTTGACGAATACGATGCTCTTGATTTGTCGTTTCTCTCAAGCTTTTCGAGTTTTTCTGTGGCCATGCAAACGTCCAAAAAGAGCACTGCGCGGTTGACAATCTTGTAGCAACACACAACCAGCTTTTCAATCACGAGATCATCCGAGGAGTTGCGGTACTGCTTTGCCAGAGATACAAGAATGGCGAGCTCTGCGAGCAGGATCTTTCTGTACTTGCGGACCGTCTGCGACGAGCGCACAATGGCAGTGTCGCGTGTGAGCGCGCCGCACTGGTCGAGCATTGTGCGCACGCCAGAGACAATGTTTGTAATGGCCTGCTGGGAAAAGCTCTCGCCCGAAATTTCTGGCTGAAACCATTTGGGGCTGACAACAAAGTTGAGGGCGGCCGAGAGCAGAGGGACTGCGCGAACGTCAACGTAAGGCGAAAAGTAGTTTGTTGGGATCCAGCCGCGTTGGCCAGAGGAGAGTAGCGTGGCATCGCCCCAGCCTGTCGGGTGGACTGAATGAAGCAGGGCGACGTCAGCTTCCTGGAACGACAGACACATTGCTGAGGACTCAGAGGAAGCGTGCGAAATATTTGTAGCGTCAAAGGCATGCAAAGCTCTCAAAAAGGGAAACTCGACGGCGATTGATTCTTCTGAGGAGTCTGATTTGAGCGTGTCACGCGAGTCGACCGTCATGATGGACGTTGTGGACGACTTGTGGCGATGCGCTTTCCTTGTTTTGACATCGTCTTGGTCGTCTGCCGAGCTGGCACCACTGAGAACGGCGCCTGCAGCGAGCTGGATCGCCGTGGCGGCGCCAGACGAGGTCGAGGAGGCGACCGGGGACATGGGCGGCGTCAGTGTGCGCGAGTAGTTGCGGGTGTGGAGCGACGCAAAGGTGGCAGTTGTGGAGGAGGAGGAGCTTTTCGTGTGGTGGTGGTGGTGGTGGAGGTTGTGGTGGTCGCTGGGTGTTTTGGCGGCCGCGATTGAGTAGCGTGTGGACGAGGATGTGCGGCGTGGGGCCGCTGACGAAAAGTCAAAGACGTCTTGCTGGCTGAGCACCGGCGTAGGAAGGCGATGGGCCAGGCTCGACATTTGGGGGTCGACAGCGTCGACGTTTGGTGCGGTTGGAGCGGTTGGAAGGTGCTTGGCCGTGGAGCTTGGGGTGCTGGGAATGTTGGTGGTAGGAGCAGCCCTTAATTGGTACGCGTGCTTTCCGACTTTGCTCCAGCGGGTGGGGGGCCAGGGACGGGAGTCTGAACGGGTTCTGGTTGTAGCAGACAGAGACGACAATGATCTGTGGTGTGAAGGAGGAAAAGTTTGAGAGCTTTGGACCAGAGTGTGGAGGCCCGCCGTTTTTGGCACTCCTGGGGCAGCAGGCAGGAAAGTTCCACCCAGGATGTGGTAGGACAGCTGCGCGCCAAATCCGGAAGTAGGGTCTGCGTGTGAAACAGGGGGCGTCCACTGCGGGTCCGCGCTCTGGAAGGAGTGCCCGGCAGCTTTGGCGCGCTCAGTCGAGGAAACGGTGTAAGAAGGTGTTTGGTGCGGGAGTGAGACGGATCTCAGCGACCGGCCCCGTGGCGCCGGCGCGGGCAGCGAACGAAGCTTCTTGGTGTCGAGCCGGCTTAGCGCTTCCCACTCGACGGGCACTAGGGGATCCATCATTCTGTATGTGTTGCCGTTTCGAAAGGGGGCCTTTGCAAGTGGGTCTCGGAGCCACTTTTGCTGGGCTGTGATGGCCGTTTTGAGGCAAGATGAAGCCAATCTAATGCAACTAAATGGATACGACTGGGTCCGCTACAGGAAACAACAGAGCGAACGGGCTGGGCGCTCAGGTGATGTTCTTGTCAACCTCAAATGACTGGCAGGTTGGCGATTACTCCAGGGGCTGCTTTACTAGATATACTAGGTCTCTGGCGTGGGCGTGTTTTTCACGGGCCTAAGGGGGAGTGCAGGGACGGGAAGCAGCGTGAACGGTGCTTTCCAGGGGCTTTTGCGACAGGGGTTAGGCGGCGCCAGAGCACAGGTTTTCAGTGACTATGTTTGCTCTAGAGCATAGATATGAGATCTACAAACCCGTAAACCGCGCAGATGTCCTTCCGTTGCGACCCCAAACTAGTCCAGGCCTTCTACTTGCGTCGCTTTCTCATCCTCAATCATTAGTTCGCTCCTGGTACTTGTTACTGTCATCTGCACACCCTGCATGCAGCCTCACATGCACAAGTCGAATTAGCGGCAGAACAGGGACCCACGGGAGACAGTTCTAAAGTGGCTGATTTAGCAGTTTGAGAGCGATTGACAGCCAAAAAAGTACCCAGTCCGTCGACGCTCAACGACCCGATACAAACTCCGCAATCTGCCTATGCAGGACCGTGGCAGGTCGCAGAACTCTCCACAGGCAGCCCACCGGCAGCCCACTAACAGCCCCAGACAGCCCACAGGCACCCACAGGCACCCACAGGCATCCACAGGCACCCACAGGAAGCCTGCAGAACCCACCAAAACACCCACTAGTAGCAGCATTGGACAGCCAGTGTCCGGCAACTGAGACCATCGCCTCATAGTGAGACCATCGATCTGAAAACGGCTGTGAAACGAGCAAGAAACTTGCCTGTTTTGTGGCCAATCTGACACATTGTCAAGCCCAGCTCCTAGGCCCGCTAATCCCCGCTGCCGCGCATGGTTACACATGGATATACCAGCACGTTGCGAGCGCACCTCAGTAGCCAGGGGTTACGCCACTGGAACTACGGGGCCTACCAAAAGTTCCAGGTCTTTGCCAGGGCGCTCCACAGTTACATTAATTATTGTCGATGCGTTGCGGCGGCCGCTAAGAGCGCTGTTTTTCCGCTTGTTGGGCCATGAGTATTTTTTGTGCCGCTCGCTCAGTCATGCCAAACGAGCACCCCCTGGGGCTGGGGTAGGCACGCGTCGTGCGAGCTGTCAAGCAGAACGCGCCAGCCGTCAATTGCAAACTGGAAATGTAGTCCAACTTGACCATCTAATTTCCCTTTGGTTTATCTCCAATCTTCTGACTAATCCACACGACTTCATGTCGCCTCCACGTGGCCGTGCTCCACTTGGCTGCCCCTGACCCACATTGCTCACCTGTTGGCAGTTGCTCGCCCGCCAGACGTCCAACTTCCAAAACTGGCATTAATGAAAAAAGAGTGCGACACAGCGCCATCGACGCACGCGTCTGCTGAGTCGAGGCTCGACGTCGGCTATGCTTTCGCAATTAGTTACACATAATAACAGTCCAGCACCACTGTTGGACACCCAGCAACGGACGACACTCTTTACAAATTCAGCCTGGACCCAACAAGCTCGTCCCCGGATTCGGCCCCGTCAGGACCGTTACGTCCGGAAAGCCCTTGCCTAAAGCATATCTACATTAACTACCATTCTCTTTCCGGCGCTCCGGCGTATCTATTTGCCCAGCCAGTTCCTGCTGCTCCTGCACTTGCCCATCTCTGGCTTCTTGGCCTTCCTCTGACGTTTCTCAGGCTGCCTACCCCTGGCAGTTCATGCCGAGCCCACTGCGGGACATCAAGCAGCCCTCCGCAAAGGCGCGACATCAAGCGATCATCGAAGATCGATTTTCGAGATCGTCGATGACAATGGCAGATCCCACGAGACGTCAGCCTGCGCCCATCTGTTTCAAGGAATTACCGGCCCTTACCGGCCCTACCTTTTGAGCTATTTCCGACCCGTAGATGATCACATTGATTAAGAACCGTAATACTTGAAATTCTCGAGAACTTTTTTTACCTATGACTGGCGAGTCTTTCAAGCAGCTCTACAAGCGGCATCGGCATATCGCGAGAGACGTGGCCTATGCTGACGAACTGCTCCTGAAACCATCGCAGTCGTCCGGCTTTGCCCGCTTTCCCATTGAGGCCACAACCCTCACACGCTCATCTCACAAATACTCATGCATCACACTGCCAAACCTGCCCGGACTCAAGATCCTCGGCAACTATTTAACACCAGGCGAACAGCAGCAACTAGTTGTCGACGCCATTGAACATTACATTCCTCCAAAACTGCATTTATCCAATCTTTCTCCCCATTATCACATGCCCGATGAGCTGCAACTGTTTGGAGATCAGATCCTGCAGCCGCGAGAACCCTCAAAGCGGGAAATAACGTCCAAGCAGGTTCGCGACAAGTTGCTGCGCTGGGTGACGCTTGGTGGACAGTACGACTGGACAAACAAGGTCTATCCTTCGTTCGTCCCTGGAACTGAGAGCTGCCCGCACTTCCCCGATACCCTTGGCAAGCTGGTGTCTGAGTTTGATCTGGTGCCTCAGGCTGCCATTATCAATCTCTACTCGGCCGGAGATACGTTATCTCCGCACCAGGACGTTGCTGAGGAGTCTGAGAACGAGCTCGTTGCCGTCACTATCGGCTGCGACTGCATATTCTACGCCGGCATGTCGAGAGACGAAGAGCCGCTACAGATCCTATTGTCCTCGGGTGATGTGGTTGTTATGTCTGGTCCCGCACGCAAAGCATTCCATGGCGTTGGCAAGGTCTGGCCAGAATCATCTCCAGAATTTCTCGGTCCTCAGTGGCATTCAGTGTATGGAGACTGGATGACCAACAAGCGCATCAACTTTAGCATCAGGCAGATGTGCTAGATGCATCTCCCTTCTAATTATGTAAGTCGTCCCGTGTATTATCGAACCGTCATATTCTATACTATAAATTAATTCGTCCACTGCGCTATCGGTCAAAGGGATTGAATTCCTCCTTCACGCGAAAGGCGTCGTCATTGTCGGAAAGAGAATGATCAGACGACATGAGAGCAGCCGCTGCCGCGGCATCAATGGACGCTGATGGTTGATGCGATGGGAACCACTGGTCGTCTCCTAGCATAACTTGCGGCTCGATGTGGGTCAGAGGCTGATTCCACTGTGGCTCGGCGCTGGTCAAAGAGCGAGACATTTTGACCGGCAGCGGCACAGCCACGTTGTGGTCTGCAAGATTGTTGACAGGAGGCATTGGTTCAGGATACATGAATGTGTGGGGTTGTGTCACCACAGAGAAGGAGCGTGCCATGGGCACAGTGTCAAGGCCCTGCTCGGGCTTGATGGCAGTGCCGGGTCGCTTGATGGGGCCTGGACCAAACACTGGCTGCTGAGGCATTTCAAATGGAGTAGTGGTAATGGGACGAGTTATCGTCGAAGGCATGGGGAACGCAAAGGTATCAAACTGGGGCTTCTCAGGGACGGTGAGCACCTGGCGGAACACGGTACGGGCAGAGAATGCGTCGGGCGCGTGCTCCACCTCGTACATGATGACGGCATGCAGGTCATTCTCGTGCGGTGCCTCTGCTGCATCGTCACCAGCACGGCAGTAGATGCGCTGGGTTACAGCGATGGCGTTGATGGCATTCACAGCCTCTTTGGTTAATTGGCCGCTGGAACTAACTCCAGCCTCGATGATTCCGGCAATGAAAGCGCCCCAAAACTCCACTGCAAACGGCAGATGCAGCTTATCAATGCCCTGAAGCAAGTTCTCTTGGTGAGCTATATTCTCGGTCATTTCCAAAACCTCGTGGCCCATAGTGGAAATGTTGGTGATACAGGACCATCGTCGAGCGTTCTGGCGATTCTTGGAATTTGGCGAGCCCAGCTCCGACGCCAACTGCGCGTTCCAGACGCGATGGAAAGGTGGTGACGTTGCAAACTCCACGCAGGTGCGCAAACGGGTGGTATCCACAGAGTCATGGTTGAGATCGAGCTTGACACGGGCCAAGATGAGAGGGGTCTCTGGAGCTGCAGCAGAAATTTGCATCACTCTAGGAAACTTCTTGAAGAGTCTCTCTGCGTCGCGACCTGTGATTGGGGACTCATACTGACTACGAATCAGCTGCGAATACTTGCGCACATGGCCGCCATCCTGTTCCGAGTAGATTGAGAAGTTGATAGGTTGCAATTGCGGACCAAAAGACGGCTCGATAGTGTCGTTTCTAGTGGTCGCGCTTGATGGCGGTGGGAGGGTGATTGTCTCTTCAAGAATTGGGGCCGGGGAACCGGTTTGGATGTGGTTCACAAGGTCCAGAAATGACTGGTCATGTCTGAGCAGGTTTTTGAGCACCTGGATGTGCGAAGAAACTTGCTTTCGAGTACGCCGTTTGCCGGTTTTGCGAAAAATATAGTCCGAGATGAGTTCATTACGACCGCACTGGCGACCATTGACGGAGAGCTTTCGGCGGCCGACACGAGGAATTGCTCGTAATGCCTCCATAAAAGCGTCTTCAACGACCTTTGGCCAAACCGAAGCCTCTTTATTTGTTGCCGACGTGACGGCAGAGCGTATCCGGGGTTTCTGAGAGTCTGAGGACGGTGGGGCAGGCCCAGGAACGGATGCAGGGGTCTCTAGGTGCGTCTGGCGCTGCATGTAGGCCGAGTAAGCGTGGGCTTCCTGGATGGCAGACGCCGGTGTGGTGAGCTGAGTGTCCGAGGTCCGGCGTTTGATGGGCGTGTCGCGGGGAACGGCCGACATTGGGGTGACCGGTGCATCGGCGGGCTGGAAGTCGTTCTTGGAGCGGCGCTGCGAGTCTGGCGGCGTGAGCTCAAAGGCCGAGGGCAGCAGCTTGGAGTTGACCGTCGGCATTTGCGTCATGTGCACGTAGCGCATCTGGTTCTGCTGTTCTGCGTACGGTGTGGACGGGATATTAGACATGGTTAGTATGCAGGGGAGGGTCGATTAGTGTAATAGCTGTGGTAGAGGTGACCGTAAGTGCGGTAAGAGGGTTATGTCAAACCGTGTGTGGGAAGGAGTGTCCGTGCAGGAGAGACAATACAGACAGGAGACGTAATTGTGGTCGACAATTGGCGAGATATTAAAAGAATGAACGTGCTCCAAATATT
Source organism: Deakozyma indianensis (assembly GCA_003706415.3). Taxonomy (NCBI): domain Eukaryota; kingdom Fungi; phylum Ascomycota; class Dipodascomycetes; order Dipodascales; family Trichomonascaceae; genus Deakozyma; species Deakozyma indianensis. The sequence goes on from PPLG03000034.1 coordinate 29,936, forward strand.
AATGAGTGGAAATGGAGTGGAATGAAAGTGTTTTGGACCTGTGCAACTGTGGAACTGGAACTAGAACCGTCGCGCCACAAGATACACTATAGACACTGAGTTCTCGCCAGTCTCGAGCAAACGTCCAACTAATTAAGAGACTTGTGGTGGAAAGAGACAAGCCGCGGAGCGTGGATGGTGGGCAGGCGACCTCGTTCATATTTAAAGGCCTGGTACGTGCTTACCCCATCCCTGGCGTAGGTGACCTTACCCATGTAGTAATTTGGTGAGTCGGGGGATGACGCGGTGGGAGCGTGTAGAGATCGTGTCGAGAGCGCGCCCGGGGGCTTGGGAAGCTGCGAAAAGCGACAGCGTGAGAATTTTTACGGAGGGTTCGCTTGTAGACGAGTTTCTACGCTTGTTCTGTCCTTGCAACCTTATCTGTCTCCTCGCCATGACATTTGCTCGTGTCTTGGCCCTGAACCAGCTTAACCTCCTGCCATTGCCTAATGAGGTTGAGCGCGTGCTTCGTTGAGAGGTGAGGCTGAAGAACACGACAGCCACAGCGTGATGACGTCGCGTAACAGGAAACAAGGAGAGAAACCTTTTCAAACATATTGGAGTCTATTTACGAGCTCTGCTTCTACTCTACTCAAGGCCTTTCTTGTTTTGATAAATCTCTCGAGCAACCCTTTCCTCGGGCTGTCTAAGTCGGGCCTGGAGGCGCCTGCACAGTGCTCGACTCGGCCTTACCAAGAAAGTTTTAGTCTGGCACCGCTAAAGGCACTAGAAGCGTAAAAACGACGAGTCACGGTGAAGCATCGTGTGAGTGGTTTTATCTTGGAAGCTGCCCTTTCGGGCTTTGCTAATTGCAACGGTATACCACGTCTGAGCTCCAAATCGTTGCAAAACAGGTACGAGAAAACGCGTCCTCAGGATCACCCTTCCCCTGGCGTGTCAGCGGGGCTGTTACTGTCCGCCCGAAAGTAATTCCCGACTGCTCGGCGGAAATAAGAGGTCCGGAGCTGGCTGTTCTTCAGAGTCTGAGCGCTATGGTAATTATAATAGACTTGGAGCCCCATTCGCGCTCTATTTCGGCTACACCACTTCACTATTGCAAATGTAAAACCGCGGCCGTTCTGTTCCCTGCAGTTGCTGACCCCACAAAATCCCAGTTCGGAGTCAAAACCTCGTATAACTCTAGTTCCATATTGCCAGCCTGGGACATTGCCTTAGATCCTTGGGCCCTGGAGCATCAGGTGCAGTTAGTGCGATTACAATTAGTGCGGTAGTGCTATTACAATTGGAGTCCCTGCCCGATTTGAGCGTTTTGCAATTGACTTAGCAGGCCACAATCTGACCATCATCTCACTACCATGTGTGCCTCAGAGCAATGTCTCACCTGCTCACCAGCTGACAATTGCATCAGTTTACTAGCATTCAGTGCTCCTATGGCATCTTTCATTTGACCAGCTCAATGTCCATCTCGTGCTACAATTGTGACAAACTCAATTTCCAACTCCTCCTTACATGCCACTCCACTATGCTCCCAGTCACCAGTTGAGTGCCCAAACGAGAAATAGATAGACCGTAGCTCAGGGGATATATTATAGCCAGATAAACTACAGTTCAAGAGATAAATTCCAGGCTGTTGCAACAATGAACACCAAGCTATATAACTTGACAACGATAGATTAAACGTTATGAACGCGAGACAACATTCCACCCCTGGGTCGTCGCAATGTCTCAGATGTAGTCCTCAAACGGTAACCTTAACACATCCTCCAAAGTGTGAAACAGACTTGCAACCCCAACGCGAGCAAGATCTACACCGCCTACACTGCGAACAAACAAGACTTCCATCATTGCAAATCCACAATTCCTCGGCCAATTCCGACTCTCAAAAAAATTAACACACTGCGCATCCCAACCACCGGGAACAGAGGGCACAACACACAACGCAACCCAGCCCTCCCAAAAAACTCTGTTTCAACGACCCACTTGTCGCACTAACCACAATTGGCCTCTCCAGGAAAACTGTCAACACCCACCACCATTTTTTAGCCTCCTCCGCCCAGCCGCACTCAACTCTATTTTCAGGGGCTATACATAGACGTTTAAATCGCTGCCAAAACACAACTCAACACCAGAGAATCGTTAAAAAAACACGTACAAAAAAGATGCCGCAGCAGGTATCACGGCAGCGTCTGCCGACGCTGTTTGAGGTCCTCAACGGCCGCTCACAGTCCCCCGTCGATCTGTCCTCCTTCTACATCTTTATGAGGCAACAATATCGCGGCGTTGACTATCTCGACTTTTGGATTGCCGCAGTCGACCATTTGGCGCTCTGTAGACACTACGTACGCTCCCTGAGACAGTCTCTCTTAAACTCTGAACACAACGAATCTTCTAGAACCTCTTCTGTGTTGTTGGACGCAATCATTCAGGAGGCTGGAGTTAATGATGGAGACACAACCAGACTTTCGTCATTTCTGCGCGGTGAAGATGTCACAAACGGAACAACAGTCTACAGATTGTCTGAGCTTTTGGACGCTATGGACACTCGTGAACGAGACTTGGCGGAACTGCATTCCCCAGCTTCTCGTCATGACAACTTTATCTCTCGTGTGAATCAGTCAATCCAGGCCTCTTCCTCTGACGATATCGCCGAGAAACACAGATCGATGCGTTCCATTGCTGACGACTATTTTAACGAGAAAACTACTACTCCTGTCATCCCTGGTCCGTCTTCGGGTTTCCATGGCCCAGGAAACTATGAATCCCAGTCGTTTGGCGGCAGGTCCGACACTAGAACTGCCTCCAGTGGCTCTCAAAACGGTTCCACACCCTTCTTACAGCATGACCATTCTCTGTCACATAAAGGCTCGGCCATTCTCCAGTCGGCGCCCTTTGCGCAGCCCGGAAACCGTGGCTCCACAGCTGAGACTATTGAACGTTTGTTTCCTCCGCGGCAATCAACAGTTGACGACAGCTCCAACTTTGTGACGCGCCAAATCATCAAAGAGTCCTCCCACAAGATTCTCGTTACCTATCTCATGCACGGCGCCGAGCGTGAGATTGTTCTTCCGCCTCGAATCATGAAGGCAGTTCGCCAGGCTATTGAAGTAGACGGTCGTGACGATCCAGAGGTCTTTGATGAGGCCCGTGAGTACGTTTTCCAAGCCATGGAACGGGAAGCATATCCTGCCTTTTTGGCAGCCAGAGCCCTGGGCAATGTCTCTCCTCTAGGATCGTTGCTGCGTCTCGTTGTCGGTCTACTGTCATTGTTTGCAGCCTTTTGGCTTGGATTTGTATTCATTTTTCTCGACTGGAAACCAAAGTCTATCCGACTCTGGTTAATCCTACCTTTTGGTGTGGGTATTTATGGCATTTTCTCCTCCTTGTACAATCTGTGTCCAATGATGGCATTTGCTACATTCTCCGAGTCGTACAACTATGGACTCACGCGGATAAACGAGCCGTATGTACGGAGTCTGCTGATCAAGCGGTCGCTCTTTGTTCTCTCGGTGATTATCCTTGTGACTGCTATATTTGTCATTATCTTTGCTCTTGTACCAGGAAAGAGATTGTGAGCAACGCAATGAGCTTCTAGCGCATGTACTTTATTTATCTTAATGTCAAAAGTGTTGAAACTGCCATTCATTAGCATTCCCTGGTGTGTTCCCAAATAGGCAAGTGTTAAACACTGAACAATTAGCACTGAATTCCAACTAGTAACCATTAATAGTGCAATGTATTTGAATAAGTATCGATAGATATCCAGCTTTTATGGCCAGAGGGTGTCAATAAAAGGCCGAAGATAATGCCAATGTAAATAAAAAAAAAATCAAAATGTGTAAGGAATGCAATTTTCGGAGCAAGCCGCCGAGCGTCTCTCGCAAAGCTAGTTTGTTGGCTGTGTTCGCTTGCGCGGAACAGATGCCCACAGCTTTGCTTTCCACGACTCGAGATTCTTGTGCATTGTCAAGAGTCGCTGGCGCTCAGAGGTGGTGCTCTTCTTGTCCTCCACCAACTTGTAGAGCTTTTCATACTCGGAGTATGTCTCCTTGAACTTTTGAGCCAGCTGGAACATGTCTTCAGGCTCAGCGCTCTTGCGAGCAGAGGAGGCAGGGCGGGAAGCGACACGTCTAGGCTCAGCGTCACCTGTCTCCTTAGGGGCAGACGATGTGATGTATTCTGGAGACTTGAGAGCCTTGGTTGGAGAAGGAGAAGAGGATGAGCAGGAAGATGAGGTTTTTTGTCTCTTTGTTGTCTGTTTGGTTTTCAAAATGGCTCCACCAGCTCGTTTCGCGCTAGCAGGAGATGCGGTGCCGGGAGACGGTTTTGGAGATGAAACCATAATGCTGGGGGTGACTGGACGATCCTTGGCGACATCCAAAAGGGGCGGAGATTCACGCTTTGTTTTAGGTTCTTTGACTTCTGGCGGAGATTCGCGTCTTGCTCGAGGATCCATGAGATTGGTACGCGCCGGGTGATCTGCAGGGTACTTTAGTCTGTCGAATGCCAATTTGGAATCTGCAATCACTTGCTGACGCTGTGAGTTGCTGTACTGTTTCCACTCCCAAAGCCGCAGATCCTTGTAGCGCTGGTCGGTCAGCGACGTTTTTGGTGAAATGACTGGAATATCGAGCTCACTGAGAATGCTGCGGAGCTCCGCCTCAGGGATTGTCGTTCGCTGCTCCATTTCTTGTAGCGACTGCGGGCCAAGAGCCAGCAAATGCAGCAAACGCATCTTTTTGGACGTTATGGAGAGTGCGGAGAGCGGTTTGTTTGGAGTTGGCTGGAGAGTTCTGGAGCGGACAGAAGAACTGTTCATGGCCGGTGAGCCTGGCAGAGATCGCGGAGACGGCGTTCTGTTTGCAGAGCCAAGGAGTTTTGGAGAAGAGAGGCGTGAAGACGTCGCTGAGAGCGCATTCTGTAGGGATGAGGCAGCAGACTGGCGTCCGCGCCGTGTGCCCTGCTGTTGCTGCTCGATCAGCGTTGTCTTATTGGCCTCCTTTTCGCGTAGGAGCTCCTTGTTTTGGCTCTTTAGACGGGTGGCCGCCGTCGCTGGCTTGGTCGTGCGGACTGTGAGCCTTTGCGTGACTTTACCTACAAACTGAGCTTTTGCGTTTGCGGTGGTCGTGTACAAGTCGACTGAGGAGGCCTCGGCCACGGAGGAGGCTGCGAAGGACTCTGAGCCGACAGTAAGGGAGAGCGAGTCCCCAAAGGACATTGCGGCGTTGCCGGCAGCGAGGATCTTGTGGACCATGTCTGGGGAGAGCTTTACATACAGCACGTCAGAGACCCCAGCGGCCGCTGCTGGAGCTAAGGTCAGGGCTGATGGGAGCATTGGGGGTGAGGGATCAGGAAAGGGTTGAGGGGACAAGAGATGCAGAATAAATAGGAAAGGCGGGGGGACGCAAGAGGAACGTCAAACGTTCCCAGATAGCGGTGTGGAAAGCGTGTAGTCTGTCAAAAACCTCACACAAGTGTAAAAAGGCAGAAAGGTGGGAAGGGGGAGAGACGCTATTGCGTGGGTGTGAGACCTGAGCTTATTATTGCAGCGTCTCGGCAGCATGCATGTGCGGCATATGGGAAGTGTGGAGGGCGGAGGTAACACCTGGAGCGAGCGCTGGAGAAGGGCTAGGAAAGGGATGGAAAGGGAGGAAATGTATTGAGAAATTGAACGATCAGGTTTGACTATGCTGTTTGCTGTGTATTTCTTGTCCTTTACAGTTTGCTGGTGATCTACAGAGCCGCCAGGCCCCTGAGGTGCGGGCACCCACCCACCCATGACCCTGACCGGGTTTGAAACTGGCAAAAAGCTCGTTGCGTCGAAGTAGGAGTGGGGAGCGTGGAGAACCGACTACGAGCTTGGTGTTCGGCCTTTGCCTGGAACTTGTCCAATTCATTTCACTTGTGCTGTCCTTGTGCTCCCTCGGGCCGCTAGTCTCGGCGCTCTCGGCGCAGGCCAGCTGGGGGCGGTACTTGTGGGTCCCGTTGGATTGATTTTTTGGTGACCAGTCTGTGGTAACAGCAGCAGTGGGAGGTCACATTGGCAGGCGCTGTCGCGCCAGAGACCACATCGGCCTAAGACATAATTATTCTGGGCGGGTGCCGCACGGAAAACTACATGACGATCGTTTGCTGTGTTTGTGGTGGTTTGTTTTGGTTTCGTGCTAGTTTTGGCAGTGTTCCAGTGACGTTCTAGCGTTTTTAGTATCGTTTCCCTATCAACGCCCCGCCCCCGTCCTGCTCACGTAGCACCGTTGGGTCTGCACTCGGTGCGGCAGCCCAAAAACGGCGCTCGCAGAACCCATGTACTTGGAACCAGATTGCAACCAAAAGATACCAGCGGTAAGCAAAGTACCGTGCTCCGGACTCGCACTCTCTTGGAGTGAGTCCCTAGTGCTGGCGTCTATTTGCCAGACTCGGGCGGACAGTCGAGGCGAAACGTCTTCCATGTCGGGCTTTGATTTTGATTCACACGACCGATGGCTGGCAGCTGCAAGATGTGGGGCGTTTCGTGGAAGAATCAACAGTGTGTTCTTGTATCCTGTCTCCTGTGTGTGCCTTTGTGTCTTTTGGTTTGTTTGTCCACTACTTATCACTTTGTCGTACTCTTGACTCCTGAAAGTTACTTCTACTCATCGCCGCACCTAACGGTGACGCACTGTGAATAGTATATAACAAGTACATTGCAGATCATACTGCATGGACCGGTGGAATACTCGAGTACGCTTCCGCATCCGCAATTACACAATCAATGGCACAAATACCTTTCTTCCCACTTGCACATTAGGCTCCACACCCAATTCTCATGTCCAAATTGTCCCAGTCCCAGTGTCCCATTCTTGCAATGTCTGCGCACCGGTTCAATCTCCCAGTGCACAGGCTCTCCCAGTGTCCCTCTCCCAGTGTCCCACTCCCAGTGTCACCCTAAACTCCATGCCGGGACTTAAAGGACATTTAAGCGAGGAGCCCTATATAAAGCTCTCATTATCGTGCCTCGCCCCCGAGCGCCCGCCGAGCCGGTCACAGGACGGACAAGAGTCTTGGACGGTCAGCTTACACACTCAGTCACCCAGTCACTTTCCGACTTAGCCTCCAACTATTTTAGCTGCACTTTACTAAGCTGTTGAGTCATGTCGTGCCTTGCTTTGCTGATATAAGCAGCGTCACCAGATTCACGAAACCTTGCGGCGTTGCGCCACAATGAGTTCCATTGAGGAGCTGAGAAACGTCTCCTAGATCCCCCGGATTCTCCCCTGACGCCTGCGTTTTCGTGCGAAAATGGCTCGGGGCCTCGAGCTTTCCTCTCATGCGGCTGGCGCTGCCAAGGTACTTCACAAGGTGTCTGAGAGTCGCTTCCTGTGTCCACCGGCGTTTACGGTCCAGCAGTCGCCAGGAACGTGAGGCTGGCCGGGCAGAGACAACGTCACATCGCAGGTGACGACATCGGACTCCTATTGGTTAGCGGTGAGCCATGTTGGGCTTGTCAGCCCATCACCGGAAAAATCTGCTGCATGTGCTGGCCGCGGGCTGCTCGGGAGGGGCACGATTCGGCACGATTGAGCAATTGCGCAATTGCTCAGTAAGGGGAGAAATTGCTGGAATTGCCAGAAATCGTTTGATTGCGGCCATTGTCCTTTGAGTCACTCAATTCCTTCGTCCCGATACCTGCTTCCACCTCTGTCAGCCACTCCGCAAACCGCAGGTAAGGACACCTAGCGACAATGCAAACCCCTCAGCACCACGTGACTAAACGAGAACAAGACACTGATTCTGTAAGTGACAAGCAAACGACAATTGATGACCAGAAAGCAAGGGAAAGGTATCGGACCCAACACTGCCAAGATTTCTCACATGCTCGTTCATTGCCACAAATCTGGCCACTCGTGGCGCAACAAGTTCCCGGATAAACTCAGCAAATCAGTTTGATTAATACATCATGGTGCACTACGGTGGGCTCCCAACAAGGTAGAAAAAGAAATTCTAGAACCTCCCAGCCAGTGGCAGCAGCCATTATAAATACAGGACCTCCCACCCAACCGACCGCTTTGTAGTGAAACTTACAACAATCACACAACCCACACTCAAGAAAGCAAGAATAATGGTTACCAAAGTCGGAATCAACGGTTTCGGTCGTATTGGCCGTCTCGTCCTGAGAAACGCCCTCGCCAACAAGGAGGTTGAGGTTGTCGCTGTCAATGATCCATTCATCACTGCTGACTACGCTGCCTACATGTTCAAGTACGACTCCACCCACGGCAAGTACAAGGGCACCGTCGAGGAGAAGGACGGCAAGCTTGTCATTGACGGCAAGGCTATTGTCGTTTACGGCGAGAGAGACCCAGCCTCTATCCCATGGGGCAAGTCTGGTGCCGACTACGTTGTCGAGTCCACTGGTGTCTTCACCACCGTCGACAAGGCCTCCGCCCACTTGAAGGGTGGTGCCAAGAAGGTTGTCATCTCTGCTCCTTCTGCTGATGCCCCAATGTTTGTTGTCGGTGTCAACCTTGACGCCTACAAGCCAGAGTACCAGGTTGTTTCCAACGCCTCGTGCACCACCAACTGTCTGGCTCCTCTCACCAAGGTCATCAACGACAAGTTTGGCATTGTTGAGGCTCTCATGACCACTGTCCACTCTATCACCGCCACCCAGAAGACTGTTGACGGTCCATCCCACAAGGACTGGAGAGGTGGCCGTACCGCCTCTGGTAACATCATCCCATCCTCCACTGGTGCTGCCAAGGCTGTCGGCAAGGTTATCCCTGCCCTTAACGGCAAGCTCACCGGTATGTCTCTGCGTGTCCCAACCGTTGACGTTTCCGTTGTTGACTTGACTGCCCGTCTCGAGAAGGGCGCTTCCTACGACGAGATCAAGGCCGAGATCAAGAAGCAGGCTGAAGGTCCACTCAAGGGAATCTTGGGCTACACCGAGGACGATGTTGTCTCCACCGACTTCCTTGGTGACACCCACTCCTCCATCTTTGACGCCAAGGCTGGTATCCTGCTCAACGAGAACTTTGTCAAGCTCATCTCCTGGTACGACAATGAGTACGGCTACTCCGCCAGAGTTGTCGACCTCCTTGTTTACATCTCCAAGAAGGACTCCGAGTAAAGCAATTAAATCAAATTGGTTAGATAAATAAATAATCAGATAAATCAAGATTATTGTAACTTGAAGCACAAATCACATAAATATGTCCTCCTGCTCGCGAGTATTGTTGCGCTGCTGCGAGTCCAACAGATTGAGGATATCGTTGACCTTCTGCTCTAAGCTCTGCAGGCGGATCTGCATCATTTCGATTCTCGAGACTGCCGAGGACACGCGCTCGTTGGTGGCAGCAGACTTGTTGGTCACCTTGGCCATGAACTCGACAATCAGCGGGTGGATCTGTGGGTTTTCGCGGATCGAAAGCTCAGACGACGAATAGTGCCCGGAGTCGTCCGGGCGTGCCCGCTTGACAGAGCTCGACGGTTCGGCTGCGTATCGCTTCGCTGGAGTCGACGTTTCCAGTGTGTAGCGGGTCGTGTCGACAGAGGCCGGGCGTGGTGCAGCGACAGCGACATCAGGGGCATGAGGCTCGTAGGCCACGCGCGGAGCAGGGCCGCCGTCAGCCGCCTTCAACGAAAAGATGTGCAACAGACGACTAAGCTCTCCGCATTCCTCTGGAAACTTTGTACTTGCCGGATTCGTCTGGAATCGGTCCGCCCAGTCCTTGAGATGCTTTCTGTACGAGGCGGCACGTGGAGGACCGTGCGGATGCGAATGTTTGGACAACTCGTGGTTGTCGTATGCAGCGGCTATTCTGCGGTACCATTCGTTTTTGGAACACCATTTCTCGTCCTTTTCATTAATCATGGCGTTGCCCTCACGGATCGCTATGTCCAATACAACCTTTTGTACCGGGTCCGACCAGGCCTTTCCACCTCCCGACCGTGGGTCTTCGTCTTCTTTGACGGCAGGACTGCGCGTAGAGCCATTAGTAGTTGCAGGGTGGGGCACTGTGTGATTCGCAGGGTGATTCTCGCTAGGATGACTCCACTCCATTGTTTTCTAACGTGCAATCCCGTTGTGTGCGTGTATATATCTTTTGGGGGTGATGGGAGGTGCATGCATTCTGCGCTTGCCATTGGGTTCTCGTGTGCAACACCGTTCTGAGATGTACACCATCAGCGTTGACGCCAGTGGGTCTATACGCCTTGCACCATTAAGGTTGAAAGCCTTGCCGCTCAAGCAGCCGAGGATGAGCACTAGTTTGAATGCTGCTTGTGGACTACACCGCTATTGTATCGATATTGCAAGCACCATGTGTGGTACTACAGAAATTGCCGAGATCCAGGTATTCCGGGCCCTTGTTGTGAGTGTATATGTGCATCACCCAGTGCATCCCTGCGCTTGACAGGTTAGGTCTCATAGATAGGGGTTTTCACGAATATCATAAAATCATCAAGAGGTTATCAAATAGCTATGGAAAAGAGTTTCGGGTACGTACAAAATCGATATCCTGGTCGTTGTCGAGTTTTGTGCCACGCCCTGCTTGAACCAGTACCGTACATATACATACCCGACATAAACATCCATCATGTCTTTCAAATTCGCACTTCAAGAATACATCGATAACCCAGACAATTCCTTAGTTGTACATTCGGATGATAACTCTGTAGTGATAGTGGACAAGTATCCCAAGGGCACAGTGCACCTGCTCGTCATTCCTCGTTCACAGGAGATAACAAAACTGCATCCCCTTAAGGGAGCGCTAAAGAATCCAAGTAATAGGGAAAAGATCCAACCTGCAATTGACTGGGCAGTGGAATATGCCGTTAATAAGCTTCATGAAAAGACCGGGATCGTCATCGGCAAGTGCAGGGACATGATTAGAGTGGGTGTACATGCTCTTCCGTCATTGTCAAATCTACATATACATGTGATTTCAAAAGATCTCTGTGGCCCTGCTCTAAAGAAGCCTATTCATTACAGTTCTTTTGCTAGTGCATTCTTTGTTCTATGGACAGACGTTCCTACTCTTGGACCCCTGGATTATCGTCTCAACAAGGAGCGCATGACGTTTCTAGAGACCAAGGCACCGCTGGTATGTTTATGGTGCAAAAAGGACTTTGGGAGGTCGTTTGCGGGCATGAAAGCTCATCTAGCGGAGCATTTCGAATCCATCAAATCCGGCGAATCTGAGTAAGTGGACAGTAAGCGCAAGGTGCAGGGCTGGGAAGGTAAGGAACATCAACGTCGTTCATTTGAACAGTACTTTACATTCGATTCGATTCAGCGCCAATCAGCCGTCAGTTTCCCTTTGCGCCAAATGTCCACTGGCCGTGGACCCCAATAACCGCCCGAGTACTCATTACAGGCTCAAACTACCTTTTGGAGTAGGTTGGGCAATGACTCACCAGAATCATGGAATGGACGTGCCAAGAAATAGAAATCTGTTTCCTTTAACGTATTTCCGATGCAAATAGTTTAATCAGCCAGAATCCCTTTAATATAAAACCTGCTCTCCTACACCCCATCGTTGTATCTCTCGATTAGGAAATCTAGACGTAATATAACCGGCGTCGGCTTATCTGTCGTTATTGCAGACAGTGTTTCGTGATAGAAGATCTTTTAGAGTTAGAGATATCCAAAATGAGCGAGGTCCGTTGGCTGGGACCTCTTGAACAGTACATGAACGACCGTATGGAGAACCAGTTCAACTCAGTTGTGGCCGTAGCAGGCAAGTACGAGCCACGGCCCTCGGAGGTTGAGCTGCGTTCAGCAATGAAGTATCTTCTTGAAACACAGCCGTTTCTTTCGGCGGATGTCCAGAGAAAGGACGGAAAGGCCTATCTGACTCTGTTGGACAAGGTTGACCTCGACGATGTGATCATCTATAAGGATTTGGAATATGATCAGATTCAGCACGAATTTGCCACCATGGAGATGCCGCGAGGCTCTGGGAAGCCGATATGGAGACTGTATTTGCTTCCAGACTTCATCTGCTTTGTATACGATCACACTATTGGCGATGGCATGACTGGCGCGTTGTTTCACAAGAAACTGGGCGCCGCGTTGGAGATTGCCGAGAATGACCTGGTCGATGGACCTGTTAGCATACCAAAGCAAGAAATTCCTCCATCAGTTGAGAAGTTGCTCAATGTGCGTACCTCACTGTGGACGTTGTTGAAGACAGTGGTCTCGATGAAATTTGCTCCCGCTTTATTTACAAGACTCGAATGCAGTCATCCCAGGCAGTCGTTTACTTGTAACTATTCCATCCCTTACGACAAAGTTTCCGAGCTTCTTGCATTGTCCAAGAGCAGAGGTATCACATTGCATGCTCTATTAATGCCCTTGTTTGCAATGGCTGTTGCGCGATTCAGCAGTGAAGATGAAAAGGATCTTACTATGAATCTGAGCACTCCCGTGAATGCCCGCCGCTATGCTGACGCATCCTACAAGGAGCAACCAGGCAATTATGTCTGTAACCACAGCTACAATATTCCAAAAGGAGCTGGACTGACTTCTTATGACAAGGAGCTGGCCACGAACTTTAACAGTACTCTCAAGAAGGATGCTGCGAACCCATCGCTTTTGGATTCAATCGGAGTTCTAGGCTGGATCGACGTCAAGAAGTACGTCTTTGACTCACTTAAAAAGGGTGCACGATCTGGCTCATTCGAAATCTCCAACCTCGGCGTTGTAAGCGTCGAAACGAGCAAGTCTAGAGTCACAGAAATGAGATTTATTGGCAGCATAACCAGTCTGGGTGCACCGTACTGCTTCACTTTGATTTCTACCCCGGGGGGTCCCCTCAGCGTCACCATCAATACTGCCATCAAAGAGGATGGTGTCTCACTACTGCAATCCATGGGCTCCTTGGTGGAAGAATTGCTCGCGTCTGCTTAAACCTAAACTACTCCAAGCATCATAACTAAATGCGGCATAACTAATTCTAGAATAATTACAACTAATTACAACTTTTCATACTCAAGTTTGCCTTCAAGCTTCTTTGCCTCTGCCACCTTACGGACAGCCTTCATCATATCGTTCTGAACAATGTAGTTACGGTCGTCACGGATAGCAAAGAAACCAGCCTCTGTGACCACGTTACGGATATCGGCACCATTGAAACCGTCAGACATTTTGACAACACCTTCAAAGTCAAAGTCGCCAGCCTTTTTGACGTTTGCAGAGTGAATCTTGAAAATCTCAAGACGACCGACTTCATTTGGGAGTGGGATCTCAATCTTTCTGTCTAGACGACCCGCTCTCAGCAGGGCAGGATCCAGGGTGTCTGGTCTGTTGGTCGCCATAATGACCTTGGTTTGGCCGAGGTAGTCAAAACCGTCCATTTGGTTTAGCAGCTCCATCAATGTACGCTGGATTTCTCTGTCTGCTGAGGTACCTTCTGAGAATCTACGGCCACCAATGGCATCGACCTCATCCATGAAAATAATGCAGGGCTCGTGCTCTTTGGCGTATCCAAACATTTCACGAATCAGACGTGCAGATTCACCAATATACTTGTCAACAATGGCCGAAGCGGGCGAGAAGATAAAGTTGGCACCGATAGTAGCAGCGACTGCCTTTGCCAGTAACGTCTTTCCGGTTCCCGGAGGACCATACAGCAAGACACCCTTCGGCGGCTTGATGCCTACACGAATAAAGAGCTCTGGGTTCTTGAGGGGCAATTCAATGACCTCACGGAGCTCTCTGATTTGCTCATTGAGACCGCCAATGCCACCAAATGTGAGAGAACCTGGCTCAAACGTCGTCATGTTGTAAACCAGAGGATCGACTTCTCTGGGCAGGATTCTCATAATGGTGAGCGTGGTCATATCGAGAGTGACTCTTACGCCCTGTTTGAGCAGTTCGCGCTTGATGGAGTTTCTGCAGCCGACAATGTAGCGAGGGCCGTTTGATGCTTTGACAATGAATCTCTCTTCGTCGAGTTGTTTGAGCACTTCACCAATGATTTGGCCAACGCTTTGCAGGGCCTTGATATCGTTTTCGGTCTGGTCGTACTTCTTGTCCAGGTCGCGCATTGACATGCGCAGGTTCTTGAGCTTTGCGTCCCATTCTCTGTGGTCTCTGAGCTTCTTTTTGTAATCCTCGAGGGCCTTTTCACGTTCTGGGTCGACAAACGACTGATCTTGGCCGGTCTCGTTCTCGAGAGCAGCGAGCAGGGGGTCTTGTTCAGATGCCATCTTGGATATCTGTTGTGGTTGCCACTGGTGTATAAGGATTAGATGATGTGAGAGTGGTGAAGTTGGGAGTGGTTAGGTAGTGTGGGTGTAGAGTCGGGGTGTGTGCTTAGAAGCGGTCCAGGGAGAGGCAGACAGGACAAAGATATTGAAATATTGTTGATCTAATAAATTATTTGTTTTGATTATATATTCAGGAATACTCTCCTTGTAGTTTTGTCAATAGTCCATGGAACTCTAGTCTGTGGAAGTGCCAGGAAGCTCATAGTCTAATCTGCCACGGGCTCAACTGTCGGTGTGCATTGGGAGAGCGACTATTCTGGGGGAGGCGGTCTAATTATTTAGTATGGTGGGAGGGAGTGGCCAACTATTGTCTGTTGCTGACTCTTGCGAGTGCTATCACTTGTGCTTGGGAATAGTGACTTGAAAGTTCAACCACTGCGTAGTGAGTAGAAAACAGTCACTGGACAACAACTCAGGAACCAACTCGCAGAATCAAGTCATTGAAATCGAGTCATTGAAATCAGCAATTGCCTTCTATAGTTGGAGAAATTCTGATTTATCTTGAATATCCTCTTCTATTAATTCCTCTCCGCTCCTCCCCCCTTCTCTTCTCCCCCTTCTCCATCTCCACCCAACACCCACTAAATTGTGAAATTTTAAGACTCTCCAACCCCTAAATCAACGATGGAGTTTGAGGCCGTGGTTCTCTGCGGACCAGGTAGAAACCTGAAGCCGTTCAACTCTACAAGAGACTCTGTCATTCCAAAGGCTCTTCTGCCCATTGCAAACAAGCCAATGCTGAGCTACGTGGTTGACTGGTGCAAACAGGCACTCTTTTCGCATATCACCGTCGCCTGCGACATTAACTCAAAGCCCAAGATCGAGCAATACCTAGAAACTCATCGAATAAGCGGAGTCTCTGTTGTCGGCACTGATCTTGAGAACACTGGAGACATCATTAGCCACTTGCACCTCAAGACTGATTTCGTGGTGGTTCCTTGTGACTTGATTACAGACGTCAAACCCCAGGATTTGATTGACATTTTCAGATCGAGACAGCCTAATATTCTGCTGACCTCCTTCTTTTACAAAAACACACTTGCAGACAAAAAGAACCTTGAAAATGACTATATTGTACACACACCTGACAACATTCTGCTGGATTCGTATTCGCGAGAGCTGGTGCACCATCAGAAGGCTCTCAAGCTGCGAATGATCATGATGTGGCGCCATGACAATGTTCTGGTTTCCACCGATGTCTTTTCGTCCTCTATCTGCTTTTGCTCGTCACAAGTCACGAGGCTGCTGAAGAAGGGCAAGCACCATGAGCACGCAGACGACCCAGATGCTATTCACCCGGTTGCTGTTGAAAACAGGTCCTGGCACAAGGTCGTCAGAGACATTGGCCGTCGTTCCTGGAGACACAAAAAGCCACTCAAAGAGGTGAGCTACCGCATGATTGACGACAAGAATGTTTTTATTAGATGCAATAATCTGATCTCTTACATGGAAGGCAACCGAGAAGTGCTCAAGAATGTTGCCAAAGAAAAGGCTCAGAGCAGGAGAACGGGTCAATCGTCTGCTCCACCGGCTGCACAGGCAGTCGGAGCCGCAAATGTCGGACCTGACGTTGTTGTTGGCAGCAATTCTCAGCTGGGCGAGAAGACTGTCATCAAGAAGAGTGTCATTGGGAATGACTGTGTGATTGGCAAGAAATGCCGAATCAATGGTTCCATCATTCTCGATGGTGTGACGATAGAAGACGACGTGCTGCTAGAAAACTGTCTGGTTGGAAAGGGTGCCGTTGTCAAGCACAAGGCTCACATTGTATCTTGTACAGTGCAGGGCGACAATACTGTCGCCGCTGGTTTCCAGGGCAAGAATGAGACTCTGCTGCGCGTCTCTGGTGCCGTGGTGACGGCCTTTGAAGGTGACGATGAGGAAGACGAGGACTCTGACGATGACAGTGAGGAGTACGACGAAGACGAAGAAGAAGAGTTAATTGAAGACGACGACGATCTATTTGAGTAGTCTATATTTCTGTAGATTGTATTTTCTAAAGATGTATTTAGATTTTTCCAGACTCAACTTTGGTCAGAGTCCATTGCAGTGAGTCTCTCTACTTGGTGTTCCCACTAAGTGTAAGCCCAACGCCCCAGAGGACGTGACTGAATCACCAATTTTTTAAATACTGAAATTTCACCACAAAAAACCACCCCATAAAACATATATAAAATCATGGCTGCAGAACCAAAGACTCTCGTTCTCGAGAACACGTCGAGACGAGACGAGCTCATTGCCAATGAAAAGAAATACCAAAAGTTATGGCAGGAGGAGAAGCTCTTTGAGATTGATTCCCCAGACATTTCTGGCGAAACTGGCGCCGAAATGAGGAAAAAGTATCCAAAGTTCTTCACCACCATGGCATATCCTTACATGAATGGTACTCTCCACGCCGGTCATTCCTTCACCTTGTCCAAGGCCGAGTTTGCTGCTGGTTACGAGCGCATGCTTGGAAAGAAGGCGCTTTTCCCTCTTGGTTTCCACTGCACGGGAATGCCCATTAAGGCCTGTGCTGATAAATTGGTTCGTGAGGTTGAGCTTTTTGGACAGAATTTTGAAAATTCCCCAGTCGAGGTGGAGGGCGAAGAGGAGGCCGCTCCTGCGACCCCCGCCGAGAAGACCGACCCCACAAAGTTCAAGGCCAAAAAATCAAAGGCTGTCGCCAAGCAGGGCCGTGCCAAGTACCAGTTTGAAATCATGCTCCAGTTGGGCATTCCCCGTGAACAAGTTCACAAGTTTTCTGACGCTTCCTACTGGCTCGAATACTTCCCCCCACTCTGCAAGAGAGACTGCATCAACTTTGGTGCCAGAATCGACTGGAGAAGATCGTTTGTTACCACTGATGCTAACCCTTACTACGACGCCTTTGTCAGATGGCAAATGAATGTTCTCAAGGGTCTTGGAAAGATCAAGTTTGGCGAGCGTTACACCATTTACTCGGCCAAGGATGGTCAGCCATGTATGGACCACGATCGTCAGTCCGGCGAGGGTCTCGGTCCTCAGGAGTATGTTGGTGTCAAGATGGAGCTTCTTGCCTGGCCTGAAAGCGCTCTCGCCCAGGTCAAGAAGGAGTTCCCCGAGTTTGACGAAAAGGCGAACAAGACTTTCCTTGTCGCTGCCACTCTTCGTGCAGAGACCATGTACGGTATCACTGCCTGTTTTGTGAGTCCCAAGATCAATTACGGTCTCTTCAAGGCTGCCAACGGCGAGTTTTACATCACCACCGAGCGGGCCTTCAAGAACATGTGCTTCCAGAACCTTACTCCAAACAGAGGTGACTGGAAGGCTTCCGCCTTTGTCAGCGGTGCTAGCCTTATTGGTGCTGATGTCAAGACTCCAAGCATCTCTGTCCACCCTAAGGTTAAGCTTCTCCCCATGGAGACCATTCTTGCATCCAAGGGCACTGGTGTCGTCATTTCCGTTCCTTCAGATTCTCCAGATGACTATATCACCATGCAGGACCTTGCCAACAAGCCAGAATACTACAAGATTGAGAAGGAATGGGCCACGGACTACCCTGTCATTCCAATCATTACTACTCCTACGTACGGTGATATCACTGCCGAGGCTCTTGTCAAGGAACTCAAGATTCGCTCGCCAAAGGATAAGGATGCTCTTACCAAGGCCAAGGAGCTTGCCTACAAGGAAGGCTTCTACCAGGGTATCATGCTCACTGGCAAGTACAAGGGCGAGAAGGTCGAGGATGCCAAGCCCAAGGTCCGTGACGACCTCATTGAGCTTAAGGAGGCCTTTGTCTACTCTGAGCCGGAAGGTATTGTCATGTCAAGATCTGGTGACGAGTGTGTTGTTTCTCTTGAAGACCAATGGTACAGTGACTACGGTGAGGACACCTGGAGATCAGAGGCTACCGACTGTCTCAATTCCATGGAGACATTCAACGCTGAGACTAAGAATGCATTCCTCAAGTGTCTTGACTGGCTCAAGAACTGGGCTCTTTCTAGAACCTACGGTCTTGGTACTAAGATCCCTTGGGATCCCAAGTACCTTGTGGAATCTCTCTCTGACTCCACCATGTACATGGCCTACTACACTGTTGCTCACTTCCTTCACGGTGACATTTTTGGCAAGACTCCAGGTCGTTTTGACATTCCTGCCGAGAAGATGACTGATGAAGTCTGGGACTACATTTTCTGCAGAAGAGAAAACATCAAGAGCGATATCGCTCCTGAACATCTTGCCGCTATGAGAAAGGAGTTTGACTACTTCTACCCTCTTGACTGCCGTGTCTCGGGTAAGGATCTTATCACTAACCATCTTACATTTTTCATCTACGTCCACACTGCTGTATTCCCCAAGGAGCTCTGGCCACGCGGAGTCCGTGCTAATGGTCACTTGATGCTTAACGGTGAGAAAATGTCAAAGAGTACCGGTAACTTTATGACTCTCGAGCAGCTTACCCAGAAATATGGTGCTGACGCTGCAAGAATTGCTCTTGCTGACGCCGGCGATACTCTCGAGGATGCTAACTTTGATGAGGCTAACGCTAACGCTGCAATTCTTCGTCTCCACACTCTCAAAGAATGGTCTGAGCAGATGGTTGCTGGTTCTTCCGAGCTCAGAGCTTCTGGATCCCCATACAACTACATTGACAAGTTCTTTGACAATGAGATGAACGAGCTCATCATTGCCACTAAGAAGGAGTACGAGCTTACTAACTATAAGCTTGCTCTCAAGAGCGGTCTTTTTGATTTCCAGATTGCTCGTGATTACTACAGAGATGCTATTGGAAGCGTTGGTATGCATAAGGACCTTGCTGTTCGCTACGTGGAGACTCAGGCACTTTTGCTCTGCCCAATTGCTCCTCACTTTGCTGAGTACATCTGGAGAGATCTCCTCGGCAAGAAGGGCTCTGTCCACGATGCAAAGTTCCCTGAGGTTACTCAGCCCGTTGACATTTCAATGAGTGCTGCACTCAGATATGTAAGAGGTGTTTCCAGAGCTATTCGTGAAGCCGAGGGTGCCGCCGCCAAGAAGGCAAAGAGCAAGAAGGGTGGTGTTATTTACGATGCCAAGAAGCCCTCTTCTCTTACCCTTTACATTGCCAAGTCCTATCCTGACTGGCAGGGTCCTTATGTTGATCTTGTTGCCAAGCACCTCAAGGGCCTTTCTCTCGACTTGACCCCAGAGGTTAAGCAGGAAGTAGGAAAGCTCGGCGATGTGAAGCGCGGTATGCAGTTTGTTAACTTCCTCAAGACCCGCATTGGCAGCGGTGAGCCCGTCAATGAGGTGCTCAACCGCCAGCTTACGTTTGACGAGATTGACGTTGCATTGGAGTCACTTGAGATCTTCCAACGTAGTGCGTCATCGACCACGATTGAAAAGATCACTGTGGTTATTGTCGACGATGGCAAGGGAATCAATGCCGCCACCAAGGAGACTGTCGAGGTGCCCACTACCAAGGCTGTTCAGGACGCAACACCCGGCAAGCCAGCCGTTGTAATTGAGAACATTTAGAGACCGTTAAGTGTCGCAATTTGCCATAGAAAAATAATACTGTTGCAAAAATTCACTCGCCGCTGCTTGCGCCGTTCGTAGATTTTGCCAAATCTGGCAGCTTTATCTTTGGGGGCTTGGCCTTATCGCTGCTCGCCGAGAGCTGAATCACGGGTACCCTACGGATACGCCGGTGCTGGCCGGGATAGAAGCAGAGCCGCCTGGATTCTGCGGACACTAACATCCTAATCGAAAGGAACAACCAAATCCAAAAAGGCAAGCAGCAACCCCGAAAGTAGACGCAAATTGCTGTGCAGCCTGAGGGGTACGGCTACGGCCGCAGCGACTCTACCGGAACATATTTGCTCCCGGGGGAGCACTGGGAGACAAAGGAAGGCCATCTCAAGCTATCTCAGCACTTCCAGCAGAGTTCTCGGCATTATCCAATACTAATCTTCCTTTCGTGCAACGAAATTGTGGACATCGGCGGTAACGTTACGAGTGCCGATATCACAGCTCATGCAGACATGTGCCTCCCAACATTCAAGATAGGGAAAATATTTGACAAGACGGCTGTGGCGATGACTGCTGAGGCCAAGTACCTGACGGCAAAATGGCTCAGGAGAACAAGGACATAGAGGGCTAAAAAATCACCCAGACATGGCTAAGAACTCCAATTTTGCCACCAGTTGTAGCGTATTTTTGGTAGTCATTAGAGTAGTCTTCTTGTGCGGTCGAAGCGACTTGTAGACAGTAAGCAAGTGCCTTCCCATGCACTTCGCAACGAGTGTGTGTCCGAGAAGCCCGGTCGCTTTCCCTTTACAATAGCGGACGTTGCGCATAGTGATAACCGCCCCGAAAAACAAAGAGACAAAAACGTTGAGAAATAGCAATTCCATAGTCTGGCAGTTTTCCTCTTGGTTCCTGTGGTGTTTGGATTCACAATCGCACCGTAACGTCTTTAGCGTCATGTTCCCGATTTCGGCTACTGGCAGAGGTCTCAGCTGCACCGTTGAGATCCTGTCATCATCATGAAGAGGGACGTCTTCTGGCCGTTGCTGCCGCACATTTGCTGTGGGGGCTACTCGCCGAATGGAGTCAGTCTCCGTGTGATAAAGATTGTAGGTATATAAAGACCCCTTCGATCCCCTAGTTTATAGCCCATACCAACAATGAAGACTTCTTCTCTTATCGCTGCTGCCGGCCTGGCAACAGGTGCCGTTACCTATCCACTTAAACCAGTGAAGTACTCTGCTACTTCTGTAAACAGGACTTCGTCCGACAAATTTATCTTGGACAATGACGGTTTCAGCCCACTGTACGCTCTGTTCCCTCTCAGCGCTGGCAAGGAGGTTGTTGGCGTCAGCGGTGCCATTGGTGACTACACTGTCGAGGACGCCGTCTACTATAACTACAAGTCACTGGCTCCAAGCAACCTTGACAAGTGTATTCCAGGTTATGTTGGATCGTCTCAGTCATTCATTAGAACCAACGACACCTTCCACATCTGGGAGAATCTCTTTGGTGAGCTTGTCTGGCAGGGACTTTTCACTGACGGCTACGAAAGGGTGGTCCCTGCTGGCTTCCAGAACTTCACAGACATTGTTTACAATGATACTGTGTCTGCGTCTGATTTCATGATCAGCCAGGTCAAGGCATACCCTGGTGAGGTCACCATTGTCGCCGCTGGTGGCATGACCAACGTAGCACAAGCTATTATGCAGTACCCAGAACTGCCCACCAAGGCCAAGAAGCTGGTCATCATGGGCGGTTATGTCGATGGTCAGGTTGCTCAAGTTACTGGCGGTGACTTTATCAATGACATGTACACCGATATCAACCTCATGGTTGACCCTGAGGCTGCTCAGAAGACATTGACCGCCGGATGGAAAGAGCTGGTTATCTGTGGTAACATCACTTCCCAAATCTTCCCTACCCAGAATTTTCTCAATACCCTTGTCAATGCCACTGGTGCAGGTATCGGTTCCATCGTGTCCAATAACAGCTACGCCAACATTGAGAGCTACGTTGGCAATGGTACTCTTGCCGATGGTGTGTTCCCATTCTGGGATGAGGTTGCTAGTGCTGTTGCGACTTGGCCTGAGATTGTCACATCGTCGTACGAGGCCTACGTCTCGGTTGACACTTCATTCAACTCTCCTTTCTATGGCAGCCTTAGAATCCTGCCCAAGGACCTTAACCCACCCAAGGGCTATCTGACAGGTAAGGCCACAATGGTTACTGGTATTGATCTTGAGGCTTTCTACACTAAGGCTGCTGATGCTCTGCTCACTGACTACTCAAACTACTGTTCCAAGAATACCACCACCTATCTGACTGGCAACGGTACAATTTCCAACCTCACTGTCACATACTAGAATGTTCACTAGAATGGCAAATAACTATACCACCTTGTACAATAGCTAAATTCCAGGATTGGGGGAATATGTATTAATATTAAGTTCACCAGATAGTAATGCTATTGGAATGGTTGACCTAGCAGGCTTCATAAGTAGACGCCTCCTGCTATCGTACGCTAGTCTCGCTGTGGAAGATGAGTGCCTGCTTTGAGATCAGTTTGATATAAAAAGGAAGAAGGAGCCTGCATTGTATTTCACGTTCAAAGGAATTCAATATCAAAAAAGCCCCTACTTCTCATTTCCTTGTCAACCCAACTTGACGGTCGGGGTTTGGGTGTCCATTACTAGCAGTTGCCCGTTGCTGGGTATCCATTACTGGCGTTAAGTAATCTAAGAGCGGTCCAGCTTGCATGAGAGACAGCGACAAGATGGACGCCGGAGAACATTGGGCGATTGCAATTTCACCTTAATTGAGCCCTTTGGATCGGTTTACAACCTAGAGAGAAATGGCCAAGTACCACTATTTTTGCACGAATTATAGATACTTCGATCAACTAGGTTAATCTATAGGTCGATCGCATAATCTAGAGGCCGCGTAATGACTACTTTCCATAACAGGAAAAGATATTATATAGTACTGGTTGCGCGATTTCCAGTCACTTCAATAGTCTACTTCTTAGCGAACAAAGTACATAGTTTGAAACGTGCCTTGTGTGCACGTCCTCTAATTCTATGACTATCAACAAATCACACCCAGATCGGCAAGACTTGATTACACGAAGGAAACTCTACACTAGAAACGCACAAGGGTTATAAACAAAATTATGGTATCAATTCAAAGGATTGTTACATTTTCCAATTCATGACTTAAACAAGCATCACAAATAGCGAAGCAACGAAAGCAAGACCGAATCCAACCTGTGCATGAGGAGCACCAGCGTGGCTAGTCGACGACGCGGCAGCAGCACTGGAAGCACCAGCAGCAGCACTGGAAGCACCAGAAGCAGCGGCAGAAGCAGCAGACTTGGCGGCGGATGCAGCACTGGTGGCACCAGAAGCAGCGGCAGACGCAGCAATAGAGGCTTCAGACTTTGCAGCAGAGGCAGCGACAGAAGCTCCAGAAACTGCGGCAGAGGCAGCGGCAGAAGCTCCCGAAGCAGCAGCAGAGACGGCGGCAGAGACCTCAGAGGCAGCGGCAGAAGCAACAGCAGAAACGGCAGTGGCAGCAGCAGAGGCAGCAGCACTTGTGGCCTCAGATGCAGCAGCGTCTCTGGCATCAAGCCACTTCCAGCTGAACTGAACACCGCCCTTACTAGTTGGACAAGCCATGGTGCTGGTGGTAATACCACATTGAGACTGTGCCTGCGCGAAGAAAGCTGTAAGATGGGTATCACACTTAGGGTAGTAGTGCTGACAGTTCAAACACTGGCTGAAGAGTTGGAAGTTGTTCTCCATCAGAATGCAGCAATCCAAATGGAGCCACGACTGAACTTGCCAGTTAAAGTAGGCAACATCGCAAACAGCCTGGCACTCGAGCTGAGAGATAATTCTCGAGCCCCACCAGCCGCCCCACCAGCCAGTAGCCAAAGGTGGTGGACATGTTGATGTAGGGGTCTTAGAGGTAGGCTTGCTTACTGGTGCAGAAGAAGCAACAATAGAGGAAGGCTTACCAGGTGCGGAAGAGGAAGGCTTACCAGGTGCGGAAGATGGAGCAGCGGAAGATCCACCGGCCGACGAACCGGCGACAGACGATGGAGCAGCGGAAGATGGAGCACCAGAAGATGGAGCACCACCACCACAGGTGTTGGCACAAGTGCTTGGAAGAGCTGGAGGAGCAGAGTTGCTT
>PPLG03000035.1:0-51877 GCA_003706415.3 Deakozyma indianensis
GAAGAAGCAGCGGCTGACGAAGAAGCGGCTGATGAAGAAGCAGCGGCTGACGAAGAAGCGGCTGATGAAGAAGCGGCAGCTGTTGAAGAAGCAGCTGTTGAAGAAGCAGCTGTTGAAGAAGCAGCTGTTGAAGAAGCAGCTGTTGAAGAAGCAGCTGTTGAAGAAGCAGCTGTTGAAGAAGCAGCTGTTGAAGAAGCAGCTGTTGAAGAAGCAGCTGTTGAAGAAGCAGCTGTTGAAGAAGCAGCTGTTGAAGAAGCAGCTGTTGAAGAAGCAGCTGTTGAAGAACTAGTTGATGATGAGGAGACAGCCGAGGTAGAAATATCCGTTGAAGAAGGTGCTGGGGAAGAAACTGCAGACGTAGATGATGTGGACTGTGTGGTTGAAGAAGGTCCTGGAGGGCAGGTGGGGTTCTGGTTGTAAACACCGCAACCAGAACCAAAGAACCCCTTCATTAAGATGCTCGTATTAGCATCCGTATAGCCTCCGAAGGAACAGGCCAGACAGTTATATGTTTCAGTATGATAGTCGTTACCAATATCACAGTAACAATTCCTGTCTGTGGAGTCACATACACTAACTTCCTGGACCGCTGCAGCACAGTAAACAGCACAGCTAGACGCGGAAGTGTCGACAGCTGGTGAACAAGTACTCTGAGCCACATAAGGAGGCCATGAACTATAGGTTGATCCAGCAGCCTGGGCTTTAGCAAAGGTTGCCAGAGCGGCCAGAGCGGAGACACCTGAAAGTGACAGTGATGAGAACTTCATTAGCACTCGTAAGCTTTCAATGAAAGGGTATCAAACGAAGGTTAGGCGTTAGCTGACTGTATGTCATGGGTGTCTGCACAAATATATAGAGACGGAACAGGGCTCATGCCATTTGGTTTAGCGAAAACACCCATACTGCAGACTGATACATGCACCTGCCATGCAGGACCAACATTGATCCGTGAGAGATATTCACATTCTCATGAGAGAGCGTCAAATAGGGATCGTCTTCATGCCAGAGCAGCGAGTACTAGGATTTGGCATAAACAGCATCAAATACCAGGTGTACATGTAGTAGATAGAGCATTAGTTAAAGCGATAGAGAAATACGCTTGGTGCGTGCACGGAATATCGCCGACATGTTCTTTCGAAGGCTGCGGCCGCAAAGTAAGCCACAATCACCAACCTCCGAGACAAATTAGATAAACTTCTGCACTGCATCCTGAGAGAGATGCACTTTGCCCCGATTGTTGATTGATGCGAATGCGCGAGCATTTGCACACGGGATAATGACTACACAGCACCAACAAGCCAGCCCAGTCCCGTCTCAACGAACTATGCACCCGCCATTCAGACTTTCGATCTCATCCCAGGAGGCGAACGTCTTCACCGATCTGGCATACGCAATGCAGGTGCATGGGCTACGATTTTTGACGAAATGTCGATATGCCCCTAGTTTGGCGTCCAGCAGGAAGGGGCCGTGGCCACAAGGCACCATGAGGTAATCTGACATATTCTTTTTCCTACCAGCTCGGACCTACCTAATCAAGAATCAGTCTGCAACATGCTACAGCTAAGGTGATTTCAGTGGCTACTCAGGGGCTGCGCGAGGGATCGTGGGACCTCTCTGACAGCGATGGAACTTAACGGCCGCCCAGTTAGCCTGTTGACGGCATGCTCTTGGGCATGCTTCTGAACCTCACTACTCACCCTAAATTCAAGTCGCTAAGATCCAGGGTTCAATCATGTACACCCGGCTAAATTTTTCTAGCCGACGCTTAGCTCCTAACGCCGCCGTATTGCTGCCAGTGAGCTCCGAAATGTGCCCAATGTGGTATAGTCGTTAGCTAAAAACTTCCCTGGTGGTCTGTGCGTCGAGTCTTGCAGTTTGCAGCTGTTAGTGCATTTGCGCGGCAGAGTTGGCTTCCCGAGAGCCTCAACCACAGTTACCAACGGAGTTTCACAATGATAATGGTTGAACATACTAGCCAGTGGCCTTGGCACTAAACGCTCTATGATCGGAACCAACGACTGGATTGTTGTCGCCGGTATTTACCTGCTTTCCGGAATGGCAGGGATGTCTACAGCTAAACCCTGACCGGGAGCAAGGCCCATGGACAGACTCCGCGTCAACGCCTGACACTTCGTAAGCGAATCCCAATAATCTGAATAATACCACTGTTCTGAGAAAGCGGGCGCGGCACGGCCATTCGGGCATAGTATTGAAATTCCGCTATTCACAATGTGGGAAAAGCCCGTGCGGACATGCTTGCGTCTCTGACGGCAGCAGTATAGTGCGTAAATGCTGCGAGCTCGGGCCGTTCGGGGGTCCAGCGCTAGCGAGCAAAGAAACCGAACGGGAAGAAACCGAAGGAAAGAACCTGAAGAAATGAAACCATAACAGTTATCTCTGTGTATTTCTCAACTACCTCAGGAATGTTTGACCCCTGCCAAATGCCTCTCATAGCTAAGCACATACCCTGCCTGGCAAGCTGACAAAAATCTCACTGCGGTGAGATGCATGGACTACTCTGAACAAAGACATTTGTACGCCATCTCATGCAGAGAAGGAATAAACGGTATTCACTAGAGTCTAGATCATTCAACGAGAGCGTCTCGGATGTCGCTCGCTGATTTGGTTAGAGTTCTCTCCAGTGGCTCGCCTGCTTTTTTTTACAGATGCGTCATTATGCTCACTTTGTGGCAGCGGCTGCAGCCGTCGAAGGGAGATATCGGGCGACGACAACGACGACGACAAGGTGTCACAGTGGGAGACGCGCAAAGCTGCATATCAGGAGGGGGCATTGCTTTGACTGTGAGCTGTGACACAGCCTCGTACTGTCCAATATTTGCTCACTATTTTTGGCCGAATTTTTCGGCGAACAGCCTCCTCTACTTGAGTCAAATTCAGGCTTGTTATACTGTATGGCAGGCATATAAGGGGGTTACAGATCTGTTAGTCTATGATCATTAACGTTACGGTAGTGCTGCCCCGGAGTCATCCACAGCATCGCCCAGATATAGACGTTTCCCCTCCGATTTCTTGCATACTGCCGTTATGTATTGTGAGCCCCAAACCGCTGAATGGGGGAGGCACTACTATTGTCTCGAGACTGCCCGGCAGAATGTTGGCGAGGCCAAACAAGAGTTGGCAACTTGAGAATCTATCGACGAATGTGGATTAATACAGAAACGCGACTGCGTGGCTAAACAGCCAACAAACCAAAATATTATCTAAATAAATACATTCGCAGTCGCGTAACCTAACCATAGAGGGAGCCGAGCCAGCGACTCAGCAGCATCTCCTCTACTTGGTCGCGGGATCTGTCGACTCTCTTGACTGCAGGGCTAGAAACTCTGAGAGCATCAAGGTTATTTTGTGCATGAGGTGTCAGGCCCTGATACAACTTCATCATTTGCTCAAGATGAAGATAATCTGAACTGTCAGTGGACATACCGGCCTGTGCAGAGGCAATGAGCTGCTGGAAAGCAGAATCGGGGACGGGCTTTTTTGACG
This sequence comes from Deakozyma indianensis, assembly GCA_003706415.3. Classification (NCBI taxonomy): domain Eukaryota; kingdom Fungi; phylum Ascomycota; class Dipodascomycetes; order Dipodascales; family Trichomonascaceae; genus Deakozyma; species Deakozyma indianensis. Next base: position 3,505 of record PPLG03000035.1, read on the forward strand.
TTCCACGACGTGTTTCTGGCGTGAAATGATCGGTCAGTGATATCTTGGATGAACTTGCGCTTGGTTGTGGAGGATGCGACATCTTGGAGTTCTGGACAGTAGCTTGACTACCAATGGTTGAGCTCATTGCCGATGAGATGTTACTTGCCAGCGAAGAAACCTCTTGAGGTGGGGTGGGTGGGAGTGCATGATGAGACAAGTCTGATGATGTTGAAATGGATGATGCTGGAGTCATGTCAGTGCTGAAGTTGGGCTTGATCGTATCAAAGTCCCATCCATTTTCTGCCTTCTCAACCATGAGGGTTCTGGACTGTGGCTGGATCTTCTTCTTGCTCTTTTTAGGGGATGGATTCACGCTGGCGAAATCTCTTGCTCTCTCGATCAAAGAGAGCATGCGATCCGTGCTACCTGCTGAGCGGATAAACTTGTGTCGCAGTAGCTGCTTGATACTTGGGCGACGAGTCACGTCCTTCTGTAGGCACTGATAGATGAAGTCCTTGAATGCATAGGAAAAGTCGCCCGTTAGCTGTGGAGGAGGATTGTCGGGAATTAGCATGAGAACCTTCATGGGGTGGTATTTGTTAGCGAGTGGTGGTTGGCCTTTTGCAAACTCAATTGCGGTGATACCAAGAGACCACACGTCTGCCTTGTACGAATAATCCTGCTGTTGGATGACCTCAGGCGCCATCCAGAATGGTGTGCCAACAAAAGTGTTTCTTCTGCTAAGGTTATTTGAGAGTTGCGTCGCAACACCAAAATCCGCAATCTTGACAGCACCATTTTCAGCGACAAGAACATTGGCTGCCTTCACATCTCGGTGGATTTTGCCGTGTGAATGGAGATACTGCAATCCCAACAGCAGCTCTCTACAAATGACGGCGATGCAATCCTCGTCACAGGGGCCAGCCCTTAGCAGTTCGAGTCCTGATCCACCTCCGAGATATTCCATAATGATCCACAACTCAAAGCCACGTACAAAGCAACCATAATATTTCGTAATATGAGGTTCGTCACAGTCAGCCAAAATAGCAATTTCCTTTTGAATATCTTCGATGTCATCTTCTGACGCCTCCATGTCGATTCGTTTGACAGCAACAATCTGATTTGTCACCTTGTCGCGAGCCTTGTGCACTACGCCAAACGAGCCTCTGCCCAGCTCATCGAGGATATCAAAGTCATCGGAAGAGTACTGGCGTTCATTTACAGATGAAACGGACGATGCAAAGCTCCGCTGCGACGCAACACTGCTCTCAGATGATGAGCGGTATGCCGAAGCTGTCATGGCAAAATGTGGGAATGAAGAAGGAGTGACGGGAAGGAAGGCACAAAAGTTAAGACGCTGTTGCTCTCTGTAGGCCCCTTATTTGTGGGTCTCTGTCAGGGCGGTTTGATAATTATAGGTGTGTTTGTTTGTTGCCTAATTAGGCAAGTCTGACAGGATATGCCCTGCGTCAGACTTGATGACGATGGGCGATGGTAAGGTGTTGTGAAAAGCTTAAGGCGTTATTATTTGACAATTTGTTTCAGCGCCGCTTTTGGAAAGCGATTTAATCTGGATTTTACTTGCTAGAATAGATATTTCGTTGGTAGTACTGTCGGCAGACCTGGTGTTTTATCTTGAGAACCGGATCAGCAAAAGTGGAGCCAGTGAGAACACATGTGACTTTTGGCGATGCCTTAGACCCTTGTGATGTTTTACGATGTCTTGGAAAATGGAATAGACAGGGGTTGACTGGGGAAATCGGTGCGATCAGGCGACCGCTTCGAGGTAGCCGGTCAGCAGGCGTGGTAAGTGAGCGCTATTGATCAGGCACAAATATTCATTACTTTAGTCTGTATTAAACTACACTTGATAGAGTAGCTACTCCGCGCCTAAGAAGCCTCGGGCTGTTATAGCAGTCCAAACTGCCCCATTTCCTGTGTAACCCAGTAGTTTCATTATATTATGTGTTTTGTCCCGTTGTGTTATTTTCATTATGGCATGTACACAACAGTCACAATACTCCAAACCCTAGAAAGGTCGCGCATTTATTCACCTTCACAACGAATCTCAATCTCCACCACAGACTAATCAGAAATGTACGTTAAAATGCGGTCTCTTGGCACTGCTGCGTGATATGGAAATGATTCCAAATGACGCAGCAGAGAGTCATGATACACCGTATTGTCAGCTGTCAACGAATCTTTCAGAAGACACCCGTTGAGCCCCGAGTATCCTCTTGGTGGTAATGCTTAGTGTACATGTTGCCAGAGACTTAGAGCAAAATAGAGTAACTAGTTACTAACCCCAGGGCCCGCACTTCTGTTCTCGCTGACGCTCTTAAGTCCATCACCAACGCCGAGAAGGCTGGCAAGAGACAGGTCCTTATCAGACCTTCTTCCAACGTCATCATCAAGTTCCTTCAGGTTATCCAGAAGCACGGTAAGTACAAAGATTTCAGGCTTTCATTCGAGCTGATAACTGGATGAACTGGTGCAAAGTCCATCACCTTTTGTCTTTTAAGTGTTCGATATATTAACCGCTTTATATTTGTCGGCGAAGGACTTTTTTGACTCCATTGCCGTTGAATCTGAAGCGTACATTTATGTCCGAAAACAAAATTTCTAACCCAGGATACATTGAGGACTTCGAGTGGGTTGATGACCACCGTGCTGGCAAGATCGTCGTCCAGCTTAACGGTCGTCTCAACAAGGTTGGTGTCATCTCACCTCGTTTCAACGTCAGAATTGGCGACATTGAGAAGTGGGTCACCAACCTCCTCCCATCCCGTCAGTTTGGTTACATCATCCTGACCACCTCCGCTGGTATCATGGACCACGAAGAGGCCAGAAGAAAGCACGTCGCTGGCAAGATTCTTGGTTTCGTTTACTAAGCGCCTTAGCAACTAATATTTCTATATCAAAAGTTTTGTTTTTGTAGGATGTACTATTTATTGTTTCTGCTTTTCATTAGTCTTATTATCTATGTTTTTGCTTTGGCATGTGCAGATCAGCCGGAATATCAAAATACGCTTTATGGTGCCGAAACGGAGTGACCATGGGATTCCACGACAACTAGCTTCATTTCACGATAGTCTAAATTCTCAGTGCCATCTTATCCAGTTCTCCGCATCATTTGTGCCCCAGCTAAAAGATTAACACCTTTGCTTGTGCCAAATGCCAAGCCTCAATAGCCCATCGCTCACTTTCCTTGATCCTTGACATGCTCAGTAACATCCATCCCCTCCAATCCTTCCTTCTCAAAGTATTGGCAATGGTCAACATTGAGACGTCTTCCCAGCAACGTAGTGGCATTCAAGTTATCAACAGCTAAAACCGTGGACCGCTGGTCCTCGTACTTGAGAAACCCAAATCCTCGCGATTTGCCTGTCTGCTCATCGCGCATAAGATTGATATACACCGGGTTTCCATACTGGCTGAAAAGGATAAGTAAATCACCTTCCGTCAGTCTAGGATCCACTCCTACAAACTTGACAAACGCCGTGTCGTTGTAATCATTATGCCATGAGTTTGCAAGGGAAACCCCGCGTATGAGCTCCTCTTCGTTGATACGTTGCACTGTTGACATATCAAACTGAACTATTCTCAGGAAATGAAATCTCTTCAACTCGCCAACTCTTCCCAATAGGTTCCATAAACAAGTCCATGTCAAAACTGGAGATTTTCAAAACGCCCATCAAAATAAATAGTCCCTGTATGAGCCACGCATTTTTTTGCCTCTAACCACCAGACCCTTCGGAAAGATAGCTATGCTAAGAGCCGTCCGTAGTCGATGGACGGCACATCTGCACTGGGGATCTGATGCTCAGATGCGGGGCAGGGTTGTCGTTTCTACTCTTATTATGCCTTGCCGCAACTATGCATTTGTGAGAAAGAAACCACAGCGAATCCCCCTAACAAGCAAAAGCGATTTAAAAGATCTTCTGAGATTGACGGAATCCTCGTCTTCACCTCAGGCGGCGCCTAATTTCAAGAAAGACCAGTTTTCTATTGATCGAGGAAGTGCGTTGTCGCAACGTCTTAATGACCAGATATTGCGATGCACTGAATTCGACGCACAGGGATCTGTCAAGACTGTTTCTGGCGAAATGAAACGATCAGAACTTCTTCACAAACATGGACTATTTCCGCGAGACTTGCGTAAGATCGATGTTGGCATCTCCTCCATCGTTCCGTCTATCCTTGTCCGTAAGAACCTTACACTTGTGAACCTTTTGCATATTAGAGCCATTATCAAACACGATTCTGTAATTCTTTTTGATGCTTATGGCTCTGCCGATTCGAAAACACAGTCGGTTTTCATGTATGACCTTGGACATAAGCTCAAATACGGATCCAAAACTATGGGAGGATTACCGTACGAAATGAGAGCTTTGGAAGCTATTCTCATTTCGGTTATGACCGCGTTAGATGCTGAGATGCAAGTTCATATCACTGTGATGAATGGAATTCTCAGCGAGCTCGAGGATGATATCGATAGAGAAAAGCTGCGACTGTTACTGATCCAGTCCAAAAAGCTGTCTGCTTTCCATCAGAAAGCGAAACTTATTCGAGATGCACTGGATGAGCTACTGGACCAAGATGAAGACCTTGCAGATATGTATCTGACCGAGGCTGCTGAAGGTCACCCGCGCTCCGCGGATGATGACCATTCGGAAGTGGAGATGCTCGTGGAGGCATACTACAAACATTGCGACGAAATTGTACAGACTGTGGGAAATCTGATTAGCAATACGAGATCCACAGAAGAAATTATCAACATTATTTTAGATTCCAACCGAAACTCTCTCATGTTACTGGACCTGAGATTCCAGATTGGAACTCTTGGTCTAAGTGGCGGTGCTTTCGTTGCCTCTCTTTACGGCATGAACTTGACAAACTTTATCGAGGAAAGCAACTACGGCTTCTGGGCTGTTTCAAGTGTCGTTTGCTTGACATGTATGATTATTATTGTGCACTCCCTGAAACATCTTGCCAGAGTACAAAGAGTAACCATGATGAAAAATAGAAAGAGACATCAATCAGTTAGCATCAAAAAGCTGCTTTGACACCACCCTGCATTATTTATTCACCTTTAACCTCCGACTATGAGTGAGATATAAATATAATATACATTTTTGCATGCTAACGTAAGATTACGGCGGCTGTAATCAATAAGGACGCGGTCCCGGTGGAATAGGCGGTAGACTAGAAGGCGCATCCACTGTCTGACTAGAATAATCACTAGACTGCTGCCTCTCTTGATGATCTTTGCGCCTATAAGGAGGGGTAGTTCTGAATGCATCCTGGCGTTGTCTATAAGGCGGCCTGGGGGCACCACTGCTATCTCTGTCGCCTCTTCTTCTATAAGGTGGTTGTTGGTGATCACGCCTATCGTACCGAGAATTAGAATACGATCTGTCATGATGGTCATATCGGTTGTCGTGTCGGCTGTCGTACCGGTTGTCGTGTCGGTTGTCATACCTATTATCATATCTGCCATTCTCATACCGATTATCAGGTCTGCCATTATCGTATCGGTCGTTCCTGTTACCCTTGTATCGGTTGTCATAGTTTTGACTGTCATATCTAGGACGTTTTGACTCTCCACCAGCGCGCTCGGCAGCTCTTGAGCGCTCTCTTATTCTAGCAGTCAACTCATGGGACTCTTCATATTTTGGTAGGTCCCATACCTTTGCAATAGGAACGCCAGTTTTGAAGAAGTCATGAGTCAGCGCACCACTCGCTGTGAAGCGCTTAGCTGGGTCTAAAGTCAAAAGACCTGAAAGCATAGCTAGAGACTGCCTATCGAGATCTGAAAATACTTTCTCAAGAGACCTTTCGTAAGGACCAATTGTCTCATGCTTTAATTTGAAATACATTGGCCAGGACTCTTCGGTAGGGGATCCCACCAACTTGAATATTTTGTGTGCCTGGTCAATGTCGGAGTCACCAGGCAAAATTGGCCGGCGGTGAAACATCTCCCCAAAAACACATCCAATTCCCCACATGTCTATTGCGGTTGTATAGTTTGGTTGGTTGAGAACGGCAAGCTCTGGGGGTCTGTACCATCTCGTCACAACCATTGCAGTATACTTCGAATCTGTCGAGCCCGCGGTTTCGACTGTAGGTCTGGGACCATCGTATGGTCGCGCGAGACCGAAATCTGCAATCCTGAGCACACCTTCATTGTTGATGAGAATATTAGCAGCTTTGATATCACGGTGAAGATAGCCCTGGGCATGGATATATGCCATTCCTTCAAGTAGCTGCTTCATATAGCATTTGATGTGTGAAACTGACAACTTGACACGAGGATTAACTAGCAAACCAGCTAGGTCATGGTCCATATAAGGCGTAACCATATAAGCGCGGAACTCTTTTCGAGGCTTCGGACTAGGAGTGGGGACACCGTTAAGATTTTCAACGTCTACAACGTCCCTGAAATCAGCAACCATTGCCAGCAGTGGTAAAACGTTCTCGTCGTTTAAAGATTTAAGAATTCGAATCTCTCGCAGAGCGGTTATAGGGAAGCCTTCCTTTTCATTATGAAGAAAGATCCGTTTAAGGGCTACCAGCTGATTACCACGTTTTGCACGTGCTTTATATACTTCGCCAAACGTGCCTTCACCTAGTTTTTTCTCTATTTCATAGTCTAAAAGCTTTGAAGACATTTGACCGTAGGAGGGTAGTATCCACGCACGAAATATTTCTTTCTGGCGAAATACGCCCCGAACTGGATTGGCCTAGAATACGCTAACTAGGTAGCACAGGAATGGACTGAGTCAGAAAGAGGCACTTTTTGGAATAACAAGAGTACTTTATCCGGGACTCATCAGTGGCCGTGTTTTCTCTGCAGCTTGTTCGCTGCACTCCTTCCCGAAACGAACAAGAACTGGGGCATCGCCCCAGTCACGAAACTCCGAGAGTCTTCACAGCAACCAAACCTAGAACGTGCAAAAGTATGATTGCTAAACGTCAATTGAGTTCATTATCAGTCATTTTCAAAGACTATGGTCAGCCGTCCGAGGTCTTATCTGTCATCAAGAAACAGCTGGCTGCTCCGTCTGCAAACCAAGTGCTGGTAAAGACCTTAGCAGCGCCAGTCAATCCTTCCGACATCAACCAGATCGAAGGAGTTTATCCAAGTAAACCGACCTTCACCAAAGACTTTGGAACACAGGATCCCGTTGCCGTTGGTGGAAACGATGGCCTGTTTGAGGTCGTTAGTGTTGGATCGGGTGTCAACGGCTTGAAGGCCGGTGATTGGGCGATTCCTGGTAGAGGTGGAATCGGTACATGGCGATCAACAGGTCTTTTTGACTCTGCTAATCTTCTGAAGATTGAAAATGTAGACGGTGTCAGCCCTTTGGATGCGGTCATGTCGATTGTCAATCCTCCAACTGCATACCAGATGCTCACCAACTATGTGAAACTTGATAAAGGTGACTTTTTCATCCAGAATGGAGCGAACTCCATTGTTGGCAGATCTGCCATTCAGCTGGGACGAATTTGGGGATTAAAATCTATCAATATTATTAGAGACAGAGCAAATGCTGACGAACTTAAGAAGGAACTCACTGATCTTGGTGCTACTCATGTTATCACAGAGTCGGAGCTCAACGATCGCGAATACTCGAAAATCATTAAGAAGGAGTGGAGCAACAATATCAAGCTTGCCCTGAACTGTGTCGGCGGCAAAGCCACTACGAATATGATTAGACACCTTGGCAATAGTGCCCATCTTGTTACCTATGGCGGCATGTCAAAGCAACCTGTCACCATTCCAACTGGCTTGTTTATTTTTAACGATCTGCATTGCCATGGCTACTGGTTGACTGAAGAGATGAAGAAAGACCCTGCAACAAAGCCAAAGATCATGGCAGAGCTGTTCAAGTATATCAAAGCCGGCGAGTTCAAGACGCCGAGCGTGATAGAAGAGACTATTTCTGGCGAGTTTTCTGAGCAGCAAGCACTTGATGTTTTCAACTCTGCCATAAAGGGATCTTCAAAGACTGTTGTCTTGTTTAAGTGATATTCAATATGAGACATTCCTGTACGTATTAGGTTGTCAATCCCGCCAGTTTGTCGGCACCAGTGTGAGACGTTGCATGTAGTACTATTGGCGTTCGCCGTAATGCAAGGGCAATGTAGGTGTGCATGACGCTAATCGAGGTTTATAAAGACAACGCAATTCACTCGAATAACCGAGAAGTTACTGCAAAAAAAGATCATCTAGTACCGTGAAATATGCTTACCTAAATTTAACCAATTTTCTCTCGTTGCCAGTTACTCGATTTTGTTTGTCCTTACGGCCTGTTGTTGCCATCAATGTCCGTACTAGGCGATGCCCAGCGCGTGCTTTTGGTGACTCCATTTTAAAAGTGGCGTTTGTGGCATTTGGCTGTGCAGCACCATGACAAATAGTGGAAATGACGATTCCACGGAAACCACACCACGAAAATCTGACGAGTCTGTGGCAATGTCGACCCCTGGTACATCGGCGGAACCCGAGACTCCGCGTTCTTCCGAGATCTCCAAATTGGAAACAACCACTCGACTAAAGAGACTCAACTTTCTGGTGGAAAAGAGCAAGATCTACTCCAATATTCTCAGTGAGCGACTGGTTAAAAGTGTAGATGGTGCTGATACGGCCCCTCCACAAGAAAGGCAAGATGTTTCCCTTGCAAAGACCATGAAAAAGCCAAAGATTGCTAGTGGACAATCGACACTTGACTGGTTTAAAAAGAAAGAAACTCCAGAACCGTCGACATATCAACAACCGATGTTGGTCTCTGGAGGTACTCTACAACCCTACCAGCTGAGCGGTGTGGAATGGATGGTGTCACTGTACGAAAATGGTCTAAATGGAATTTTGGCTGATGAAATGGGTTTGGGAAAAACCATTCAAACGATTGCATTTTTGGCACATCTCATTGAAAAAGGAGTTAATGGTCCGTTTCTTATTGTGGGCCCTCTCTCGACAATCGACAACTGGTGTAGTGAGTTTGCGAAGTTTGCTCCATCAATCAAAATTGTGAGATACCAAGGAACTATCGACAAGAGGGCTAAAATTCGAAGGCGTGAGATGCGCGAGGTCAAAACTGGCAATACTCCTGTGGTTGTTACGTCGTATGAAATGATTATTAAGGACACAAAGTATCTCAACAACTACCAATGGAAGTATGTCATTGTTGATGAGGGCCATCGTCTAAAGAATATGAACTGCAAGCTCATCATGGAACTCAAACGCTTTAGCTCCGCTAATAGGCTTCTTTTGACCGGAACACCACTGCAAAATAATCTGACTGAGCTTTGGTCTCTGCTGAACTTTTTACTCCCCGAAATCTTTACTGATTTGGAGCTGTTCCATGCGTGGTTCGATCAGAGTTCTGATGACAATTTAGAGATTGATGCAGATTCAAAAAGCTCTTTGATCTCTTCGCTGCATGCGATCCTTCGGCCTTTCCTTCTAAGAAGAGTGAAAGCGGATGTTGACCTGAAGCTTCCAAACAAACGCGAATATGTCATATACGGCCAGTTGACACCGCAGCAGACTGCATTGTACTCTAGTATTGTCGAGAAGACTGCGAGAGAGCATATCATTGAATGCATTTTAGAAGAGCGCGGTCACAAGTTGAGTGCTGCTGCTAAACGCAGAATCGGATTAGACAGTACTGAAGTTTTTCCATCGAAAAGACGAAGAGCAGGAGTTAATTATCAAGAAGCAGACGAAGACGAGGCGTTTGTGTTACCTACGACGCGATCTCGAAAGTTGGAAGCGCTGACGAAGGATAAAGGGGCAATGACTGAACTGATGGTGCAGTCCGTCCATAAAGAAGTATCCAGCAAGAGCTTGCAAAATATTGTGATGCAGTTGAGACAAGTCTGCAACTCTCCATACTTGTTTTACTATCCCTGGACGGATGGTGTTGATCGGGGAATTATCACCTCTTCGTCCAAGATGATTGTCCTGGAAAGGCTACTGGACAAGCTGCTACCTAATCATAAAACACTAATTTTCAGTCAGTTCACGCGTATGCTTGATTTGCTAGAAGACTTTTGTCATTTAAAAGGGATCAAGTTTTGCCGTATAGACGGAAGCACGTCTCAAGAAGACCGTACTGAAGAGATGAGGTTATTTAGAGAGGATCGCAAAGTTGGTGTATTCCTACTTAGTACTAGGAGTGCAGGACTGGGTATCAATCTATCTGCCGCTGATACTGTTATTCTATATGATTCAGACTGGAACCCGTACCAGGACATGCAGGCTATGGATCGTGTTCACAGAATTGGCCAAAAGAACCCGGTGCTGGTCTTTAGGCTGGCCACCACTGATACTGTTGAGCAGCGTTTACTTGCGAGGGCGGCAGAGAAGCGTGACCTTGAGCACACAATCATAGAAAAGGGCAACTTTAAGGGGTTTGGTTTGTATTCGGGAACGGGTGAAGAGGAGGTTCTACGACAAATGAGGCAAGAACTGCATCAACGGACTTCTGGAACAGAACTGACTGATCAAGATCTCAAAAAGATGCTGGACAGGTCACAGAGGGCTTATGATGACACTAATGAGAATTTTGACGGTAATGTGCATAGAGGATAAAGATAGAAGATTCAATTCATAATTTTTTATATACTCGACTGAGCTACAATCAACAGTCGCAACGGTTTGGACTTGCCTAATTAGATATTTTGATAGGTGTGGAAGCTGTTGGCTTCTCCCAAGCTCCGAGCCCCCGATTTCATCTCACGCCATCTTCGCAATGCCATCATTTTTGGAGCTGTTGCCACAGGGCCCTGGCTATTTGCCTTCCTGGCTACTTTTTGTGAGTATCTTGCTTAGCTTTATCAATTGCATCATCTAACTCAGATCTCGGTAGTCTCTGTGTTTAACACGGCGCAAAATTATATCACGGGTCCCAGAATCACACAACGCATCTACGCGTCAAAACCAGGACAGGTTTCGCCTCTTTCTGCCCGTACGTTTGGCACTTGGACTGTCATGTCAGCTATTATTCGTTTCTACGGTGCCTATCATGTGAATGTCGCACCAGTTTACGATCTAACTCTTGCAAGCTTTCTGCTTGCCGGTGCCCACTTTGTATCTGAATGGCTTATCTTCAAGACTGCCAAGCTCGATGTACCCCTGTTTTTCCCCTTGCTAGTTGCGTCGTCTTCCACTTTCTGGATGATCTCTCAGAGAGAGTTTTATGTATAAGTAGCAAGTCTTGAAATATACCCAGGAGCTGTTTGTATAGTACTCGCAAGTAGCACTGTTTCTACAGTGTACATATGAACTACCGACATTTATATTTATACCGGGCCTATGAAAAAATAGTCTTAATGAGAAACAGCACCGTGGGTGGGGTCATGCTTCTTGAGCTCCTCAACAGCAGGCCCGAGCAATCTCTCGAAACCCTTCTTGCCGAGAGTAGCTACTCTAAGCGGCTCCTCAGCCGTAACGGTGGCCTGTCTTGGGGCATCATACAGCAGTGCCAGCTCTCCAAAGTAGTCGCCCTTTGCAGCTGTGCCAACAACGTCGCCTCCCTTTGTAATTTTGGCCTTGCCGGACTCAATTAAATAAAACTCTTCACCAACCTCGCCTTCCTTGATGACAACAGCCCCAGCTTCAAATGTCTTGGAGCTGAGAGCATCTGAGAGTCTCTTCAGCTCGTAGTCGGAAAGACCTTTGAGAATGGGCACAGTCTTGAGGAACTGGCCATAGAGATTGCGCTTCTTGAATGTCTTGTCAAGTAAAATCTTGCGGAACGAAAGGCGGTCCAGCGCCCAGAGAGTGCAATCCGATACTGCAAGTACAGTAGCAGCTCTAGGAGAGTTGTACATGAGGGCGAGCTCACCAAATGACGAGCCTGGGCCCGACTTGTGGACCCTCTCGCCATCCTTGAAGTACTCGACGTTTCCACTCTCGACGATATAAAAGAAATCACCTTCTTCGCCCTGCGTAATGATTTCAACGCCCTTGGAAACGGGTTTTTCAGTGAGCGCACGCAACACGGTGTTTAACGAGTCTGGGTCCAGATTGGAAAAGAGAAAGTTAGTGGAGACAGCCTTGTGAAGTCTCTGGAGCTGATCTTGAGTCAGATCACGCTGCGGGATCTGGTGCTCTGCGTGCTTGGCTGGATTGAGGGCTTCGGCAGAAACAGAAGTTCGTCTGTCAATTCTGCGGCCGTCTGCCCCAGGCGTGGGCTGTACAAAGGACTTGTCAGCAAATGAGGATTTGAACGTGATTGGACCGGCTGGATCCTCAGAAATGGTTTCAAATGCCTGACCACGGGTAGGTCTGCCACTGGAACCCGTAGCGGAACCGGAGCCTGGACTATTGCTATCGCTGTTACCAAAGGGAGACATGAAGCTTACGGGACTGAGGTTGTCACTCTTTTCTTTGAGACGTTTGTTAAAGTAATCTGCACAGAAACGGACGACGTCTGTGGGCTTGCTTTCAAGGACTAGTGTGTTGAGTTTCTCAATCTCCTGGGCGTAATCTGCGGGTAGTGACATTCAGTGGGGGAGAACGGTGAGGGACGTCAATCTGTTAAGAAATTGCCTTAATTTCCGTATACTGAACTACCTTCAATTTCTTGTCTTGTGCGTTTTTTTGGCAGCTGCGTTGTGCCTTGTTGTGGTGGGTTGGTGGTAGTGCTGCCTGGCTGGGGCAGCTGGACATCTTCCCAAATGGCGGGCCTTCATCCCGCGCGTTGGCGCCCTGGGCAATCTCCACATTTTGGTTGGTGACCCCTGGAGCGTCCATCCACATGGGCAATTACCAGTTCAAGCATTTGAGTCTCGTTTGGTGAATAGAGTTCAAGCTGGTTCTACTGTTTCTGCAAGATAACCGCGTGCATTTTGCGGCCGCTGAAACTTTTACCCTGGTGCCCCGTGCTTGGTGCCGTGCTTGGTGCAGTGATGTGTTCACCCGCTAGCCCTCAGCACTGACAACCACAGATCTAACTCAAATGTATGGGCCGTCTCGACGCAGTGGAATGTCGGTAGAGCCAGGTACTGCTGCCAGGCAATGCAATTGTCACGCAATTGTTACCTATATGTCTCTTCGCGCCCTCTAATCCTCTTCAAGAGCAGTGTCCGCTATTTGCACAGCGAGAGAACCGAGTACCACTACTGGTCCAACGCCGCACGGCGCCAGCGTGACACAGAAGCTTTTCTCCACAGCTAGCGGCCCAACGCCTCCTGTCCATGAAACAACGTCATCTGCTGCGGCTGTTGCAATCCACGGCACAACATCGACGTCTCCAACAATTGCCACTTTCGCGAAGCCTTTCTTCTTCATCCCTTACAATGTCTCTCGCAGATCAACAACCTCCTATTTGTCGTTTGGAAATTGCCAAACATTTCGACGCTCTTACCCCCACCGAGAAGCTCTATGCTCATCACATGAGCAGAGCCTCTCACCTGGGATCACGAGCAGTCTTGCGTCAGGTTTCTGATGAATCAGAGGCTATCTTTGACCTTATTTTGGCAATTGCCAAGTTTGCGAACGGTGACTGGTCCAAACTGGGTCTTGCGTCCGAGGATGAAACCCACTTGGTGGAGTACTTTTCTCAGTTTCTCGCAAATCTCGGAAATTACAATTCCTTTGGAGATTCAAAGTTTGTTCCTCGTTTGGATAAATCAAAATTTGCCGCTGCTGCTGAGAAGGCAGGTGTGAAGAAGGACTTCGACACTGTCGAGGAGCGCATTTACTCCACAGAGCCTTCGGCCAAGAATCTGCTCGGTTACAAGGACAAGGGCCATGTCTCTTCCTACTATGAAGGTGAAATTACGCAGCAGGAAATACTTGATATCAACAAGTTTCTTGCCAACAAAGATATCATGCCAGAGAATACCAGAGTGTTTAAAGATGCAAAGGGTTTCACCGTGTGGATTGCCTCTGGTGACAAGACTGGTGAGTTTGCTGGTGATTACAAGACCGACTCCGGCCTCTCAGTAACCATCGCTTATGGAGATTCCAGCGATGAGTTTGTCAAGATTGCCCAGGAGATTAAGAATGCTCAAAAGTATGCTGCCAATCAGCGCCAGAAGGACATGCTTGAACAGTACTTTCTTTCTTTCCAAACTGGCTCAATGAATGCCCACAAGGAATCTCAAAAACTCTGGGTCAAAGATATTGGCCCAAAGGTCGAGACCAACATTGGTTTCATCGAGACTTACAGAGACCCCTCAGGTGTTCGTGGTGAGTGGGAAGGGTTAGTTGCCATGGTTAATAAGGAACGTACTGAAAAGTTCTCTGAGTTGGTCAACTCTGCTTACAAGTATATTCCACAGCTGCCATGGTCCAAAGATTTTGAAAAGGCGGTGTTTACTCCTCCAGATTTCACTTCACTTGAGGTCCTGACTTTTGCTGGGTCCGGTTGTCCAGCTGGTATTAACATACCAAATTACGATGATGTGCGCGAGAACATTGGTTTCAAGAACGTCTCACTGGGAAATGTGCTAAGTGCTCGTGCTCAAAAGGAAAAGACTACGTTTATTGCTGAAGAAGACCAGGAGCTCTATGACAAACTCTATCTCGAGGCGTTTGAGGTCCAGGTTGGTATTCATGAACTTCTTGGTCACGGAACTGGAAAGCTTCTTAGTGAAAGCGCCGATGGCACTTTCAACTTTGACAAAGAGAACCCACCTATTTCTCCTGTTGACAACAAGCCTGTTTCTACGTACTACAAGAAGGGCGAGACGTGGGGTTCTGTGTTTGGTCCGGTAGCACCTCCTTATGAAGAGTGTCGTGCGGAGTGCGTTGCCATGTACCTTGCAACCGACTTTTCTTTGCTGAATATTTTTGGTCATGAGGGTCAGCAAGCAGAGGATATTCTCTACATTTCCTATCTCCAGATGGCAAGAGCTGGTATTGTCGCTCTTGAATTCTGGGATCCCAAGTCCAAAAAGTGGGGACAGGCTCATATGAATGCCCGTTACACTATTCTCCAAGCATTCTTGCAGGCTGGCGAAGACTTTGTCAAGCTTGAGTACTCCAAGCCTGACTACTCTGACTTGGTGATTAAGCTTGACAGGTCTAAGATTAAGACGGTTGGAAAAAAGGCTGTTGGCGATTATCTCCAGAAGCTGCATATTTACAAGACTACCAGGGATGTGGAGACGGGTACCAAGTTTTTCGAAGAAATGTCTCAGGTGACTGAACTTGCAAAGTTTAGAGACGCAATCATCAAAGCCAAGAAGCCCAGAAAGCAGCTTGTTCAAGCCAACACTGTTATTGAAAATGGTGAAGCAGTTCTCAAGGAATACGATGAGACCAAAGAGGGCTTGATTCAAAGTTTCCTTGAGAGGAATGTTTAGTGTAGGGCATTTCTATGTGTAGAGCATACTCTAAATGAACGCAATAATATAGTATAAACCTAGGCGGATATAAATGAATTACTAAACAGGTTCTTTACAAAACCGTTTCAGCAGCAGCCACTGCTGTTCTGTGACATGTTCTGGCCGTTCTTAAGGTTGATAGCAGCCTTGTCAGTGTTCTCAACGGAACCACCCATTCTCTCCTTAATCTGGCGAGCCATGGTCAAAAATGCCTGTTCAACATTGGTAGACGACTTTGCAGAGGTCTCCAAGAAAGCAATGCCCATCGAGTCAGCAAACTCTTTGGCAACGGTGTACTCAACAACCTTTTTCTCAGTCATATCGCTCTTGTTGCCAACCAGCAGCATGTTGACACCCTCAGTAGCATATCTGTCAATTTCCTGGAACCACTGCTTGACATTGTTGAAAGAATCCTGGTCTGTGACATCGTACACAACAATAATACCGTGAGCGCCTCTGTAATACGACGAGGTGATGGTACGGAATCTCTCCTGACCGGCTGTATCCCAGATTTGCAGTTTGACGGTCTTGCCTTCTAGTTCAATAGTCCTGATTTTGAAATCGACACCAATGGTCGAGATATATGATTCAGTGTACGAGTCGTCTGCAAATCTGAGCAACAGACAAGACTTTCCGACACCGGAGTCCCCAATCAAGAGAAGTTTGAATAGGTAATCGTATCTGGGTTAGTAGAAATTCATAAAAGCGGGTAGACAATTCAGGATTCATGTGACTGTCCTTGCATGAGAGCTGCTACGTTGATGTAGAAGGAAAACCTTCACACAGACCTCTGTCGATGATGCATTATAATGCTCCCAAATTCTGACACAAAGCAACCACTTTGTTGGACTGATCGACGCAAAATCCAACATCCCAAAAACCATCAACGCTTAACATTTCACGGAAGCGACAATATCCCCAGCATTTATCAGTAAAACACGCCGACAGTTGCTTTAAGCTACCATACAAGGTATCATCCAAGCTGTCACATGTCTCTGCACTTTGAAAAAATCCAAAATACGGTCCAAATATATTGCCACCACGCGATGGCCTCATTTAGATTTCAAGATGGGCATTTATTGCACCAAAATAAAACTCAGCAGCCAATCAACAGCTTAATACTCTGCGGTTAGTATTGCACAACAGATATCAAAACACAGCAACTCTAACGAGCCGCGTCTTAAAAAGGAGCGTTGCAACTTACTACTCAGCGTTCATTATATCTCTAAGTAGGAGGAAGGATGTGTTGTCACAAGGAGAGGAGTGGGTTTGTCCCAACACGGGCAGGCACCA
This sequence comes from Deakozyma indianensis, assembly GCA_003706415.3. Classification (NCBI taxonomy): domain Eukaryota; kingdom Fungi; phylum Ascomycota; class Dipodascomycetes; order Dipodascales; family Trichomonascaceae; genus Deakozyma; species Deakozyma indianensis. Next base: position 20,125 of record PPLG03000035.1, read on the forward strand.
TATGGCGGCTGTGGTTGTGCGGCGGTGCTTTTACAAAAACGTTTGCGCTAAAGCTGCCCCTTGCCGAGTTGGGGCGATGCTTTCTTGTGTCAACGGGAGTGATAAGAAGAGGTGAGAAGATGGATAACCTTTGTAAATTCAGCCAAGCGAAATTTAATGCGTGGGCCAATACTGCCAGCTCAGGAATCCACCAGTTCTCAAAGGACCGTCATGACTAACCAGTTCACCACAGGCACGGCCAGTCACGTGAGCTAGTATGATATAGCAAGCCGAGGATTGAAGTTCGTGGCGATCTAAGTGCTGAAAGATATTCTGTCTGTTCCCTGGTAGGCAGAGAGCATCCTGGTCTTCTTTCCAACTTCTTTACTCTCTTATTTACCTGTTGCATGGCCGCCAGCTGCTTCCAGTTGACGCCCTCCTACAGTGCTATCCTCTCTTGGGTAGCGACAGGAGGACGTGCTATAAGGTACATAGTTCAAGATAAGGGAGGGGAGCTAAAAATGACAATGGCACGAAAGAAGCGGCCCTCTATATAGGACCAGAAATGAAAGGCACCGCTCCGCTGGTCTACGAAGTAGCGTTGCTCATTGTGCAGTGCCATTATTAATTAATCATTGAAATATCAGATATTGTTTCATATATTGTAGACTAACGACGCCTCGATTCTTGGTAGGCATGTCCGGTTATAGAATATAAGGTTCTTCCAACTCCAATTCTTCGTGTTCTAAACCCTTCATGTCTCGTTCTTCTTGGCGAAAAATCCAATCTTTCCTTCATACGAGCACTTGCTGACTGATAAAGGAATGCCATTATGATGATCTATGATCAAATTCTATATATAACTGAAATGTTGAAAAAAATATCAATAACATTATTTATTAGGCTTTTGCCTCAACTAAATACAAATTCCTCCCTAACCTTTTATTGGTAGCCGCTAGTTTAGTCAACCTCCTCAACGGTTGGGCCGTCAGAGGATGGGGCAGCACCACCGGCACCTGGGAATCCACCTGGAGCACCACCTGGAGCGCCTGGGAATCCACCTGGAGCACCGCCTGGAGCACCGCCCTCAGCACCGTAGAACTTCATCAGGATAGGGTTGGCAACACCCTCAAGCTCCTTCTGCTTGTCAGAGTACTCATCAGTCTCGGCAGTCTGGTTGCTGTCGAGCCACTCAATGGTCTCGTTGATGGACTTCTCGAGCTTGGTGCGCTCTTCTTCATCAACCTTCTCCTTGAACTTCTCTTCAGAGAGAGTGTTCTTGAGAGAGTAAGCATAAGACTCGAGACCGTTCTTGGCAGAGACACGAGAAGCCTCCTTCTCATCCTCCTCCTTGTACTTCTCAGCCTCAGAGACCATTCTCTCAATGTCCTCCTTCGAGAGACGACCCTTATCGTTGGTGATGGTGATTTGGCCAGTCTTACCAGTGCCCTTCTCAAGGGCAGAGACGTTCAGAATACCGTTAGCATCAACGTCAAAGGTAACCTCAATCTGAGGGACACCACGTGGAGCAGGTGGAATACCAGAGAGCTCAAACTTACCAAGCAAGTTGTTGTCCTTAGTCTTGGTACGCTCACCCTCGTAAACCTGAATCAAAACACCTGGCTGGTTGTCAGCATAGGTAGAGAAAGTCATGGACTTCTTAGTTGGAACAGTGGAGTTTCTTGGAATAAGAGCAGTCATGATACCGCCAGCAGTCTCAATACCCAGAGAGAGTGGGGCAACATCGAGAAGCAACAGATCCTGGGTCTTGGAAGAAGTGTCACCAGAGAGAATGGCGGCCTGGACAGCAGCACCGTAAGCAACAGCCTCATCAGGGTTGATAGATCTGTTTGGCTCCTTGCCGTTGAAGAAGTCAGAAACAAGCTTCTGGATCTTTGGAATACGAGTGGAACCACCGACCAAAACGATATCGTCAACAGAAGACTTGTCAATCTTGGAGTCTCTAAGAACATCCTCAACTGGCTTGAGGGTAGATCTGAACAGGTCCTGACAGAGCTCCTCGAATCTAGCACGAGTGATGGATGTGTAGAAGTCAATACCCTCGTAAAGAGAGTCAATCTCAATAGAGGTCTGAGCAGAAGAAGAAAGGGTTCTCTTAGCACGCTCACAAGCAGTTCTCAGACGACGCAGAGCTCTCTGGTTAGTGGAGAGGTCCTTCTTGTGCTTACGCTTGAACTCTTGGACAAAGTGGTTAACGAGTCTGTTATCAAAATCTTCACCACCCAAGTGAGTGTCACCAGCAGTGGCCTTGACCTCAAAGATACCACCTTCAATGGCAAGGAGAGAGACATCAAAGGTACCACCACCAAGATCGAAAATGAGAACATTGCGCTCAGTGTCAGTCTTCTTGTCAAGACCATACGCAATGGCAGCCGCAGTTGGCTCGTTGATGATTCTCATAACGTTGAGACCAGCAATGAGACCGGCGTCCTTGGTAGCCTGACGCTGGGAGTCGTTGAAGTAGGCTGGGACAGTAATGACGGCGTTGGTGACATTGCCACCGAGGAAACCCTCGGCAGTCTCTCTCATCTTGGTCAAAATCATAGACGAGATCTCTTCTGGAGAGAATACCTTAGTCTCACCCTTGAACTCGACCTGAATCATTGGCTTACCACCCTTGTCGATGACCTTGAATGGGAAGTGCTTGGCGTCGTTGATAACCTCTGGATCGTCAAACTTGCGGCCAATGAGACGCTTAGCATCAAAGACGGTGTTGGCAGGATTCATGGCAGCCTGGTTCTTGGCGGCATCACCAATCAGACGCTCAGTATCTGTGAAGGCAACAAAAGATGGAGTGGTTCTGTTACCCTGGTCATTGGCAATGATCTCGACACGATCATTGGCAAAGTGGGCGACACAAGAGTAGGTCGTACCCAAATCAATTCCGACAGATTTAGACATTTTGTTTTACTGTGTTGATGTATAAAAAAGATGGATGAGAAGAATCTGTTGTCTGCCACAGGCCACCTTATATATGTCGATGGAGTGGTGTGCAAACCCTAACCCTATGTCATTTTTCCAGCTTCCAGAGAATTCCATCATATTCTAGGAGATTCGAGGGGAATACGAGAAGAATCTGGAAGGCTCGTGGAGGAACGAGCATGATTGAGAAAAATTGGCCGAGCGCCTACTTTATAATTTACTTTTGTTATTTTCTCTCGTTTCAATGGGCAGCCCTTGTTCTCGAGCGGGCGCCCAATTACTCTGTCCAATGGCGTTGTTCCGTAGGGTCCGCACCTTCTCGACTGTTCCACACTCGTGGCACCACCTTAATTACGGTTGCTGCCGGCGCAACCGTTCGGAAGTGACAGGAAAGAGATAATAATGTGCGCATGGACGGTTCCAGATTAGCTTAATTGAGTTGTCTGACAGCAATTGAAATATATACACCTGTCAGAAAATGCCGGGGCACTGCCCCATCCATTGTTTCCCTCCGACAAGACACAAAATGCAACAAGTTGATGCGTGCAGATCTCCACATTTACGAGTCGAGTGAGGTCAATTGGGTCAGTGGGGCCTTTCATGTGTCTGATCTCCTCACCCCCTTGATGTGAGGCTCGTTGGCGCACCAATGCGAGGTGGATCGAGCACCGGCTACTCGGGGTCAAAGGCTGGTCTGACAATAAATTATCTATGTAAATCTATCCAGTAAAGTTGTCCACTGGAGCCTCGTCTTTGACAAGCTCCCATACCTCGTCAATGCCCTTGACAATGTTCTCTGGCAGAGGTCCCTCTTCCAGGGTCTCGAGAGTTTGCTCAATCTGGGCAGGAGTCCTTGCACCTACAATGAGACCATCGCCCTGCTCCTTCTTGAGAATGGAGTTGTAGGCCACCCAGCGGTACGCCAACCCAGCCCTGGTGGTGTTTGCCTGCTTTGCAAGAGCATCCCACTTCTCTAGAGCCTTGAGCAGCGCAGGACGGTCGTAGAGCTTACGGTATAACTGACCAATGCCTGAACTCTTGTCAAAGCGTCCGCCTGGAGTACCTTCTGTAATCTCGGCAGCAGTTCTGACCAAGAAACCTCCAGCTAGGGGGGAGTAGGCGTAGAAAGAAATGCCGAGCTCTCTCAATGTAGGAAAGAGAGTTTGCTCGCTCTTGCGAGCAACTGGGTTGTAGTTACCTTCGTAGACTGATGGCAGGGCGTAGCCCTTGGACTTGGCGAGATCGTAGAGCTTCCTCGTGTCGTCAGCAGAGAAGTTTGAGACACCCCACTTCTTGAACTTTCCGGCCTTGTAGAGTTCCTGCACAGCCTCCAGGGTCTCTTCCAATGGAGTAGCAGCGTCGGGGGCGTGGAGAAAGTAGGTTTCTACAGAGTCCACTTTGAGGAGTTCGAAAGATGTCTTAAGAGACGCGAGCACCTCGTTTTTGCTGAGTGCATGGTCCGCAAAGCCGCGAGCTTTGGTGTGAATTTTGAACTCTTTGCCCACCTCAAGCTCGCCAAGGGTCTGCTCAGAATCTGGGTAAACTCTTGCAGTGTCCAAATCCTTAACACCATGCTTCTTGAGAGTTTGCAGAATCTGGTGGCGCTCCGCCAGAGTATTCTGGACAATTGGATATGTACCAAAGAGGACCTTAATGGCAGACATTGTATGCCAGACGGTGGAGACGGGCCCTTGCTTTTATACACATCACCAGATGCAAGTATGACGACGTTTCGGGGGTGCAATGTGGTACAGGCATCTGCAACATTAGTAATACAGCAAAGCGGCAAACTTGTTGTTTGGAGCTAAAGGATACAAATGTAGAATTAGTATGTCTATTAAACGCTTGTCTTTGAAAGGGTCGTGTCGTTTTTGTCTAGCGCTCGAGGCGCCCTCTAGCTCTCGAGCCGCTTTAAACCAGAAGATAAATCCGAACGCGGATATAAGCAAATACACGGCTGAACTAACACGGCAGTTGGTAAACCCCGTTCAAAGCGGAAATACCGCAAACTGGCACAATAACGCAAAGAATACAATTAAAAACAGATTATTTGTTGAAGTTATCGAGAGGAGCCTCGTCCTTGACAGACTCCCAAATCTCGTCGATTTCCTTAGCAATCTCAGCTGGAAGTGGGCCCTGCTCGAGCGCCTCCAAGGTCTCCTCAAGCTGAGGGGTCTTGCTAGCGCCGATAATGATGGCGTCACCATCCTTGGCCCTGAGCGCGGAGTTGTAGCTGACCCAGCGGTATGCCAATGCCGACTTTGTGGTGCCGGCCTTCTCTGCAATGGCGGCCCACTTCTCAAGAGCAGCCACAAGAGTTGGCTTTTCGTACAGGGTGCGGTACAGGTCACCGCCACGCCCGCCCTTCTCGAAACGACCGCCTGGGGCGCCGTCGTCCAGTTGTTGCTTGGTCTTCACCAGGAAGCCACCGGCAAGAGGAGAGTAGGCGTAGAATGAAATGCCCAGCTTCTTCAGCAGAGGAATAATGTCCTTCTCCGCCTTACGTCCGACGGGGTTGTAGTTTCCCTGGTAGACAGATGGGATGACGTAGCCCTTGGACTTGGCAACGTTGTAGATCTTTTCGACTTCTTCAGCCGGGAAGTTGGAAAGGCCAAACTTCTTGAATTTTCCAGCCTTGTAGAGCTCATTTATAGCTTCGAGCGTCTCCTCAAGTGGGGTAGCCTTGTCAGGGGAGTGCAAAAAGTATGTCTCAACAATATCAGTCTTGAGCAGATCCAGAGAGGTCTTGTTAGCTTCGAGCACCTTCTCCTTGGTCAATGCGCCCTCCTGGAAACCCAGAGCCTTGGTGTGGATCACAAAGTTCTTTGCAGCCTCTAGCTTGCCAAGGGCTTCCTCAGAGCCTGGATAGATTCTAGCAGTGTCAAGGTCTTTGACATTATGCTTTTTGAGGACGTTAAGAAAGCTCTCAGGGTTCTCAACGATAGCAATTGGGAATGTTCCGTAGATAACTTTGAGTCCTTGAGTCATTGTTGTGAAGTGAAGTATCGATTGTGATGTGGGGACGGCTGCTGTGGAGGATCTGTCTCCTTATATACTGGTGCTAGCCATTGCGTGTGTTTAAGAGCAACCCCGGTAGTTTAAGAGCAACTCTGGGCGTTGCTTTTTCATCGACTTGGTGAAGACCTGACATACATTGACGAAAGATGCCGCTCAAATTCGATATCATCACGTGTGATGTGCGCTTGGTGCTTGCCATTCCTCGCCATAGGTCTGCATTTAGGGTGTTTTGGTCTCTTGCAGTCCTGATGTGGTGTGGTGCAAGGTGGAGAATTTCCACAGAAAAAGCAATTATTGGGGAAAGGGTACTGTAGGTCACGACTAAGCAAGCTCGCGATTGTGAGAGGAGCTGAGCCCATTTGGCAATCCCACGAATGTGACATTCGGAGTCGTGCGTACAGTCATGTACTAGATGAACACTGACAAACTTAAAGCGACAACTAGCCCTGAGAAAGGGATTTTGGTAGTCCAAAGGCAAGTTGGTGGCGGCATCTCTCGCCTGCGCGCGCCTCGCGGGCAGCTAATGCCAGACAGCACTTCACACTTTCTCAGTCATGTGTGGTTTCAACCCATATACTCGTATTATCTCCTTGATCATGCTGTATTTCTAATCATGTTTGTTTCCATTCACAATTGACCTGCCGGCATTCGCCCACTGCTACAGCCCGATCCGCTCTCTTCAAGGTATGCTAACCAATTAGGCAGTACATCTAAACGGGAACTGGCCAATCAAGGTAAGTGAAGGTTCAGAATAACATACGTAGCGCAACCGCACGTCATTCATTCAAACAGAGACAATGTGCGTTTCAATACGTCCGGGTTAAGAGTCTTTACCTTCGACCAATGAACCTGTCACCACCCCATACCCAGAGGGAACGTGATAAGAAGGAGTCACTAGTCTCGGAAGCAGGTCTCAGACGCAAGGGCATCGACAAAAAAGATTTAAAAGACATGAATAAATCAATCAGTATGGTTCAGAAGTGTCCGATACCAAAATTGTCTCCGTGTTCTGAGCTTGAGCCATTCCCCATGCCGTTACCTCACCTGTCGCTCCCCACATGCAGCAGAGGTCCCAAGCAGGCCTTTCCGCTCATGAAGCCGATCTGTCTCAACAACCAGTAATCCATCACTAAACTGCCTGATATTTCGCGAAGCTCTACGGCGTCGCAATACGCAGCGACTCGGCGCCATACAAATCTAACTCCAAGCTTCCTCCGCCACAGCCAAACTACCGCAATCCCCTTTCTCTAACGCGACGCCGGCTTTGAGTTCTAAATAGGAATCTCACCTCTGTGTCATTCCTCTCGATTTCACGTTTCCCCACAGACTGATACACTGCTTAGCTCGTAACTTTTCAACCACTAAAAGCCAGTTACTCTTCGATCGCCTCATCTGAGTGCACAAAGGAACCGCACAAGCCGTGCACTTCCCATCTTGAGGCACACCCTTGGTCAAGAATCTTGTTCTCCTCTTTATCGCTTCCCCACGCTCGCATAAAGGCCAAATTTAATAATGTCTGCGCTAAGCTCAGACACGTTTCCGAAGCCGAAGCTGACCACGAACGTGCAACATAGAGAGGATGGCACTGCAATGGAAGTAGCAATCTCGCACCCGCGTCCTCCTACAGACATTGAAACAGTCATTGAAGCTGTCGACACTTTGCAAGCGAATGACTCGCCAACAAAATGGATTCAAATCCAAGAAAAGCTCCTACTAGGCGACTCTATTCTATTGAGCGAGCTGCCTCGACTAGAGGCATGCTCGCAAGCAACCAAGAACCAGCTTTCATCAGCCATTTTCGATGTATTATCTGGCATAAATGTGGAGCAAAATACCATAACGCCTTCACTGATGCAAGTCCTTGAGTCTTTTGACTACTCATACAAGGAGAAATACCGCAGAAGTGGAATAGACCGGGAACGGTTATGTCTTGTTCGAAACAATCGTGAGCCATCTTCTGATGTTAACGACGATGGAAATTCTACAGCAGGAGTTCCTGGCAGTAATTTTTCAAATCCCTCAACAACTTTACTGAAAATCGTCATTCTTGCATATTGTACTGGTGGTCTTGCCTGCTTTGATCTCAAATCAAGAATCGTATCTTGCGCAGATACACTGTACGCCATTGACAGGGAGCTCAAAGGCATGCAAATGACTCTGAACCTGGCCACTGCTGGGCCAGAGTGCTTACTTACTGGCGGAAAGATCGACGAAACCTGGAGAGATATCTTGCTTAGTGGAGTAAGCAACGAGCCGTGGAAGGTTTTCATTGAAAACTGCAGAGCTCAGAGCAAGGAGAAGAATGCCTTGGATACCATGGATCTTCTACGGAAGGTTTCTACCTTTGAATTCGGAACTATGAGATATTGCGATGTTTCAGATATTGCAAGAGCATGCTACGATAAATGGAGCTGGGCCCTAATGGCCTGGGAAAGCGTCAGGGTCTACTCCTCAGAAAGTACAATCTACATGACACTGAGGGCTCACAATCCCGACTCATTTGAGACTATACTTGATCCAGAGCCGTTCAACGGCAGCCAAAAGTATGTACTTAGCGTAGATGACTCGGACCGCGAGCGAGTCATGGTTTACAGAGATACCATCCGAGCTAATATTCAGTTTCTGCTTGAAAAGCCGCTGAATATAGCTATGCACATTCTTGCCACCACCTCAAATTTCCTGCTTGCTGAAGCTTGCAAGAGATTTGTCCGCGGTGACGTTTTCTCGGAGAAAGAGCTCGTGGAGCTGCTGAAAAGCATTTCGCGATGTGAAGAGTTTGAAAGAGCCGATATAATTGCGGCCGACTTTTTCCCACTGGCGAAAGCAAGAGTTTCCTCAACTCCAACGACCAAATCCTCTGATCCGATCGTTAAACCGCCTACCTCAGCGGCTGAATCCCCAGGTCCAATTGTTAAATTGGAAGATTCAAACTACAATGAGGTTGAAAATACTATTAATGTTACGAAAAGAATCCGCGAAGAAGCTTACGAACCTGAAAGGAACAGGAAGCGTTCAAGAAAGACACCGCCTGAAAGCGAGAAAGCATCTGCAAATATACCTGACCAACATCTATCAACGACTTTTACGGCAAACGGTGTAGTGGCCGGTCCTTCTAATGAAATGCGTGCCGCGCCTGAGACAAGCGTCTATCAAACAAGTACTGATGGATGTCCTTCTCAACACATAGACAGCACACAGGTCCCAACTGCAAGATCTAATGGCGGAATGAAGATTGCAGGGGCCAGCAACACTAGCTCGAGAAATGTCACTATTGGGAGCTCTAGACCTGAGTCAGTATCTCATCCTAGAGTACCCGTGAAACCGCGTGACACTGGGAGTGGGAGGTCATCATATGAGAGCAATGGCTCCAATGAGAGGCTGAGAACTCGGAGGGAAAACGACCCACCGGAGCTTGACCATATTGACGTGAACATGCTATCCATTGGAAAGGGCGCCATTGTCCAGGGCTTTAACTTTATGCGTTTTCTGTATTCGCCCAAGAGCACAAATCTTCGCAAGGACATGGCAGCCCGCATAAGACAACTAACCAAGGGAGGAAGAAGAAAGGGTAGATTCTACAACCCCACACCGTTTTTCATAGATCACCCCGACTATCTGCGTCAATATGAGGCTGCACTTCAAAGTTATACAAGATCACTAAACAGGCGCCGTCCTACGTCAGGCCATGCTGAGCGTGTGAATCGTGATGATCGTGGTGACCATAGCGGAGACAACAGTCCGCTTCGTTATGCAAGGTACCTTTCCTCTCCTGATTCTTAACTATTGGTAGACGTCATTGCGCTCAGAGTAAAGCTCCTGTAATAATCACTGTTGGCAGTGACAATTACACAGACGCTAGCCAAATTGAACACTCCTTCCATAAGACCTGGAGCAAACGACAAGACTCTGTCTGTCATAACAGCACTTTCATCCGAGAAAGAAGCTGCAACTAGGTTGCAAACATATACAAGCAAGCAGTAAACTGCTCATGAAGGATCTCCAAAACAAGCGCCAGATCGCGAAAATCCATCAAGAAGGTGCCGTTATGAATGTCACTGCAGCTTGGTCACACATACTATCCCTGCATATAGTGTCGGAGTCCCCCCATGACAGCCCACACGAATATATAGGAACACCCGTGGTGTGTCTTATGATATTCTTCTGCTGATAGCTTGGAATAATGATGACAGCGACATCACAATTGCACTACTAAACCCTATTTACTATTTTCACCGAGCTTTCCCCCCGAAATTATATACAGGATGCCGGACCAGCCGATGGCGGTTTAGTCAGCACCACGTAAGCATTCCCATCGCATATTAACGTCGCAGCTTCTTGACTTTTTTTTAATTGTTACACAAATGTTGGCATTTGTGGGAACTTTGCAGTCTCGCTTACGACCGCTGGTCGAAGAGAACTTGAGGATTCCTCTGCCGGCGATCACTACCGGCCTGTGTATTTTCCTGGTGTTGATTCACTTGCTGAAGAGCCTCTTGCCTATTGAAGATGCATGGCAGCTGGATTCTACGGCTCTTACGGAGTTCAAGTTGTCAAAAATATCAATGTATCCTTTGGTTCACTTGAGTATTTTTCATTTGATCCTCAACATTTGGGCGCTTTTCCCTCTTTTGAAGACCTTTGAGATGAGTAACGGTACTGTGCGAACGGGTGTTGTACTCAACGTTTGGGCTGTTACAAGCGGTGTTGTCTACGCAATTCTTGACCTTATTTTCCCCCTGCCTTCAATTGCTGGTGCTTCTGGTTGGGTATTTTCGCTCGCCGCGTACTTGTCGTGGCTGCAATATGAGCGGTCACCTGTTATGCAGCTGTCATCTACTGTTCAGATTCCTACATGGAGTCCCCCTGTGGCGCTGCTGTTTGTCACTGCAGTGATATTCCCCCACTCATCGTTCATTGGCCACGCCTTGGGCTTGTTGGCTGGATATGGTCTGGCTCTTGGATACTTGTCGTTCATGGTGGAGCCAACCACCGGGCCAATCCAGTGGATTGAGAGACACCTGGCACCTGCCATTGATCTGCTTCCTCCGTTCCTTGTGTGTTTTGTAAAAGAGACGAATGCCCGTGAGGTTCGCAGCCGCAGAGGCAGCGTATCGAGGCTGCCGACCACAGAACCTTCTGCGGCTGGTCAGCGCTTGGGTTCATAGGTGGACTGTACTGATGCATAGACGAGGGCATGAGAATATGCTGTGCATATCTTCGCCCCAGTATCTAAACGTAATTATAGAGTCCTGGTCCATTATCCATTCCGATGGTTGACTTTTCCTAAGGACATGAAAGATTTATATTTATAGGCCATACAGTACGCCCGGTACTCCCCCGTATTTTGGATACTTAAATTACTATATACAATCTGGAGCATTTCTAGAGGTTCTAGAGCTGCCTTGCAAAGTGCCTTCGCAGAATGTTCTTCTTGATCGAGCTAGACATGCCGTCAGGATTTTTTCCCAACGATCGAATAAGCTCGTCAGTGGCCCCAGAGGATTCTGCCTGCTGGAGCCTTTTGAGCAGCTCACTTGGCTCCTGTTCAATCGCCTGCTGCAAAATGCTAATCTCTTGCGCCAACTTGGAAACGTCCAAAGTCACTGGCTTGCTCAGCTTGCCGTCAATACCCATGGAGTTCCGCAGCGACGCAATTTCTCCCGAGGTAAATTCAGCCAGACGCTTTTCGGCTTCTTGCTTGTGCTTAGCGAGTTTCTCAAGCTCTTCAGATGCAACCTTTCCCGGTGCCTCATTTTTGTAATTCAGCCACTCCTGACCCTTGTTGATGAGAATTTCCGTCACGGCAAAGGACTTTCTGCTCGATAATGGTCTTACGTATTCGATTCTCACGATATCTCCCTCTGTGCACTTGTTGGCTTCGTCATGCACCAAGAAGTCCTTGTAGTGGATGATGTCTTTTTCTACGAGTTTGTTGTATTTTAGTCTCTTGACTCTGACCTTTACGGTCTTGGCCATTTTGCCCTGCGAGACCACAAGGCCCGTGAACTGTTGTCGGACCATGGTTGAAGGTTTTTGGCTAAGATCTGATTAGTTGGTTTTGGTTGGAATTTTTCAGCAGTCACGTGACATATAGAAAGAAGAGAGACGAGAGATTAGAAGTTATGAGTGAGATAGATGGTGCATTGACTGTGTATCCTAAACAGAAGAGTCCTTTTTATACTCCCGACTCTTTTCTCATCCTAAGTGATTCCCTTGATGATGTTTCGTGACAGCTTGTATTCCCGATGGCCGATCTTGCCAGCTCAACTTCGCAGTGTCTGCCTCCATGACCGCATGGTACATTCGATTCATGAAGGCCCCGAGAGTTGACAGCGCGGGGCTGGTCTCGGCGGTCGTTAGGGTGACGAACGATCTGGGTGATGAATCGTGCTATGAATCGGTAGATTTGCAATTCTGCTTGTCTTACGGTACGAAATCTCTTGCATTTGAAGGTAGCGTGAACCCTGGGCAATTCTCGTTCAAATTTTCTCAAAACTTGAAGGTCGGACCTAAATCCTCACTGGTGCTCTCAGTGAGCAGTAAGACTCCAGGGGTAAGCCCGGTGGAATCTCTTCCGTTTGGTATCAATGTAGATGCCTCTCACTTCTCTCAGCGTCAGATTACCCCGGATATTTCAGTATTTGAGGAGCTTGGCGAGTCGATAGCCCGTCACGTATGGGACTCTGGAGTGGCTCTTGCACAAGCGATTTATAGAAATGAGCTCAAGCTTCCAAATGCCACAAAAGTCGTTGAGCTGGGCGCAGGATGCGGATTACTCGGCATTCAATTGGCGAAAAGTAGACCATTGAGGAGCCTGCTGTTGACTGATCTCGACGATGCCAGAGAGATTTGTACTGCAAATATCAAGCGCAATAGGGTGGATGCAAAGTTTCAGGAGCTCGACTGGTTCAATCCTGAGCCTGTTGACGCAGATTTGATTATACTTTCTGATTGTACTTACAACCCTGATGCATACGAGTGCTTGTTGAGTACGCTAGAGGTTCTCGTGAAGAACGTAGGTATACTAGCTCACAAGTATAGACATGGGGATGAATCAGTGTTTTTCACAATGCTAAAGAGCAAGTTCGTAACCGATGAGCGCCTGGTGAGTGACAATATCCATTTGGTATACTTTGCAAAGGAGGCCGCGCATCTGGACTTTCTGGGCGAGGATTAGGCCCTCCAGATCCTTCGAATTGCACTCGAACTATTCTCTTATCACAATACCTGAAACTATGGAATGGAAATTCTTCTGATATTCAATGAGTTGTCTACAGCCGCCTCTGCCGTGACCTCCATGGCTCGTGCGACACTTGACAGACACCTCAGACTCACTCCAAACAATCACTGGCAAGGTTACCACGCTTCCGCGCGTATTTATTCCGTTAATTACTAATGTACTAATTCCGTCTGAGTCCTTTAATTTCGGTCAGTTCGCGCTCGTTTCATCTTACTGACACCGCCCCACCCCACGCCCTCTTGCCTTGCCTGTTGCTGCTGGGGGTGTACGCCTAAATTAGTGGATAATTTCCATCAGGTCTTCACACAGCCCCTAGAGCAAGACGCCACATCATAAGCGAACAGGCGAATAGAATAAAACACGGCGCTCTCTCTGTCTAGATTTGTGACTAATCATAGCCAGTATGGACGTGTGGGCTACGCAAAATCATACTCCACCCCCCAAAACAGCTAATGACTTGGTACGTGCTGCTTCTAACGGTGATTTGGAAGCCGTGGAGTCGCTTATTGACTCGTCAGATATTAATAGTCCTGATGAATCAGGCTCTACGCCTCTAATTTATGCTGCGTGTTTTGGCCACGAGGCAATTGTCGATGCTTTACTAAATGCGGGAGCTCACGTTGACGAGCAAGATAAACATGGCTGGACAGCTCTCATGTGGGCTATTAATAATGGTCATACTTCGATTGTTGACAAATTGTCAGAAAAGGGAGCCTCTCTTGATGTAACTTCATCGTCGGGAACCTCGGCAAGAGACTTTGTTGTTCCTGGATCCACAGTTCATCAAACGCTGGCTCGCATGGGTTTAATAGACGAAAACATGTCTTCTACACCAACAACGGATCAGCATGGAACGTTTGGCTACGACTCGATGGCTGACGATGACCTTTCAAATCCGTTTGCTGCTGACTTTATGTCCAAAGAGCATGAAAATACGTTTAATGATATGATGGGCGGCCTGGACGTCAAGGAAGACACGAATCTCGATTCAGAGCTCTCAAGCGAAGAGTTTAATTGGTCAAAGTGCCTGCCTCATCAAATGCTTGTCTTTTCTGATGGCGGAGTACCCAAGATTCTAGACGCCGTCATCTCGAACATTGTTCCGCAGCGTTCTGCGTCGCAAAAGCCGCTCCCTGCCAATGCAATCTTTCTCGCAGCTCGCTACGCCCATTATTTTGCAAGTCCAGAGACGCTAGAGAACTTTCTTCATCCTGCTCTGGCACGCATAGAGGGTGTGGTCGCTGCACACCGAGAAGATACTGCATACCTCGCATTTTGGATTTCAAACTGCTCGCTCCTTCTTTACTATCTCCGAAAGGATCAAGGGCTAATGGAGTCTTCCTTTGAATTTCAGGAGAAGCTTTCTGAACTAATTACCAACATTTATCTTTACATCACCCAGGATATCGAACGTCGCCTAGACCGTGTCCTGGACAACGCTATCCTGAACTATTCTGATATTCCTGGTCTAGATGAGGTTCACTACCAGAGAGAATGGAGGCTCTTTAGAAGTAAAGTAAAACATCAAACACACGAGGAGGAGATGAAGCAAGTATTGCTCCCGCCGTCTATGGAGAAGATGGCCAAACCTTCGCCAAGAAGCGTTACATCGATATTGAGTTCTGCATTGGTTATTTTCGACATGTATGAAGTGCATCCTGTTGTCACTCAACAAATAATGGCCCAGATTTTTTACTGGATGGGCACTGTTCTGTTCAACCGCGTTATTGACAACAGACACTATCTTGCGCGCTCAAAGGCAATGCAAGTAAGGCTCAATGTTTCGGCTATCGAGGACTGGGTACGTACCAACAACAGACGTCCGTCTGATAGGAGTGAGTTCAACGAAAACAACAAGCACGACTATGAATCTCTGTCTGAACTATGCCGGAGATATTTTGCCCCGCTCACCCAGATCCTTCAGTGGCTGCAATGTTTCACTGGCTTTGGTGACGATTTCACCAACGTCGTGGCCACTCTTCAGCAGCTGAAGGCACTCAATCCTTTGCAGCTGCTGGAAGTATCCAACAAGTATCGTCCCGAGGTTGGTGAAAAGGGTTTGTCCAAAGAGTACAAGGCCTACCTGAAAGAGCTCCTGGCTGCTTATAGGAATCGGGTTACGCATAAAGCTACTAATGATGTGGTCAGGTCCGATAGCACCAGCCCTGCACAACCTGTGACGGCGTCCGTCTCGGCAGAGGCTGCAAATGATAGCGAAGGCGCTTTAGAAACTGGTGGAGCAAAGAGAGTTGAAGAAAGTGCCAAGAAAGAGGAGGATTTGCCTGAACACCAACCGTCGAAGTCTTACACTGAGGACTACTCTGATACTGAGGACAACGAACCAGAGCTAATGCTGGATGCATCACATGTGCTGCCGTTTGTTATTCCGTCACTCAGAGAGATGATTATTACTTGGGGAGCAGGCTTGGGTGGTACTCACATGTCTAGAGCTCGGAAATACGAGCCACAACTTCCTGCAGACTTCCTGGATAAGTACGAGGAGGATATCAATTCTCAGGACCGTAGCATGTATGGCAGTGTCGCAGTACCGGAGCCATCTGTCCACAAGACCTGGGGCGACGACTTGGCAGACGAAGAAATGTACAGCAAATGGACGTAGTTCTGAATCTATTTAATAGCATACTCTTGTGTTTATTCTGGCTGAAGTGGTGATGGTGGACTCTCTAAATTACCTAAGCCGGACATACCCATCGTCTCAGAGAAAATCCTCTCGTTGCAAGAACGAATTTCGGAAGTGAAGATAAACTAGAAAGGTGGATAACGACCAACAAAGGAAATGCCGTCGCGTTCTGTCGCAATGCCCATGGCACGGCTCCAGTACGCTGAGGGATCCCCTGTAAAGGTACCCTTGAAAAGCAAGGTTCGTTATGTAGTGGGTTTTGAAGCCGTGCCATTCGGTACAAAATACCATGGTGCAGGATAACGACTAGACTTTGGAAAGCGGCCGTTTGGAAGAACATCTATGGAAATCAGAGCGCGGTTACCAGTGCTTGTTGAGTCACGAGCTTCCATCTGAGCTAAAATATGGTTTTAATATGAGCTTTAAGTTGCCAATTGGCGTTTATAGAGCTCTTTCTGGGACAGACCAAACTTTTGGTATGTCTCCGCCCTTCATGCGAGCTCATGCGAGCTTATTTCTACTGTGCCATTGACAGCCCGCATTGGTGGTAGGCGGCCTGTAGCAACTCGCTTCAATGGTAAATATCTTCCCCTACAAGGGGAAGCTGAGCGAGCACTATCAGGACGTGCAGACACACAAAGGCGCCAAATGGTCCTTTCTGAACCTGAATCGTCGTTCCATGGCACCTTTCTAACTGGATAGAGCTTGGTGGATGCATGAAGGAGCACGGCTCCGCAGGGCGAGTGGAATAAAGTTCTTTCAGAGCTGCGCACTCTGCGGCCTCCAACCATTCCTCTTTCTGTCGTCATTCCTTCGATCTGCGGTTTGTCTTGGCTCACACGAGGCGTTTTGTCTCTTCAAAACTCAATACCCTGGAGAAGACAACAAGGAACTGAGCTCCGACTTTTTACAAGACAATGGAAGAAGGTAAAAGAGCGTTAATGCCTATAAGCATTGACTGTTTCTAAATCCCTTGTGCTCATTTCTGAAGATCTGCCAGATTTTGTGGAGGATAAGGCGATGGCCGATCCTCGCGCGACTGCTTTGACTCTGCGCTCGACCTGTTATCCGCCCTTCAAGAGGCGCAGATCAACATGTGAGGTTGATACCACATACGTGGCCGTGATCAGAAATGTCCTATCACAATGCATGTTCCCATACTGGATCCGTCTCCTGGTGGGCACGGCACCGGCGCGAGTCTTGGAAACGGAGTCTTGGCAATATCGCGATACGGAACGGATGCAACCAACATGTGTGTATATAATAGGTATGCGCGGAAGGATAAGCTCTAAAGAACATGTCTTCATCTGACGACGAGAAAGCGAGTAAAGCGGCTGTATCAGCCACCGTCCACGACCACGAGGTGTCGCCGCTCAACGATGATGTCAAGCGAACTCTTGCTGCTTACTTTGGTCATAAGGCCGAAGAAGATAACATTGCTCCGTCGCAAGATGTTGAGTATCTTTTTGAAAAGATTGCTGCCTTAACTGAAGAGGAAGCTATTGAAGTCTTACATTGGTCACAGGAAGAGTATTCTAATGACTGGAACTTCCCAGAGGCGACCAAGGCCAAGGTAGAGCAGTTGCTTGAAGGCCCAGATTCCTTTGCTAATGAAGATGAGTATCTTCTTGAATTAAAGACAGAGGCTGCTCTTTTGAAGTACTCCTCGCCATATCCTGAGGTACGCGCTGTCTCTGATCCATTCGACGACCCAACAATCCCCGTTGAGACATTGAGAGCCTATTTTCTTGCTCTTGCGTGGTCCTGTGTTGGACTGTATGTCAACAATTTCTTTATGCCAAGATTTCCTAGTATTGGTGTAGGCTCACAAGTACTTCAACTTCTCTTGTACCCCTCAGGTAAAATACTGCAGTTCGTTCTTCCAGACTGGGGCTTAACTGTCTATGGAACTAGACATAGTCTCAACCCTGGCGCCTGGACCTATAAGGAGCAGATGTTTGCAACCATTGTTCTCAACGTCGCTATCGGTACGCCGTACACATACTGGAACATTATGGTACAGAAGCTTCCGATGTATTACAATGTGTCATGGGCTAACTATTCCTATGAAATTATGCTTACTCTTGCCAATCAGTTCTTAGGTTTTGGATTTGCTGGTATCATGAGACGCTTTGTCGTTTACCCTTCTAAGACCATCTTTCCAACTGTTTTACCTACTCTTGCTTTGAACAGGGCCTTGACTAAGCCAGAGAAGAAGCAGAACATTAATGGATGGACAATATCATCTTATAATTTTTTCTGGATCACTTTTGCTGCTATGTTTGCCTACTTCTGGCTCCCAAACTATCTCATTGCCTGCCTTTCTACATTCAACTGGATGACATGGATTGCTCCAGATAACTACAATCTCGCTCTCATCACTGGTTCAGTAATGGGTCTAGGGATCAATCCAATCCCTACCTTTGACTGGAATATCGCCAGCGCTGCCGTTGGAAACCCACTTGCCTTGCCATTCTGGTCTATGGCGCAGCAGTACTGCGGGATGTTTATTGGCGGGCTCGCCATTCTTGCTATCTATCTGACCAACACCAAGTGGACTGGACACATGCCAATGAATGTTTCATCTGTGCGTGATAACAAGGGCAGGAAGTACAATGTTTCCAGAGTCATGGTTAACAACCTTCTGGATGAAGACTTGTACAAAGCCTACTCTCCACCATTTTATTCTGCAGGAGCTCTCGTCTCGTATTCCGTCTTCTTTACTCTGTATCCGCTCAACTTTATCTACTCCTATGGTAACCACTGGCATTTGATCAAAGAAGCTAGTGTTTCATTGTGGGAGTCAGTTCGCTACCGGAAAGGAGCCTTTGAAGATCGCAAGGATCCACACTCTGTAATGATGTCAAAGTACAAAGAAGTTCCTGAATGGTACTACTTGGTTATACTTGTTATTGCACTCGTCTTTACCATTATCATTGTGGAAGTATGGAGAGGGGTTCATACGCCTGTATGGATTGTTATTGTCGTTCTCCTTATCAACCTTATTTTTTTGTTGCCCATGTGCCTGATGGCTGCCACAACAGGCACTAGTATTGGTCTTAACGTCTTGGTTGAGATGATAGTCGGTTATATCTTCCCTGGTAATCCACAAGCCATGATCTTCACTAAGGCTTTTGGATACAAGATTGATGGCCAAGCGGAATCTTACATCACTGACCAGAAGATAGCTCACTACTCCAAGATTCCGCCCCGAGCTATCTTCAGAGGTCAGCTTATTTCTACCTTTATTACAGCCTTTCTCTCAGTCTCTGTCACTAATTGGTTGATTGATAACATTGATGGACTTTGTACAGATAATCAACCTCAGAAATTCACTTGTGTTGCTGACGCCACAATATACTTCTCTGCTTCTATCATGTGGGGTCTTATTGGACCCAAGAGGATTTTTGATCAGATCTATCCTGCTATGAAGTATTGCTTTCTCCTTGGAGCTTTACTTGGTCTAGCATACCTCTTTGGAGAAAATTTTGGTCCAATTATCTACAAGCGTGCCAGAACTTCTCTTAAGGCCAATACCTTCCGTGTTCTGGACACCACAATCTTCCCCATCTTTAGAGTATTTGGACAAGTACAGCCTGTTGTCTTTGGTATTGGCTTTCTCGGCTGGGCACCATACAACCTCAGCTATGCTACTGCGGGTCTCTATGTCTCAGCTGCTTTTATGTACTACATCAAGAGACGATACACAGCCTGGTGGGAAAAGTACACTTACGTTCTTTCGTCTGGACTCAGCGCTGGGGTGGCATTTTCTGCTATTATTATTTTCTTTGCCGTTCAATATCACGACAAGTCTATTGAATGGAGTGGCAACAGTATTCCATTTGATGGTCAAGATGGATTGAACTTGCCTCGTCTTGAACTTCCTGACAGGGGCTACTTTGGTCCTGACAAAGGAACGTTTTATTGATAGTAACATATTTAATCAAGTGGACTACGTAACACGGCTATAGTGAGATTAACTATCTTAAGAGCTACCGAAATGTGTTCAGTAAGAATCCGACTTTGCAAAGACGGCGATTCCAAAATTTTCAGAGCACGTTCTTTATCAATAGTCAGTCCTATGTTTTGATATAGTACTTTTTCTAACTAGGGCTCAGAGATAATTTATGATGTACCAAAATAGCATAAATAAGTAGATTCCTCAACTGTTCTCAATTCAGAACTTCTTGTCATGTTATCCGATCCATACTCGTACCAACAGGCCAGCTGAGTATTCCTGACTTATCGGGAACAAGCTCGTCAGTATTGGAGGCATAATTGGTCCACTGAGGTTACAAATATGCAGAAATCTAGATAAGCTCTTGAGAAATGACAATAACTTCTCATATTAACGATTACCTTGCTGGTGTATTCCATGCAAGGGCTTCGCCCAATCTCTCTGCTCCCACCGCTCTCAAGACTCCGAAAACCAGAATGCTATCGAATTGAAGTAATGTTAAATGGATTCAGCACACTTGAACTGAATTTTAACGATAGTAAATGATAATAATTAGAGGTGTATTTTCATTATACCAGTACTATTGATACAGGCCTATTTTGAAAACATCAGCCTTAGTGGCCAAATGGTAAGGCGTATCACTAGTAATGATAAGATCGCAGGTTCGATTCCTGCCTGAGGCAGTGCTTTCCTCGTGGCCCAATGGCAAGGCGCTTGACTACGAATCAAGAGATTCCAGGTTCGATCCCTGGCGGGGAAGCTCTTTTTTGCTTCTGTGATCCCGATAATCCTATGTAAAGTACCTAGCCGCGCTATCTTACAAACTGACAAAACGTAAAGATGGCATCAAAACAGAAATGACAAACGTAATGAAGGAGAGAAGGGCAATACCGTCCTGACTGAAGAAGCGCTGACTGTCCGTATACATCAGGTTTCAGGGATTCATTGGATGCAGCGGAGAAGGACAAAGTCATGGTAGCAAGGTTAAGTGGTCGACCAAGATTACGGAGCTACTAGGCAGGTCGCAAAAAGATCCATGTGTGGCAAAAACTACCGTTAGCCAAACGTGTTTGTGCAGGCCTCCACTTCAAAAGCACTTACGTTAGAGAGGAAAGCAACCGAAGACGCTACACCAATACCTGCACATGATAGGGAAAGTGCTCCAGAACGTACGCTTGAGGTTATGGCAATCTTCATGGAAAAGACAGTGAAACAGCGAATCGCAATGTGGAGCCATCTTTTAATGAGCAGCACAAATCTCAACCTGACAGAACTTTAATAAACGCTGACTTGTTTGTAACGTACGGCAAAGACAAGATTATCAGCATACGTTAAGTATGGAATTACCCATATGTAGAGACGGGGTGTGCGCACACGAATAAAGGGATATCTATGTGATAGAAATCGTCAATTAACATCCTATTGCCAAAAGGGGCCGTCTGTAGCTGTCTAAATTGGAACTGCCGTCACGACATCGAGTAACTTTGGCAGTCTAAGAGCCCAGAATATGATGGAAATGAGTAATTGAACCAATAAATGGAAGATTATGGCCGAAACCAAGCGTAAAAGTCGCACGACTAGCCGAGAGGCGTTTGAAGATCGCAAGACTCTGAGCTGTGGGGGGTGCTACCAAATGATTGACAATTACCTCTCGGTAGCTTAGTTGGCTAAAGCGCAAGACTGTAATGGTTCATTTGTAATCTTGAGATCGGGCGTTCGATTCGCCCCCGGGAGATAATTAATCTGGCACTGTGCTTCAAAGTTCATGTGTTGGTACGCGTCGGTGGTTTAGTGGTAAAATTAATCGTTGCCATCGATTAGCCCCGGGTTCGATTCCCGGCCGACGCACTTTTTGTTACTTTTTGCAAGTATTGTCATTGTCATTATGACCTCGTATCTGAAGATTCATGCACTTCCTTTTTTTCATTTGTCGCTTTTCATTTGTCGCTTGGCATTTGCAAGATCTATTTTAGAGCCTTTTGTATTCCAATAAATATAATAGTTACATAAAGGATGCATACTATTGCCAATGTCTACACCATGTAAAACACACCAGAGAGCAAGGCTGTGACAAAGGCAAAGAAAGAGATACCGCGAGGAGTCACTGAGTCGCCCGAGGATATAGAAGAGACTGCAATGGTCACGGTACCGGATGCTAGTGAGAATCCTGAGTAGGATGTCTTGAAAGTGGCTCCAGTGTCTGAAGATGCAGAAGGAACGCTACTTGAAATAGCCTCGATATTTGAGGAGTCAGCATTATACACGGCCTGCGCAAGAGAAATCTCCTTGTTATCCAAGTCGTATACTGCATAAGCCGATCTCAGGAAGGAGTCACCGAGAATGATGCTATCATCACTATAAGACATGAGAATGGCACATGTCTGCTGGCCCCCTGATAGTGAGGAGCCAGCGGCAACGTAAAGAAGCTGCGAGAATGGCACGGCAACCTGAGCGTCGTTGAAATGATACACAAGAGAGCTGGCAGTGTTATTAATTGAGCAGTCACAAACATAATATCCTATGTTTGCATCGTACGTGGCTTCCAGCCCATTCATAATTTCCATGAAGATGCCCTGTGGAAGATATGTCATTGTTGTGCCCGAGTCCAAAAGTGCAGGACCGGATCCCTGAGCAATAGTTGCATTGGTGCTGGAAGTGGACCAGGAAATTTCGGTGAGCTCGACAAACATGGCAACCACACTGTTTGTTCCGTAGGTGGAAGCGTCAGCGACTACTGGAACAGTGACAAGCGTACCGGAATACTTGTCATGGTCAACCCCGCCAAAAAGTACTGTACCTGTATTGCCAGTTAAGCTTTCCAGATACAGCGAGTAGGCATTGCTTTGGATCGCCCCGTCTTCTTTGAGCATCATGGGGATATTGGAGTATGAGTAGTCTGCAAAGTCCTGGTTATACGCCGAGATTTGGAGAGTGGACTCCAACGCCTGGAAACCGATTCCAAAGACCGCAGTTGTGGAATTTGTAGCGTTCGCAACGCCAAAGTTGGCATTCTTGATGGTTGTGCTGCCCATAGAGAGAACGTCTGTTCCCATTGTACCCTGGGCATATGACGAATCCCCGTACTGGATGATAAAGTATTTAGTGTCATTGAACTTGAATGTAGAAGATGCAGAGGTGTTGAACATTTGCACGTTGCTGCAATCGATGCTTTTGGATTGCGGAGCAGTACCGTGTGCTGAAGTTGGAGCACACATTGAGTTATCAGAGCCCATGAACCAGAGATCAGAAGAGCCCGTATCCAAAATGGATTGAATTGACTGTGATGGAGTGCCCACTTCGAGGATGGCGTAGTATGCGACAATCTGGTTGGACAAGTCAATGCTAAAGTAAGTGTCTGCACGTCTCAGCAAGCGTGACTCGTCGCGAGCGGACGGCAGGTCTGGGAAACTCCGTCTCCCCAGATATCTATCTCCAATGGGGCTGTCTTCCTGTGTTGTGAGTCTCTTTTCAAAATTGAGTGCTATGGGTTCTGAAGCTGCCAAGGCAGCCAAGCAAGCCGCTAGCAGGCCCCGTGAAAGCTTCATTTTTTTCTATGGGTGTAATGTACAAGAGGAAAAAAATCACAATGTGCTAAAAGTACAATGTAAAAGGGATGGGTTAAGCCAGCAGTAGACGTGTGTGTTCCTACACATGTGGCACGTTGGTTCAGGGAGGGGGGCAGGGAAGGGGGCTGTACTTGGTAGTGTACGTCAGCGATGAGACGCACGCCAAGACTCAGGTATAGGGCACGGAGCGAGTACGTGCCGTGATAGCGAATGTTGAAGACTGGAGGCACCAAGTGCCTGACTTTCTAGCTATAACTCAAGCATTGCTCTTTGTGGGTGTTTCAGTGTCGGCATCTAGAGCGCCGAACTTTGCAATAAAGATTTGTTCATGCAGGGCGGATGGCGGTTGGGTCGAAGCCGCAAACATTTGGGGCTCAGGTAGAGTACAGGGGGGTCGTGCACTGCTTGCTCATGACTACTGCTACTAAGTAATCACCGAAGTTGCTTGCAAGGCTGGTCTCTTTGTCTGCCTCTTTTTCACGCACTTTTTTATTTGAATTGGGGCGTGGAGAGCCGCATAGGCCGCTGGCCTGTTGTCATTGGAAGCGCCCAAACACAGCCGTTTTCAGGCCCCGAAAATTAAGACATGCATAATGATGTCATGGTGGTGCTCCAACGGTGCGCCGCAGTGACGTATTTTTGGAGGGGGTGGTTCGGGGGGTTCCCGTTCGAAGGTCCGTTTGGCCAGCCGTTAACGGTACGGTGGCTGACTATTACTAGTCTAGTGGCTAGTGGCGAGCCCAAGTGTCAAAGGTGCTTATTTATATTTCCTGTATCCCGATTGTCTGCTTATTTATATTGTGTGTATCCAGGATCTTGGACGGCAAAGATCGAGAGCGTAAGCTCTCGATCCTTGGCAGAAATGCTCCCTGTTTCACTCGTGGCTTGGCACTGCTTGGTTGGCGATGCGGTTCGGAGCTCTGCAAAATATATGCCCGTACACCCCCGCGCCGTTATTCAGTGCATATCGAGCCGTTTTGCCAAGCAGCTTAATTTACGACCCATTAGGGACTTACTATGTATAGCAGGTACCGTTTTGAGAGATCGAATTGTAATGAAGCCTTGGATCGGAAACGTGCCAAAAACTAGTTGAATAAATCTCACATTGCACCACAAATGTAACGCTAAAAAAAAATAGAAGTTTCAAGTCTTTCCCTGTCTTTCGTCAGTGCTCACTAGCATCCTGACACATGAGTGTGTCAAATATAATCAACAAGAATGCCAAGTAATACTGTCCAAAGGAGTTTAATAAATCGTTCTCATGGGGCTATAGGGTATAAATGGTCTATCTAACTAGTAAACGGTAAAGGAATCCGAAGTTCCAGTGGCGTAGCCCTTGAAAGAAG
Source organism: Deakozyma indianensis (assembly GCA_003706415.3). Lineage (NCBI taxonomy): Eukaryota > Fungi > Ascomycota > Dipodascomycetes > Dipodascales > Trichomonascaceae > Deakozyma > Deakozyma indianensis. Next base: position 44,816 of record PPLG03000035.1, read on the forward strand.
TTACGTGTGAGGCAGTTGGATCCCTTATAGCAGATGGAACAGAACCCTTGATAGCCTCAACGTCAGCCTTGTTGGAGTTAAACTTTGCCTGTGCAATGGAGATCTCCTTGTTGTCAAGATCGTAAGTCACGTAGGCGGAGCGGAGGAAGGGGTCACCAAGAATAATTCCGTTACCATTCTCCTGGGTGGTGAGCAGGACACAAACTGGAATGAAACCAAGGATGGTGGTTGGATACATCAAATCATTGTAGGACATGTCGATCTCTTTGCCGTTGAAGTGGAATCTGATATAGCCCTTGGAGTCATCTGCAGGACACGGGCACATGTCAAGGCCCTGATCGTTCTTGGTACAACCCAAAGCAGAGTAGATAGCCTGGTAGGCAGGGGCAGGGAGATAGTTCATAGCAGTACCCGAATCGAGCAAAGCAGGGGCCGAGCCGTGGATCAAAGTAGTGTTTTTACTGCCATCATCCAAGGCAATCTCAGTCAGTTCCAGATACATGGCTCTGATCTCAGGGTGGACATTGTCCTGGGGAACGATTGGAAGAGTGGTGAGCTCACCCTCATACTTGGCATGGTCCACACCGCCAAAGAGGATGTGGCCATTTGAGGCTCCAACGTCATCTAAGTAAAGAGAGTATGACAAGGAATCAATTACTCCATCGGCTTTCATGCCAGCAGGAATATTGGGATAACTGTACTCGCGAGTGCTAGCGCCAGAAAGGTTAAAGTTGGTTGCTTCCAATTGCTCAAAACCAATACCAAAAACAGACGAAGTTGAGTTGGTCATATTCGCAACTGCAAAGTTAGCCGACTTTACTTCCTGACCACCAAAAGTGATAGTGTCGCTGCCAAGATAGCCTGCTGCCCAAGTTCTATCACCATAGGCAGTGAAGAAAGGCTCGGACTTGTTCAACTTGAAGGTAGAAGACTTTCTGGTGTCAAAGCTTTGTCTACCGGTACAGTTGATGTGATCATTCTGGCCGACTTGAGAGGGATCAGTGGCACACAAAGGATTTCTTGGGTCCATGAGCCACAGATCTGACGAACCAGTGTCAATAGAAGCAGTGATTTCCTGAGCAGGAGTGCCAATCTTAAGGTCAACAAAATACTGAGCAATAGTGCTAGCCAATGTCACGTCAAAATATGGGTCAGCTCTTTTGGTAAGTTCTGCAAAGTCAGAGATTCCAGCAAGCTTCTCTCTCTCTTGTCGAGGAATGAAGGCCTCGGCAACTTCGACCTTTGGAAGTTCCTTGCGAAAAGGCACGTCCACAACGCCAGCGAGGGCGAAGCCTAAAGATGTGGCTGTGATGAGGGTAGTGGTCGTCTTCATTGTCCTGAATGATTTGAGTATCCAAAAGCGATTTAGAGCCATTTAAATATTGATTCCAGGAGCTCTATCTTGGCCGTGCATTAGGATCAATGTTACATCATTGGGCGCTTTAGCGTAAGGCAAAGTTCAAACGAGCAAAGTGAACGCACGGCATCTCTCGAGTTGAGGCAAGCGGGGAACGCACTGCATGCATCTCTCTTCAGCGATGGACCATCTGAAGAAATTTTACCCTCACCGCTAAAAGTCGCACATGTACTTCTCATATGAAACACTATATCAATTGTCCTCCCTGTCAGACCAGATAAACAGCAACCGCATAATCCTCTTTCAGATCACAAAGAGATCGCTTCTGGGATCAATTTGACGAACATAATCAACTTCATGGTTGTCTTGTATTGAAGGTAACCCGGGGACGAAACTAACAGGAACAAAGACTCGAGTAATCGGCGTTCGAAGATCCTTCCTGTCCCAGACCATACTCCGTGCGCTATATCTACTATTGAGGGTAACTTCACAGCAGATCTTCAGCCGTCAAGTGAGACAGCTGGCCACGGCACGAGGCGGAAGAAACCTTGTATTCGGAGAAAGAAGACCCACAGAACCTCGTGAGGTAGCAAGAGTTAAGCGGATTCAGCGTAGGTCAACTTACTGGTCTAAACTATGCATAGAGCGCGGTGAGAATCTCTGTGAATTGCTTCATACTTACACGGATCAGCGCAAACGGCTCTGGCTTATCTCCTAAGTCGCTGATCAATGATATGAGCTAGACAGCTTCTGGAGCCGTTCGCCGGACAATGTGGGTCAGCAAATCAGCAAAGCTGAGAAGCTGTCCCTGAATTGATGATCGTGTAACCCCAAAGTTTAGAGCCGTCCCATTGCAAGGCGTTTCTTTATCAAACGCCTGACAGTAGATTGGGGGTAGCGATTGCGATTGTGAACATGAGAATCCACGAACGTGACCAATAACCGACCCTTTCTCGAAAAGGAAGTGTTGATGGCAACTTTGCAATGATTTGTCTGGAGATACGTTAACTACGGGGATAATCGCTCAGTGTCCTAGTCTATTTCATTGTAGGGGTCAACTAGCCACAAACTGACATATGGAACTTACATAGATTTAGACAGAAAGGTGCTTTCAACGCTATTCAGCCATATGAGCAGATGCTCAGGGTCATTCATTTCCTCAGCAGAGGCTCTGCAGGGCAAGGGGCAGCATCTGCACCAGACTCGAGGATCGGGTACCTGCGCCCGGAGATTCGTGGGGGGGATCAAAGGGAAAGAGACGGCACTAGCGAACTGGTCAGCGAAAAGCTGCCCCATTCGGACCATAGCAGCGATGATTGTTTGGTAATTGGTTGCCACTGTAAATTTAATAATCTCTGCCGAAGGATTTTGCAAAAAATGTATGGAAGTGCCGACATTCTGTTGTAAAGAACTGTGCTGGCAGTCGATCGCGGGTATAATTTCCCAACCCCAGCAAGGGCAACCATTGGCGACACTAAGCGCTCTAAAGGAGCTGCAATACGACACGATGAATGTCTCAGACCTGAAGAGCAAGTGAGGTCATAGATACGAATGGGCGATTTTTTGCCAAGACTATTGAACGGCTCCGAGATATTAGATTTCAGAGCGCCTCCTCATGTATTTCCAGATCAGGCTGTGGGTCCAAAAATGCATGTGAACATTCATCTGACAGCTTGCTCAGAAGCTGTCAGCTACATATGGAAAATACGCTGACAAGGAGAGTCGGCATGCAGGTATCCAAATCACGTCCAAGAGAACTCGGATGATTGAGATTTGGAGCTGGAAATAAGTATGATTGAGAAATTGAGAATAGTTCCGACGAGAGGCTTGTCTATATGAGGTATATAAGAAGAAACACGTCAATTCACTGGTGAAGGCTCTTAAAGATAATTTCGTGAGACCCGGAGCACCAATTTATTTCTCCAACACGCGGCGCGGCCAAGTGGGGCATTCGGCTTAAAGTTGATGTAAGGCAGCTGGATAGTATCTAGTACTTTGAGCAATCTACATCCCTGACAGCCATAGTACTCTTCAATGTATAATATTTGGGCAGAAAGAAGAGTCATTTTGAATGTTGGCAACTCTCTACGCAACAAAGAACGGATGAGGAATATTTTATAGGTCATGCTCTAGTCGTGGCTATCCTTGACTCTAGACAAAGAACAACTTGGTGTGTCAGTAAATATTCAGCTCACATCTTGTGACAGTCCTATCGACCTGCGAAGTTGCCAAGTTGATCCTGTGTGAGACATTATGACTATTGGACTAATTACTCTGGAGTATGTCATGAACACTTGCTATATGACGTGTTGGCAGGAAAGAAGACTCCATTGGCGTGAGCAATTCATCAAGTGGCTTGCTGAAGATTCCTTAAAAGTTTGCTTTCTATTATACAATTAAATTACTAGAGATGTAAAACACTTACGCTTCGTCAACTTGATCGGTGACAGACTCAATCTTGTTGTCACCCGGGAAGTGATGGGTATTAATGCCAGTAGGCTGCCAGTTCTTGAGTTTCCACGGTGCTCCGGCGGTGTCATACAGCTCGTCAATCTGTTCTAGGGTCAAAGACTTTGTCTCGTAGACAGTGAGGAAAATGAAGAAGAAACTGAAAAAATTACAGGTACCCCAGATAAAAAACACCTTGGTATGCAGATTAGCTGTACCTGCCTCATATCCACCATTGGAGCCACCAACAAGATATGGAGTAGCGTATGCGATACCCCAGTTCCAAATCCAATTAGAAGCTGCGCACAATGCGACTGACTTGGCACGAGTTCTGAGAGGGTATATTTCGCCAACAATTACCCATGTGACCGGACCCCAGGTTGCCCCAAAGAAGGCAATAAACAAGCAGCAAAAGGCTACCAGCACCTTTTGAGAGGCCTGGCCGGTGGGATCTGCGGTACCGACAATGGCGATAACGTACTGAGAGAAAAACATGCCAAACGAGCCGATTAGCATGAGCGATCGACGACCCATTCTCTCAACTAAAAGCCCACCTCCAACAATAGTCATGCCAGCGTTAACAACGTTAGTTGCAAGAGTAGTCACAAACGGATTGGAAATGCCGGCGCCGCTGAAGAAGGATGTACCAAAGTAAAATATAAAATTGATACCTGTCAACTGTTGAAATGCATTGATACCGGTTCCTGTAATGAGCTTGAAGAGCTGCTTCCCTTTTGGAGAGAACACAGCCTTCCAACTGGACTGGCCCTGAGAGAGTTCATACTCGAAAGCATATTTAATTTCTTCAAACTCTTCGACAACCTCGGTGTGGTCCGTTGGAAGTCTACGCAGCCTGCTGAGTGACTCTCTAGCCTTGTCGTCTTGTCCCTTGGTGACGTAGTAACGTGGTGTGTCTGGAAGGACATACATACCGACGGTAAGGATGATGGCCCACAAGAACTGTAGTGCAATTGGAATTCTGTAGCATGAAGTGTTGTCTCTGTTGTGTGTGCCTTGAATAACGCATGCAGCAAGCAGAAGCCCTAAGGCAATGTTAAACTGATAACAAGATACGAGAGCTCCTCTGATCCATCTTGGAGCTGTCTCGGACTGGTAAAGAGGAGTAGTGGCAGAGATAACACCAACACCAAAGCCTGCGATACATCTTCCGGCAACCAAAAGAGGAATGCCAGTGGAAATTGTTTGTAAAATAATACCGACGTTGAAGATAACAACTGTGCCGATAAGCAGTGTGTATCTTCTACCAATGCGATCGTTGAGGACTGGAGCGAGCAATGCGCCAAAGAACGTGCCGACGGACAGAATTGAGACGATTAAAGACGATTCGTTGGAAGTGAATGCCGTCTTGTCTGCAGGAAAAGTCTTGAGGACGTATGGCATGGCCATAATACCGCCAATGGTACCCGTGTCGAAACCGAAGAGGATACCGCCGAACGCGGCAATGACACCAACAAACACCGCCATTCCCAAGGAGGACTCTCCTTTTTCGTCCATGCCGAAATACCGCTTGATGAGACTCATGATGGGTGCAAAGAAATGCGCAAAGGCACCAAGGGCTCTCCTATTTATGCATCAGTCTCGGCATGCAACGTACGGAGAATCCTTTAGTACGCACATACTGAACGGGGAGATTTTTCCGAATTCGAAGGCGGGCAGCGTTGATTGTGGGGTACAACTCTAAATGGAGCCAGGGGAGGCGTACTGGACAGCCATAATTGTCAGCCGAGCGATTTGTGTAGCCAGCACACTGACCTTTTTTGAGCGAGAATGTGACAGGGCGTCACAGGGATCTCGTTGGTTCATGTTTGTTAACACACGGATAAATATAACAAGTCCAGTACGCGGATGAATTGGATAATAAAAGGGACAAGCTCTGATCCCTCATGGGATTGGACGAAATCCCATAACGTCCTTGGAAATCCATTTACCATATTCTGCCCTTGGTGGCTCGGATCTTCTTGCAGATGCAAGTGTAAAATTCTGCTGTGCATTACATATGTTATTATACTCCCGCGCACGCCTACGGCAGACCTCCGCTCGTTTTTGTGTGCGAGGCTCTTGCGGAAAGCTTTTGGCAGTTTCGCCCTATGTATTCCACTTGACAGCGAAGAGAATCGTTGTGGAGATTGTGTTATATTCGTTTCCCGCACCCGGGGCGTTTCTAGTGGGGCTGAGTGGGGCATGGTGCATCCGACGCCGACTGTTGAGGTTGTCGACATAGGACGTTACTATCTCGTTGAGCGCGTTTTTTGCTCAGGATAATTTGCTATCATCTGTGGGAAAGCAACGAAAGAAGCCTCGTTTGTTTTTTTCAGCTGGTGGGGCAAGTCAGTTCGCGATGGACACCACGTAGTAGATGGATAATCTCGAACTGTCCTTGAGAAGTACTGTGCTTCATAAGGGCATATTTCATTAGACACAAGTTAACCGAGCCTTTCACTCGAAGTACCATTGGTTGCTAACGGGCTGAGGGCTCACATTTGTAGATACTATGCGAGCCAAATAGACTTCACAGTGGTGCTGATGGGGACGGAGCTCTTTTTATGACAGGTCTGCCGCCCAATGATCACAAAAAGCCCTCAAAAGCAGCCAATTTTGTGAAAATCATTATAACAGCTATTGGGAAGCAAAAATAGGATAGTCCATGATATATCTACAAGACTATTGGCCGTTATAAAATAAAGTACTCTCTTAGCTCACTTAGTTCGGGAACTGTGCTTCTATCATTTGGACAGCTTATTGATGCAAGGGCAACATGCGGCATCCAATATGCTTGCAGATGTCATCTGCAAGCCTTCACATATTGAATTCCCAATGATGACAAGGTAATCTCGAAAAATATGGCAACATTGCAATATGCGCCTTTCTTGCCAATTGGAAGGCGGAGAACCGCGGAAAATTCGATTTTTCGCAGGTATATGTAACATCGAGAACGTTCTTGTGATGTAATAGGTTTCCGCAAAGTATCAATGGAATCTAAGAGGGCAGCATACCGCTGAAGCATGAAACGCTTGTGTGAGATTCTGAAAGGTGCCCTGTAAGACTGAGCTAGGAACTGTATATAGGTGACACAGGAAGAAGTTGAGAAGCGGAAAAAGGAGAAACTTGAGCAGGGACTGTTGTGGAATAGTGGGAAATTGATTAATTTAATAGTGCTACATGTATTGAATTCAATTAAATTCAATTAAATATGATGAGCGCAGCTCGTCATATCTTTTGGCGGACCAGGTGAAATA
>PPLG03000036.1:0-39030 GCA_003706415.3 Deakozyma indianensis
ACTGTAAGTGGTAGAGTAGCCTTGTTGTTACGATGTGCTGAGGTTTCTCTTCTTGTTGGTTTCAATCTTGGACGTGAGTTCAAGAGAGAATAATTTTGTTGGTTATCAGTTGGTAGTAATCGGTGACGCGTCGGTATTGGTTACTGTTTCTGTGTGTAATTACAACGCTTGCGATGGTTATCACCAGTGTCTTTGGAAGCTATGAGCTGAAGTCGATTATTAGTTAACTTTGCTGCATTTCGAGGATTTGTTGTAAACTTCTGACCTTTAGTTCGCTGAGAAACAGAGATTTCTTCACCAGGTGTGTCATGACGACGTCTGACAACACTTAAGACGCAAGTCGTCTCAAGGGTTACCCTGTTCCGTAAGAGCTTCTCAGATGACTACGTCTGACAGCACTTGGCCAAAAAATCTTTAGTTCTCGAGAACTCCAAGACGCAAGTCGTCTCAAGGGTTACTCTGTTCTGTAAGAGCTTCTCAGGTGTTCTGAATTTATTCAAAAATCCAAAATAAATGCTCTATATTCTTACATCAACGCACACGCATGTCTCGATTCCGAGATATGTAGAAAGGCTCCGCCAATTGATGCCCAAGCCTTAGAACAAGCATGGCGGCCCCACAGCCACAGCAGAGATTGCTGGTCCTAGTTGTAACATCATGACAACCTCCGGGGTGTAGATCTGATTAGCAATACAACTAAAAAAACAACCTTGGGGTGTAGGACCGATAGAGGGATATTCCTTTTAGTGCTTGCAGTGTTCATAATTGGACTTACAACCCAAAGAAATTGGACTAACAGAAGAAATGTGTGCCAAGCAGATAGCCGAAACGACACCAATTTTATCACCTAAAGTCCTCGTGGCCCAATGGCAAGGCGCTTGACTACGAATCAAGAGATTCCAGGTTCGATCCCTGGCGGGGACGAATTTTGTTTTTTTTTCTGGTAGTTAAGTATTGAACTGCTGCGCCCAAGCGAATGTGCACTGTCCTGATGAACAGGCCCTTGGTAAATAGAACAGGTGCAACAGCCAGTTTATATAAATAGGAAGATCGCTATTCTCAGGTATGCTTTGCTCACGATAGGAAGGCTCTTTCCGGTTCATACCGGAATACGACACGCCCTGAAGGGGGCCCACATACGCGCTTCACGGCAGTTTCAGGCATTGTTTTATAACATCCACTTAGTAATGGCAAACATTAACGCGCGAACTATACGGCTGTCCTTGTTGGCCATTTTCATTATCGCCATTTGCTTCTCACTGTGGCCGAGGCATTTTTCTGCAGCTGCCCCTGCCCCTGATGGTGGTGCAACCACAGACACCATTGTGCTACCACCTCAGCTGTTAAATGAAGAAGCATTAGGCATGGGTAAGGACACAGAAAGCCAGACACTTTTGGGATCTTCTACAGAAGCTCAGAGACCTCAGGAGATAAATGTTGACCACAATGTGGCAGATCCAGGGTACAAGACCTCGAAAATGCGTAAAACTTCTCGCGAAGACGAAATTGAAGAGGATCTGGGGCTACTTAGAGTCAACGGCTCTCAGGTATTGTAGAGTGTGTGATTGGTGTACTGCAGGTCATACCCATACGTTGTCACATGTTTCTCAACGTTTAGATTGTTTCAAGCATCATGGGTTCGGTGGTTCGTTTCTGAAGGGAGCGGGTCTCCAATAGCTGTTTCTAACACAGTTCGCACAATTCACTGTTGTCCGGAGGACAGAACGCGTGCCCATATTAGACAAATAATACAGATAATATTAATCGGATACATTGAATACGGAACCTTCATCTACTTCTTCCTCATTCCTGTGCTTGCTTTTTGCGATATTACATGTGCGCAGCCGTGCAAAATAAACTTCAGTGTAGTTGGACCTGATAAACAAATTCCGCCGACTACGGAACAGATTTCATGTATTCAGAGCTTGCTGCTCATAATGTAAGCAATGACGCGAACCCTAAAAGCAGATCATATCATTCTCAGATCCGACTAGATAATGCAGCGCTGGAGCAGGAGGAAATCACCCAAGGACGCTCTTTGGGTCCAAAGATTGTAGTAGCGAGGGCTGACGTTGTTAGGGAATCTGGTAATGCAGACAAAGACAATTATGTAGGTCTTCTCACAGGGTATCTTTATGATAAAGTCGGTGATAGTAAGGCACTACGGGATCTAGAGATAGACACCAGCGCCAGAGCCAGAATAATGGCCCAGAACATACAAGCTGGGGGAGAAGAGCTGGCCGTGCCTTTAGAAAGATTGCGCTTCTACAGGAACATGACTACTCGCAACCTGCCTGCATTGAAGAGATTATCCCCAGCACTCCGAAGCAAATTGGAACTCGATAGAGATGTCTCTGTTGTATCGCACAGGTTGCCACGGCGGTTGAGTGGCAGGAAGAATACACCACAGAGGCTACTCTATGCTTTGCTTCAAAAATCTCTTATGAGCCGGGAACGGCAAGTGGCAGCACGATGTTTAGCCATGGTTGTAAGATCTCCACCAATGGAACTTCGCGAAGTATGGAGAGAAGCAACGGAACTGATAAATCCGAAGTATAAGGATGATTTTCTTTCTTTACTCTCTCATTCGAACCCGGTGGACGTGCATGACTATATCCGGTTGGATCGAGAAGAGAAGTTCGCAGTAACGCGTCTTAGAAATCTATTGAGGTGGGAGAGGTTGGAAGAAGCGAAGGAGAAATATCAAGAAATAGGAGGCCGCAAAGGACTGGCAAATCTACCGGAGATGTCTATAATTGCTGGTGTGATATATTTAAGGTTGAGTTTCGAAGTTGTCGACGAGACGTTTTACAGAGCCCGAGCTCATGAGCATTTTCAAACGGCATTGAAATTGGGTGCACACGTTCCAGAATATTTGCAACTTGTTAATGCTATATCACAGGGGTCCAAAGTCACCCATCAGCGTGATCAATTTACTGATTTCCAATCAATACATGGAAAGCGAAATCTACCAGATCGAGAATGATTAGCACGGGTGTGGAATGATATCCAGCGATGACCATACAGCGATTGGTTTGTATATCGATTCTGAATCTTCAGGTGGAAATTTTGGCAATACAACGAGTAAAGGCTTGACATGAAGCCGAGTCAGCGATGCTTTCTACGTGATGAGCTACCAGCTCCACAAGGTACAGTCTCCGGCATTGCTACCTAGTATTAACTCACATGCTGATAAATTACATACACAGGAGCACTGTGTCACAATTTATAAGAGATTTACGTCTCCATTGATTTAATGGGCAGGCTGTAGTGAACTGCTAGTGATTGTGCGAAGTATACAGGCGTAGAGACCGACCTCATAGGAGACCGAGGATCCCTCATAGAGGTCGCTTTAAAAGTAAGTTGGACGTATTGAATATCATTGTGTGTGAACACTCGAATAGTAATACGAGGAATTGAAGGGGTTCACTATTGTTAGCAGCTCTCTCTTCCATGTTCGTTAACGGGATAAGTTTAATCGAGCCCGTTCTTGAGGTGCTCACAATGCCAATTATTTTGCGACAGAACCCAAAAAAAGGTAGAGAACAGTTATGTAGCTGACTGGTGGATCTCGATGCATTCCCCACAAAGTAAGTTGAATGACTTGTCAGCGTTGCGGGTTGCCTCGTGCTTATGTGCTCTGTCTTGCAGGCACACTGCATCCGTTAGGTGCGACGTTTCAGCGGGAGGTTCCAACGGGAAGAAACATTTGTTATAGATGATTGAAATTAGATTGCAGAAATGAATTCAATTTAAATAAAACGGAAATCTCAGGATCCAATCAGCCCTTCGTATTTTCATAGTTACTGGTTTCTGTCATACGTCCAGGCCACAGTCCGTCCCTGCTATCGTAACCTGCCCAGGTATACCCCTAGAACCAACATGTCCCAATTGATTCCAGTCACAACACGGTGCTAGTAAGCAACCAAACCTGGTAACTGCCTCACTCTTTAGCCAGACAAAGACGATAAGTCGAGCTGGTCGTAGCCCCATCTTTAAAACTTTTAAACCTAACCGAGTTCTTACGCTGTAAAGCACAACAGAATTCATTTGATAGAATACTGCCATGGTTTCGCTTTTCATAGGCATCTACGTGGCTTTGTATCCTTACACAGCACAGACAGACCAAGAGATTTCATTGGAAGAAAACGACCTTCTTTATTTGTTGGAAAGGTCGAGCACTGATGATTGGTGGAAGGTGAAGAAAAGGGTTCTTGGGTCAGACACCGAAGAGCCCGTGGGCTTGGTGCCTAACAACTATGTTGCCCCTGCCACGGTAAAATACAAGTGCAAAACGCTTTATGAATATGACAAACAAACTGAGGAGGAACTGAGCTTCAAAGAAAACGAAGAGTTTGACGTGTATGACGCATCTGATGCCGATTGGATCCTGGTTGGAAATGGCACAGATTTCGGCTTTGTTCCATTCAATTATATTGAGGCTCTCAGTGCAGTAGAAAGTTCTACTACCAGTTCAACACCGAATGCCTCGAGGTCAGCGGAGGTTGTGCATACTCCAGCTTTTATTCAGGTCCGACAGTCTTCCCATAACAGTCTCCAGACATCATTGCATGACAAGCCTCTGCCTAATCGTCCTGCGCTGGAAGAAGAGGCTCCGGCACTACCTTCTCGCCCCCGTCCAACGGCTGCTTCTTTGTATCATGAAAGTCCACCCCGTTCAGCTCATCCTCAAGAAGAAGAATTCTATACGTGGAATGTGCAAGAAGTTGATGGCCGCCGCAAAAAGAAAGCCAAGCTGTCTGTTGGTAATGGGTTCTTAATTTTCTCCCCAGACAATGGGACCTCTCAGCAGTGGGACATAAAGAACTTGACAAACTATAACTCGGAAAAGAAGCATGTGTTTCTCGATCTTGTCCATCCTTCGCTCTCTCTGGACTTGCACGCAGGGTCGAAGGACACGGCAGATAGAATTGTTCACGCTCTCGGCGATGTACATGGTGCCGCCGAATCCCTGGGCCTCACTGAGGTTTACGTTGCAGCTCAGTCTGCTGGACGCAAGATGGGCAAGATGATATACGATTTTGAGGCTGAAGGGGACGACGAAGTATCTGCGAAGGGTGGTGAGAATGTTTTCATCCTTGATGATACGAAAAGCCGTGAGTGGTGGTACATCCGTAATGCTAGGGGACAAGAAGGTATGATGCCCAGTGCTTATATTGAAGTGTCGGCAGAACCAAGCTCTGGTGGCAAGCAGGATTCGTCCTTGAAGCGTAACAAATCAAAGAGTAAGCGAAGCGATTCGCTTCGCAATGATCGAGAACTTCGCGAGAGAGAGCAGCGTGACAAAGAGCAACGCGAGCATGGCCGGAGAGATAGGAGAGCTTCAACTTCTAAAGATCGTTCTGCACCAGATATGGGCAAGATTCGCACGTGGACTGATCGCAGTGGAGCCTTCAAGGTAGATGCTGCATTTTTAGGCTGTGCTGATGGCAAAATTCATTTACACAAACTCAACGGTGTCAAGATTGCAGTTGCCGCAGCTAAGATGTCGGTAGAAGACTTGGAGTTTGTGGAATCTGTGACTGGCATCAATCTTGATGATGATAAGCCTCTTGTTGACGCTCGCAAGTCATCTGGTTCTCGTCCAGGCAACTCTCGCACCAATACCAGTAACTCGGGTGTCAAAATTAAGCATACGGCCGTTCCTGCTCATGTCACTAACGGAGATCACCACCAACAGTCTTCTACCGCCTCCCCCCATACACAAATGCCACTGCAGAGTAAGCGTTCTGAATATGATTGGTTTTCGTTCTTCCTTGAGTGCGGGGTGGATGTCAACAGTTGTCAGCGTTATGCGATCAATTTTCAACGCGATCAGATGGACGAGGCTATCTTGCCTGACATTACCTCCTCCGTTTTGCGCAGTCTCGGTTTGAAAGAGGGTGATATTCTGAGAGTCACAAAAAAACTGGATGAAAAGTTCAATCGTCGTCGAGAGCTAGAGTCTGCACCGACCGGAAGTCTCTTTACCAATGCTGATGGTTCTCTCAAGAACAACACAGCCAGGGCAGCCCACGGTGGTGTTGCACCTTCAGCAGCTGTGTCGTCTAGCGTCGCGGCCAATGATGAAGCTCCACCTCCTCCAAAACCTGCGCGCCCTGTCAGTCAGTCATTTGAAGATGACGCTTGGCAACCAAAAGGAGCATCTTCTGCCTCTCAATCAGGTTCTGCTTTGGGTTCTGCCACTTCGGCTCAGCCTAATATCCAATCGATAGCAGCTCAACCGACAGGGGCTATGGCAGAACTACTGGGTGTCTCTGACACTCAGGCCGAGGTGGGGTCAAAAAAGCAGCCACTCTACCAATCCCAGCTTGAACAGATGCAGGTAACACCAACCGGAAGCCGTCCATTGCAGCCTTCAACGACAGGTGGAGGAATTCGCGAACCTCTTGGGCCATTTGCTACGGGAGTTGCGCAAGAGATCACTGGATACCAAACCGGGTATCAGAGCGGCTTTCAGAGCGGTTTTCAGGCTGCCTCTGCCTCGGCACCCAGTCTTTTGGCTAATACGACGGGAAGGGCGCTACTCCAGCAATCGACTACTGGCGGAGGTGGGTATTTTGCATCCCAACCTACAGGCTATGGAAACCCACTTTTCAGCACTAGTGTCCCTGCACTTCAACCGTCCCGCTCAGGCGGAATTCAGGATCAACAAGTCGTGCAACAACAACGCACAGGGCCTTTGCAAGTGCACACGACGGGCGGTGGAACTGTTTTCCCACAACAAGCTGGTGTGAACTTTTTACAACAGCAACCTGTGCAGACGCAGTTCACAACTGGTAGCATGTTTCAGCAGCCAGTCCAGCCACAGCGTACAGGGCCCCTTCAAAGTCAACTCACTGGCGGGACTATTTTCCAAAATCCAAATGCAGCTGTGTTGCAAACCCAGCTTACTGGTGGGAATATCTTCCAGAATACCAACTCTGCTCCGCTGCAGGGACAGTTTATTGACGGAAATATCTTCGCAAATCCTATTCAACAGCAGAAAACGGGCGGTTATCAGCCTGGATCCATCTTTCAACAGCCCTCAATGCCCGTCACCCAACAGAATGTCCTTCAGAGTTCCGTTGGTGCCAATGCGTTGGCCAGCCTGAGTCATCAATTCCAGCAGTCGTCTATTACTGCCCAGCCGCTTCCCTTCCCTCTGTCGCAGCAGCCAATGCAGAATTCTTTCGGAACCCCGCCGTCGTCTCAGCCAAACTCTTTTGGTATGAGCACTTTCTCACAGCAGCGGCCATCGAATTCATTCAGCAATGTGCTCAATCCACAGCAAAGCTTTGGCTCGGGTGTTCAGCAGCCTTTCGGGCCTCAACCTCATTCGTCATTTATTCAGCAACAGCCACTACAAGGGCAACCTACAGGATTTGGGTTTGGTAACTCTCAGTCCCCAAATGGACCGCCCCCTGTCTCGTTTGGCCAGCAGCAACCTTTGCAGAGCACCCCAACTGGCCGTAGAGCCAACCTTGCAGCAGCATCTGCCAGTAACCCGTTTGGATTTTGAATGCACAATGTATTTTTTAGCATGTCATGAGCTATACGAAATTATATACTAGTAAAGAAATTACCGTCATAGTGCTAGAAAAGCAGAGCGACCTTGCTCCTGCTAAACTGACTGTGACAGCTTGTGAAGAAAACACAATAGGCATCGAAACAGACTGGGAAACACCTGACAATATTCCTAGGGACATGGTCTGATCTTGTAAAGCCTGTGAATCATTCGACGCCCCAGGAATGTTAATACTATCAATTTCTTTAACATTGCTTGATTCAGAATTCCATTTAGCTTGAGCAAGAGAAATTTGCAATCCGTCTAAGTCATAGACGACATATGCAGAACGCAGAAATGAATCTCCCAGTGCCAGATCAGGAGACTCTTCAAGGAGGAGCTGGCACATTTCACCGCCCGCATCGAACGTCATAGCCTGCCCAGAACCATCATAGGCTTGTGTGAGAAGCTCGCTGAAGGGTACTTTTATCCTCGCAGAGTGAAAGAAAAACAGCATATATCCAGCATTATTAATTGCCGAACATGGTGCCACGTATCCTCCAATTTGTGAATTGTAGGTGGCTTGCAGAGATGTCACTATTGTTGTAAACACCACTTCTGGTACTTTCGTTACGCTCAAGCCAGTGTCAAGAAGTGCCCCTTGGTGACCTGAAGCGAGGGTAATAAGATCTCCGTTTGTTAATTGCCATGTGATCTTCGTGCAGTCGATAGTGAACTGTGCAATATTAGAACCTGGTGTTGCAGGGACCAGTGGAACAGTAACCAGCGAACCGCTGTATTTCTCGGAATCTAAACCGCCGAATATGATAAGGCCGTTCGTATCACTAAAGCTGTTAAGATAGATGGAGTAAGCATTGCGCTTTATATGACCCTCTCTGACAAGTTGTACCGGAACGTTTCGATAAGAAATAGGGGCTGGAAGCTCAAGTGATGCTTCATTCGATTGTAATCCAATGCCAAACACAGGTGTTGTAGAATTCGTTTCTAGAGCCAGCCCGAAGACAGTGTCATTGAGAGTGATTCCGGCGAAATAGGATATATCATGAGCGTAGTATCCATATGCTGCAGTGTGGTCATTGTAGGAGATATTTAAAGGCATTGTCTGATCTACCTTAATGGAACTAGAGCTCTTATAGTTAAATGAAGGGATTGAAGAGCAGTCCAGATTGCCTCCATTGCTTGTGCACTCGATATTCGAGTTTGACATTACCCACAGGTCAGAGGACCCGGTATCAAGCAGCAGAGTCAGATCCTGAGGCGGGGTCCCAAGCGACATATTGAAAGAGTAATAGGATTTCTGATTTTTGATATTGTTAGTGAGCGACCGCCTACGCATGAGCCTTTCTTCGGTAACTGAGCCTCGTTCAAGTGCCAGTGAAATTACAGATAGATGATCTGCCTGGCAATCGCCAGCAACCGGATTGGCAAGCCCAAGTTGCAGAATCACTAATAAAATTGACAGCTTCGGCGAAAACATCGGCTTCTGAATGAACTGCTAGCAACAGAATTTCGACCGATGTTATGCTGCTGCTTGGACGGTACTTAAAAGGGAGGGGCACGATAATTTCAGGGGCACGTCAGGGGATGCATGAGGTGGACATATTATGCGACTAATTTCCAAGAAGGGTTTGTGCACGCCGGCCACCGGGGTGTTCCTCAGCACTGTGGAGAAAGACACATCGCTTGAGGGCTCATAGTGGGTCCGACTAGCCACCCTTTTATGGTATATACGCTGATGCGGGAGAGAGTAGAGAATATTAAATAAAGGAGCGAGCTCAGAAATGAATAATAAATTATTCGGTATAAATCTTTTGATAGGCTGGATAAACGGATCGATCATCCACAGAAAACGTTGAACTTATCCCAAATTGGTGAACGTGCCCTGCAGACTGCCAAACTGATTGCTCAGTTCCCACCATTCTCAGATGGAGAGTGGGTTTCATTGTTGATAGGGAAGTTGGGTCTGAGGCGCCCCGGAGAACAGAAATGCAAGGCGACATTTCAAAAAAGTATTTGCCATATCAATTGATGCCGGGCCGGCGAACAACGCTTAATTAACACACGACATGCCATGAGCTCGGATGTTGTAAGCATTGCTCAGCGCAACGAATGCCCCTCACGGTCTTAGACGTGGTAATAAAACCTATATCTACTAGTGCGGTGCCAACGCAGGTGAAACACTACTGCTCTCTGCCGCGCTTTCGGATTCAACCTTATACGAAACCAATAGCAGAATCAAATGATGTGCCTGTATGGAGGTACCCTGAAAAAGCACACAAGTAGTATCGTCCTTTCAATTTTCATCCTATTTACAGCATTATTTACATTCACTCCCGTTCATGACGATTGATAATTCTTGCACGGGTGGCAGCCATTCTGTATTCTAAAGGAGTAGGCACAGAATACTGGCCCTCAGAGCGGATCACAGAGCCAATCGACATGAACAGACCAAAAGTAGCCGCAGAGCCCATCATATACTGACCCAGGGATCTCATGTAGCCGTTCGGACCTGGCCCTGCTTGCCAGAGAGCCACGGATCCAAAAGCGACTCCAAGAACGGCACCCACCGTTGACTTCGTTAGTTTCGATGTTCCATGTTGCAAGCAGATTTGTCATCTTTTCCAAGCATACGTACACCCATAACAAGGCCCATCTTGAACTTATCAAACATAGATGGCTGCTGCTGGCCGTAGCCAGACATCTGTGGTGGTGGTGGCATTGTGGAATATAGAATGAGAAATAACTAGGACGCATTGTTTTCGATTTCATTTCGGTAGCAAAAAATAATTATACGAAAAAAAAACATAATTATCTGATAACTCGTCATCGCATATGAATAAAATATCGTGCTTTAAGATACAAATAAAAGCCTCATTTAGAATAATGACTTCTCTCATTTTCACCCGTTGCACTGGTCTTCTGGGTTCTTCCGTACAAAGTATTCAAAAATCGTATGCCATTGCCTCGGTTTGTTTGCATGGCAGCTTAATCAAAGAAATCATCGTCATCCTCGTCGTCATCCTCCTGGTCTCCTTTATTTCCTATTGTAATTTCACCCAGATGTTCAGAATCTTTCCTATCAAAAATGATCTTGGTACTGCTCCTTGATTCTTGCTGAGAGATCTGGTCAAGAAGGGACACAAGTTCCTTTTCAGAGACTTTCTGCTTTATCTGACCAGTTTGGGCCATCCTTATGATCATATCCTCAACTCCTCGCGCTCTGTCTCCCCTGACGATACGGATTCTTGACAATCGCTCACGAGCCTCTGAAGAGAGTACTTGACTCAGGATTGATACGCGAGCCTCCTCCTGGGAGTCATCAGCACTACCACTGGCGGTGTTTCTATCACTTGACCGTCCCTGTTGACCAGGCGAGCCCTGGCTCTTGCTTTGAAGTTCCACCAGTCTCGCGCGACGAATTGCTTCCAGCTCAGCGTCGGCCATTACTTTGTGTTTATACCGCCCACAGGGTATTTACTTCTGATACTATACCTGTCCAAGACACTCCGTTTCGTGTGCCTTCTAAACGGGAGATGGGTAGGTTCTGTCCGGAAATTTATCACCAAAGTGATTCTGAAATCGATTGCGAAACTAAAAAAAATTGCGTCGGCCGGGAATCGAACCCGGGGCTAATCGATGGCAACGATTAATTTTACCACTAAACCACCGACGCTCTCAAGCAATAATCATAAGGAGCAATAGTTATAGATGACTTCGATAAACAGTTAATAGTATAGATAACTTCGACGTACAGTTAATAGCTAGAATATCAATTATCTGTTTACTGTCTGGTTACTATCCGGTTACTATCTCATCCTAACCTACATCCTCAGATCAATCATACGTAGTGAACAGCAAGGTAGAAAGTTAATTCAAATGCAATTTGGTCTTCACAAGCATAAGCCCTTCACTCACCATCAATAGGGTGCAATAAACTGGTGAGAAGCAAAACAAAGAGAGTTTAGGGGCGTGCTGGCTCATTCGGAATGTGAGTATCAGATGTCCGTTGGATCCAGTACAATATCGATTGCAACCTGCATTTCGCGAATCGCATCGAGGTTTCTCCTAATAATGATAACTTTATTACGTCCTAAGACGGTTCTACATAGTACAGAAAGGATATTACTCCGTCGCCACTAGTAGTGTCGCTGTTAGTGCTCCGTTTAATCACTTTTCATGGTCACTGCTAACGCATGCTAGCTATAAAGTTGCACACAACCCACTCAGTGTACGGAAGAGGGAAAATTACAGCGACGAACTGGTTGTCTCTTTAAGCGTATGTCAGGACTTTCCAATATCACCACAGACCTGTCGTCGAAAGTTATAGCCTTGCTGTGCCAGTAGGTTGAGGCTATTCGTGCTCCCTCTGCTAACAAGTTTTCGAATATAGAGCACTATGATTCAACAGTGATCTGCTCTGTGGAGTATTTTAGGGTTACTGGGGTATGGTCAACGTTATCTGAGCGATTGACAGAGCGAAAGGGTTCTAATTAGTTTGCCAGGTATTCGCTAACCGTGTTGATTATTGATTGGAAATTTCTATCTGTCAAATATTCATTTATTAGTTCATTCATTCGTCAGTCATTTCTGGAAATCATAGAAATACTTCCGTTGGACCACTCTGATAAGATCATCCACTAGTATCGCGATCATAAAACCGTTGTCATTCTTTTTACAAACACAGTAATCGTGTTAACCATTCACCTCGAAAGTATTTTCAATCATTTGCAATTAGGCCCCGTCTACGCCACTTCTTGGCGCCTGAGTGCTGATCTTGTCGCTCACCATCATGCTCTAAGAACATCTCTTCGTTACCAAAATATAGCACCTTAATCACATTGCCAAAGACTACAGCAATTGATTTGCGACCATACTTAGCAACAGGGCCAATCTTAAGAATCAGCAATCGGTCATGGGCCATGTCCGGTATGTTGTAATATGTAACGAAACCTGTTGATGACATTGCCCATCCCTCCCAGGTACTACTTATCTGTGGCTTTTTTGATAAGGAGCCTACCCTACGAGTTAAAACACCCGTCGTTGAACGGGATTGAAGCGCAGTAGATGGACTATCGGAGGCCTGGAATGTCGGTTGCAGCTCTTTCCTCCGCACGCCCATCACCATGTTGATATCCGTCACATCCCAGCCTTCGACATTGGTCATCCAGTGTTGTCGTTCCGTTGTTGCTTCAAGACCCAAGCATCTGGTTTCGCGCATGTCACGTTCCGAACGAATGCAAATCGTGTTTTTAGCTCTATTGTCAATCGTGAACGTGTGGCATATAAGTAAAGCAGGGTTGTCGGCTTCTGCGTACGCAATCGATAATGATTGGACGGCCACACAACCACAAAACCTGCAATGCGTAGGTTGGCTGTGAAATACCTTCACCGAAGAGGACTTGTAATTGCCGAGCTGGAGCTTTCTCATAAGATTACCGTTATGGATATCAATGAAGAAAGTCGCATCGTGAGAAGCTACCAAAGCAATATTTAGGTCATGTACCGGGGCAATATACACTGCTCTGTCATTGACATGCAAGAACTTTTGCACAATTTCACCGTTGGCTGCCCATTCTCTAATCATGAGATGGTGAAAATTCCATTCTTCTCGTTTGTCAAACCAGGTGCAGACAATAATGGCATGCGAAGCTGTGAGGCAAATAAGGCGTTCTGGTAGACGAGGGGTATGAATTATTCGTGCTGAGAGAATCCTTTCAGGAGCCTCGCCGTCTTCTTCCGATTTGATCACGTAACTCAAAACCTGTCCAGTTTGCGTGCTTAATGACAGCAGGTATCCACTGGATGTAACAATAACAAGTTTCGATCCAGAGAAAAAGGACTTGATGGGAGTCTCAGAGAGTAACTTGACATTCTCGACGAAGTTCGTTTGCTCTGAAGTTACGTAGTTCCATACGGAAACAGAACAGTTTGAAAACAATGCGACACAATTATGGGAAGCATCTAAATTGAATCTTTTGAGCGGCCAAACTGGAGACCTGAACCTAGCCACTAGCTGATGTGCACTGCTCTTGTTGAGGTCCCATACAATGACTTGGTGGTCAAGACTTACACCAGCAATATATCTACTCTGGATATCCAGGAAGACAAAGTCCAAGCAGTTTCTGGCAATGAGATCCTTCGATAATAGCGCCTTTGAAGATATATGAGCCCCTTCACGTTTAATGCTTGTTTTTGGTACAACGACCCTAAGGATCATTGCTGTGAATGCCAGGATAAACCACAACGCACTTCCAAACTCTAAAAAGAGCGGTATCAGAGAGTACTTTTCCTGGTTCGTGACTTCCCCTATGTAAGCAGCCAAAAGTGTTTGGTCTTTCACGTCCAGAAAATCGTATATGACAAACGTTCCTGATGTGAAGACCCCAGTCGAAGACCATTTGACGCAAGCCATGAGGGGGAAGTACATCAGGAGCAAAGGAGATAGCTTACTTGCATACGGTATACAAGACCGAGGAAGAATTGAACTCATGGTGATGTACTGGTTCATTGTAAAATGGTCTTCTTCGAAGTTATCAGGATCTTTGAGGAGATCTTGGAGTTCTAACCGGCATAGATCAACTGATATTACTGCAACAGAATAAGTGAAAAACAGAGCAAAGTCTATGATTACTGCCAGAACATAAAATGTAAGGACAGGAATTTCGCCGCGATGTAAAATATTTGCAACAGACAGCGTCAGGACCAGGGCTATCGTCAACGAAAGAGCAGATGAGAATGATGAAGAGACAGCCTCAGATAACCTAAAATCTACTGGTTTGTTGGGGGAAATACTAGAAAGCGTGGAAGAGAACTGAGAGAGGTTGACAGCAGATATTACAAGCAGGACTAGCGGTGGGAAGTTCAGCTGGAATTGTGGAAAGTACAGGTTGGTTATTGTGCTAGCAGAGCAGATCACCAGAAGTTGCTGAACAACAAATGCCAAGGCAAGGCCAGACTTGGAACGCACTGTACCAATATGGCGAAAAAGGTAAACAAGAAGTAAGATCACGGCAACACCCAAAACATAAGGCAACTGATTGTCCGCACTGAATATCAACGGTGAAAGTGTTGATTTCACTCCAATTTGCGGTGGAAATTTCTTGCTTATAGTGACAAGGGTATCACCGTTGACGATACAGCTTGTACATTTTTGAGTAAGGGGTTCTGGGCAACGAAAGATGGATATAGCATAATCCGCATGGGCAACAGACGCCGTAAGATTTTTTGCGGAAGCTTGTGCGATGAGATGGTGAATAGCGGATGACGATAGAGGCGGGCCATAAGCGATCAATTTATAGAGAGTTGGATAGGCAAGAGCAAATGCTATTGTTGCAGACCAAAGGATATAAGGACGTGGAGAACTACCAACTGCATCAGACCACTGTTTTATTCGAAATTGCATGACTCGTTTCTTGCCAGCATAGGTTGCAAGTAACAGATGCCGAAATTACGAACTAACTGGCAGCGTTTTAAGAGTGTGGGAAAGAATGGGAGATGAGATCGACGAGAAAACGCCCAAGGCGGCGCGGAACGCAGTAACTCCTTGCGGCGTTAGACCCTGCGGATGTGAGCTTATTCGGAAGGCGGCTACTCCAAAGGGTGGGGGCCCTGCGTTTTTACACAAATAGGTCGGATGAAAGGTGGAGGGTGTGGAAGCAGTTTTGGATGCTCTTTCTGTCCCAGAAATGACTACTTCGTGCTCGACTGCTGAGGAAATTATATGCATTGTGACAGTTGTGAGGAGGTTTCCTACGTTCTCAACGATTCGGGTTGAAAAAAACCTGATTGCTCTTTGGTAAATAATTTAAACGATATAGATTAGATTCTAGGAGTCTTTACATGTGGTTTGTCAAACCCTGTAAAGTGCTAGTGCCTTCGAGCTTTCTGTTTTACGCTCCCTGTATTTCTGTGATATCAGATGGTCAAGGTAGCTTTTGTATGCTTCTGTAACACAACGATTGAGGGCCGACAGCGTGGGTGTGGAAATCTTTCCCGGTGGTGTATTATGCTAGAAGTCCTGAATAGACGCTCTCTCAGAGGGCACCGTACCAGATTACGGCTAAACGTAGAAGTGCAATCGGAAATTGTCATTTGTGGAATCTAAGGAACGGAACAAAACGTTGTTAAACATAGAGTATCTAATTGTTGTTGTAACTCAGCAATGGCTTTCTGCCTAAGATTGTTCCGTAAACACTAGCCTCATGGAAAGCAATCATAACATACAATTCGTATTGACGAGCATGTGCAAATACTTGCGCATTCGCAAGTCTCTGGCAAGTCTCCTATCCGTTCCCACCCATGTGTTCACGAAGCAGGGCCTGCAGGACAATTTGCGATGTCGAGTCAGCAATTGAAAGTTCACGATGGGTCGCACACCTGCACATGCCGATGTTGGCAAGTTCAATAAAAGAAGTTTCACTAAGATCTTAGAAATTTTAGTGGTCCAGTTCAGCTGCAAATCACCTACTTCTTCCAACTCAACTTTCTGAATCAGAGCCACACGGGGTGGCTTTCCCGCTCCCATGTAGTGGCTCTACCACCTAAGACCTCGGGTCTACCAATTCTGTACCGCTAGCGGCAAGCACCAAGGCACCTTTAAAACGACTCAAATAGTCATACCAAGTAGAATCTGCAACGGCAATAGAATTTGCACATATTAAAATCGCTCTTCTTTTCTGCTCTTCCGTTACGCTGCCTAATATTGGTGGCGATTAATGCTATGCTCCTTTGCTGGAATCATGTGGAATCTTGTCGAACAAACCATCTTTCCAAATCTGGAACGGCCTGCCATTTATAATGAGCCAGTACCCAACTGTCGTTTTCATTTTCATATTTGGGAGGCGCCAGTTGAAAAAAAAATAGACACCAAATAGCAGCAGATTGTCTTATCCTTTTACTAATATCGACTTAGCCTAAAAATAAACAACCGTCATGGCCAAAGAATCTAAATTGTACGACGTGCTCGGTGTATCTACGGATGCGAATGATGCCCAGATCAAAAAGGCTTATAGACTTGGTGCTCTAAAATATCACCCTGATAAGAATCAGCACTCTGAAGAAGCGGCTGAGAAGTTCAAGGAAATCTCTTCTGCTTATGAGGTTCTTTCTGATCCACAAAAGCGTCAAATTTACGATCAGTACGGTGAAGCAGGCCTCAGCGGTGAAGGTATGGGCGGCGGTAACGCAGAAGACTTGTTCTCGCAGTTTTTCGGGGGTGGTATGTTTGGAGGCATGGGCGGAGGAATGGGTGGTGGTCCATCTGGTCCCCGTAGATCGAAAGATATTGTCCATGCTTTGAGCGTCTCTCTCGAGGACCTTTATAATGGCAAAACTTCAAGACTTGCCCTTACAAAAACTGTTAACTGTGCCACATGTAAAGGCAAAGGTGGTAAGGAGGGAGCTGTTAAGACCTGCTCTGGGTGTAATGGTCAAGGAATGAGATTCATCACTCGTCAAATGGGACACATGATTCAGAGAATGCAGACAGTTTGTACTGAATGCAACGGTGAAGGAACTATTATTAATGCCAAAGATCGTTGCAAGGATTGTCTGGGTAAGAAGACTAAGGAAGAGCGCAAGGTTCTTGAGGTTCATATTGAGAAAGGCATGCAGAATGGCCAGAAAATCACATTTGAGGGTGAGGGAGACCAGGGCCCCAACATTATTCCAGGAGATGTTATTTTCGTCATTGATGAGAAGCCACATGACAGATTCGTTCGCAAGGGAAACGATCTTTTCTATACTGCTAAGATCGATCTCTTGACTGCATTGACTGGCGGCCAATTTGCTGTTAAGCATCTTGACAATGAATATCTTAAAGTTGATATTATCCCTGGTGAGGTTATCAAGCCCGGTGAAGTCAAGATGATTGAAAGTAAGGGTATGCCATCTCAGAGACATCATAACTTCGGTAATTTGTTAGTGACCTTTGAAGTTGAGTTCCCTCCGCAGGGCTACACTAATCCAGAAGGTATGAAGTTGTTGGAGCAGGTTCTTCCCGCGAGAAATCCAGTTGAGATCCCTGACAATGCTGTCATTGATGATGTAATTCTGTCTGAAATTGATACCTCTAGATACCAGTCTGGTGGTCATCCAGATGCTATGGACGAGGATGAGGAGTATGGACAGGCTGGACCAGGTGTTCAGTGTGCTTCACAGTAACCAGTGTGGGGATAGCTGACAGCAAATGTCAGGGGCTTGCTGGTACTTCAGCTTGCATTTCTCGATGGGTAGGGTGTAACTTAAATTAGATAAAGATAGTTGCATTGAATAACACTGGCTCTCAGTGATGTCGACGTTCGTGTACAAAGCTTACTTTGTAAAGTTTTTTTTAGCCAAAGCGTTCTGCCTTGAATCTTTAACCATCAAGGTGTGCATAGTCCTTGTAGTTGATGCTTTGATTATCTACGCAAATACATAGTCCAGTCCGCTGCAACATTCCAGCAACTGTAATTGACTCGAGAAAAGGTACATGATTCTTATCTGGTCTTTTGTCAGTTATTATCCCCTTAACGATAAGGGGTATCAGCCTCAATGCAGTACTGAAGCTCTTGTTCCCAC
Organism: Deakozyma indianensis; assembly: GCA_003706415.3. Classification (NCBI taxonomy): domain Eukaryota; kingdom Fungi; phylum Ascomycota; class Dipodascomycetes; order Dipodascales; family Trichomonascaceae; genus Deakozyma; species Deakozyma indianensis. The sequence continues at coordinate 18,089 of PPLG03000036.1, forward strand.
TTGTCACCGTTAGCCAGCAGCTTTTCCTTGTTGTAAAGTAGTTCCTCTCTAGTCTCCGTCGAATACTCAACATTAGGTGACTCCACAATGGCATCAACAGGACAAGACTCCTGGCAGTATCCGCAATAAATACACTTGGTCATGTCGATATCGTAACGAGTTGTTCTTCTAGAGCCATCAACGCGCTCCTCCGCCTCAATCGTGATGGCTAGAGCAGGACAGATGGCCTCGCATAACTTACAAGCAATGCAACGTTCTTCACCAGAGGGATATCTCCTAAGGGCGTGCTCTCCTCGGAATCTGGGCGAAATAGGCCCTTTCTCGTATGGATAATAAATGGTGTATGGTGCTCTGAAGTACTGCTCCAGGACAACCCACATACCTCTAACCATCTCAGAAAGTAAGAAGTATTTCGTAGCTTTAGTGAGAGCAGATTCTTGCGACTCTTCCCATGTTGGAGGTCTATGAATTCTGTATCCAACTGGGGGCACAGCTTGCTGCTGAAAGCCGCGAATTATCATAGCGGCGGGTCTTTGCTTGACCTCTGAAAGTGCCGTTAGCAATGTCCTGCTTCTCATGACTGAGTACATTTTTTTAACTAAATAGTTTGGAGAGGAGTGTTGCAGACAAAGCGCCTCGAAACTGTGAACGATTTGCTAAACGGCTTGTGTGGTGATAATGGGCATTTTGGGCGGTTTTGATTGGTGAGATAGTGGTTACCCTACTAAGGACTGGGCTCTCCAGAATGCGTAGTGAGTGCCTGCAAATAAATTTGTTGGAGTACGACCATTCAGCAAAAGAACCTAAGGGTGGAAAAGAGAAATGGGAGTAATATAACGAGATATTAATGCTTTGCAGTATATGTGCAGATAGATCTATGTGCTCCTAATGTGATAGTTTGTCGTAATTGTGGTCTGTTATAATATCACTTGGTGCCACCAATAATTTGGCAAGCCGTGTGGCGTCCCACTTCGCCGCCTAAGGGACGTGTCACTGACACACCGTTCCCAGTATCATTCCATACGTAGGCCAGCTCTGATGAAACGAGCAAGGACATACTAAAACCCCTTAACTTCATCTCTGTTAACAAAATTAATATATCTAATGGGTTATGAATATATTGAACTGCAAGAACTCAACGTCGACAAGCGTAAAAGCATTAGCAATGACCATACAGAAATGATCACAGCCCCTTCTTGGTACATACCCTACAAACAACTAATGGGTCTTGAAAAGCCCTGCGAAAATCTGCAAGAACAGATCATGCCAGCGGCCCTTGTGTTATCTTGTCTCACCGTCTTTATTCTTCCTCTTTACGACGGTCCATTCATACACATTTTGCGCTGGTGTATGACAATTCTTTGTGCTTACATTGGCCCACGCTTATCAGCTGGTTGGACATCAGCTGCCGGAGTATACATATTGGGTATGATGATAAATCGGCCCCTTGGTGTGTGTACGGTGGCATTAGGCCTGTGGGCCTCTACTCACCTGGCTGTCGTTATGACCAAAGCTCTGAGATTGGCGTGAAATTCATCATGAACGCTATTCACTGTCAGTTTCATATCCCACAGGAGCCAAGCCAGGTGTGAGTCCCGTTCCAGCAATTGGAGCATTATCTTCCTCGTCGCTGTCTGGTCTGCTACCAGCTAACCAGCGTCTAGCATTCAAGCCTGCGCCTTTTTCGGAAGTCACATCATATTGCTCAGGATGCTTCTTCAAGATATCGTCTTCAAGCTGTCGTCGTCTTTCTCTCACCTTTTGTTGTTTTACCAGATCTTTGATGCTTTGTTCGCGGTTTCGTTTGGTCTCGCATTGTTTTAGACTACTATCTAGCTGCTGCCGCAGTTTTTGCCTCCTAGCCAGCGTCTGTTTTTTGGCTCTTCTTTGAGCTGCTGTATCTTTTTTTTTTTCAACTTGAAGACTTCTCTTCAGAAGTCCTTCTAATAATGGATTCTCCATCTGATATGTTGCCCTGAGGGTTGACAGTTGAGTGGAAATTTCTCACCGCCTGTTTTTTTCTCAGCCCCACGATCTGCTGGTATCATGTCAACAGGTACTAACCCAACTAAGACAGGCTACCTACAGATATTGGTAACTAAGTAATTTGCATTATTCGTAATATTGGAGTGAAACAAATCCTATCGATAATAAATAAGAAGCGTGAGTAAGTCCACACGCCAAGATCTGAATAGTGATTCTCACCACTCACTTTTGGCACCAGCAAGGGGTACCCTCTCTTTCCATCTGGATAAAGACATTACATATACCTGCCTCATCGAGACGTTTTTCAACTTTCTGTCGGACGTAAGAACTATTTGTGCCTTCTGGATACTGCACGTGAATAACACCTCTGATCTTGGAGCCATCTGCCCAGAACTTTGGAACTGAGTAGCTGCTCACACCTGTCATGATCGAAATATCATTGAGTATCTCTCTCAGCATATACTCTTGATCATAACTCAGAGAGAGTAAAAGTGCCTTAGCAGAAGATGTCACGAGCGGGATTGCAGATAAGCAGATCAACACGGCAATGAAAATAGAAGCGATTGGGTCAAAGCCCGCCCATCCAAAGTAATTTGTGAGAAGCGTAGATACAATGACCCCAACTGATCCAAGAGTATCGGCCACAATATGAAGGAAAATTCCATGCATATTCTCATTATGGTCATCATCATGGCCATGGCGATGATTGCGAGTATCTCCGTGAGCGTGCACTTCGCCGCTGTTCAAAGAGTCGTGACCATGGTTGTGGTGGCCATGGTCATGATTGTGATTGTGATTGTGATGTTCTTCGCCATGATTTTGAACATGGGATGGTCCATGGGAGTGAGAATGGCCATGGCCATGGCCGTGATGCGCATGGTTAAATGCAAATATGCCAATCAAGTTCACTAACAAGCCAATGACACTAACCACGAGTAGCTGCATAGTTCGTTCCAAAGTCACTGGGTGATGAATACGCTCAAGAGCTTCAGCAACAATGCCCACTGAAATTCCTATCAGCAAACAACCATTGGTAAATCCGGAGACGGTCTCTACTTTATCCAGTCCGTAAGGGAATCGAGATGACGGCGGAAACTTAGACAAAATAGACGCAACAAGGCCAACTAGGAGAGCTAAACAGTCAAAAAACATATGGATCGAGTCAGAAAGCAGACCTAGGGAGTGCGAAACCAATGAGTAAAATAACTGGATGAGCATAAAAGAGAAGTTAAGAAGCAGAAAGTAGAAGATGTTCCGAGTATCCGAATGGGCCATGATGGAGTCCAACAGAGTCCAGGAATTCAATGTTCTAGCGTCACCCGAAACAGAACCGTGTTGAAGCTGCTGGGTAGGCGTGACAAGAAAGGCCATCAATCCCAAAATGATATTTCTGTAGCTGATCGAGGCAATTTGAGAGCTCATTAGAGCCATTTGAGCAGAGGTCTTCAAGACTGTTACAAGAATGGTAGCCACAAGGGGATTGACTCTTGACGGTTTGATATCTCTTTTGCTAATAAAGAATATTCCCAAGGACAAGGAGGAGATCAAAAGCATTATTAAAGAGTTAATGGAAGGGAGAGCGCCAATGACAGATGGCACGAACAGTGACAAGCCTAGACCAAGGCTCCAGCTCGCATTAGGCTCTGCTGACGAGCGCGACAGCATTGTGCAAGAAACAAACAAGGAGACATAGCCTATAAGTATGCTATGCGGAGAAGCATCGACAGATGAAACTAAATCATACAATAGCATGCAAAGTGAATAGATTGCAAGGGATAGAGTACCGGAATTGATAGGGCCCAGAAGGCTGCCTACAGCAGAAGCAGCAATCAAGATAACAGTGCAGCGTAGAGAGCCCAATAAACAGCACGCCAACGACAGGCCGCAAATACAAGCTGCTAAAGCAAATGTATTATTTGTTGAGGAATGGTGCTTGCCTTCTAGCACAGATACCAGGGATCCAAGAGCTAATACCAACCCAGAAGTCATTCCGGCCGCAAACAGTCCGTTTTCAAGGGCTAGAAATTCTGATGCCAACAGACCAGTCGGTAGAGAAACAAAAGCCGGAATAGAGGAGAGAAGAGACTGACGCTGGACATCAACTGTAGGGGCAGGAGAATGGTTGCTCATATTACGGTGTCCAGCAGTGGCCGCCAGTTGAGGCTGAATATGTAGCGAAGTATGACGCTTGAAATCCTTAAGCATCGTTGGCACAGAAGTGATACCCCATTGGTCTGAAATTGTGTTCTTGCGACGCAGCGGAGGTAGTTTTAAGGTTTCAGTCAGAGGAGCCGCTTGTGCAGAACGGTCATTGCTACTGACAGCTGGTGACCCTATGCCGTCGTTCATCGAATGGTGACGGTGGGTGAGTAGGCTGCGTAGATGACACGTAGTGAGATTGTGCCAGCGAGAGCACTACGCCAGTGGGTCTTTTCGTGCTGTACCTGAGAGCGGCTATGCCCCAAAATGGAACAGGACCTTCAAGGTGAAGCTGTGGGGAACTCCGTAAGGGGATTGGTATAGACGTGGAAACTAAGAAAAAATTTAGGCTGGAGATGTGAATTTATCTTTTGTTTCCGTCGTCCTCGGTGCACTGTCCAGATTGCAGTTCTTCTGCTTTTGTGAGACGTTTATGGACAGCAATTGACTTGGTATAGGCGCTTCAGATGAAAGGACGATGTGAAAACTTAATACATCAGCTTTGAAAACCAGATTTGTCAATTAGAAGATGAGAACTATCATAATAAGTTGTGTGGTAATATTGCTTGTAATATAATATTAGTCCTGAAAAGTGATTAAGTTCGTTGGCGTTGAGCTATTAGCACATTATTTCATAGTACATGACGACCTGCTAATCGCTGACGTCTCATCGGCCTGCGAAGTCTGTCGTCGCGTAATGTGTCACCGGTCGTGGAGGCTAACGTCGTCGTTCGCAATCACCCTGACCCTCTAGTGCTCAACTCTCACTCCCAGGTATTCCTACGATTCTCACAGGAGCCATTCCCAACGATCTATCCCCAACTACAATCTTCAACGGAACGAGCACAGGAATGGCAGAAAAATCACAGTATCTAGTCTTCTACAATGCTGCTTCGGCCTTTTTGTGGCTGAGCATCCTCTTCAGACTAATCATTCTCTATATTATTGTTGGCCCTGAGTGGGTCTCTGGTGGTCTTGCTGACTTCACCAGGTGGGTCCAGACTCTAGCCCTTTTGGAGGTTGTTCATTCTATCCTGGGCCTAGTAAAGTCGCCAATTGTTACTACTCTGATGCAAGTGGCATCCCGTTTGCTTCTTGTTTGGGGAGTATTGTATTTGTTCCCCGAAGTTGGTACTTACTTTCCATTCTGCACTATGATTCTTGCTTGGTCTGTTACAGAGATCACCAGATATACGTACTATGCCTTGAACATGACAAGAGGCCCTGGTGGAATCCCTAAGCTGCTGATCTGGTTGAGATATAATGCCTTTTATCTCTTGTACCCGCTTGGTGCTGGATCAGAAGTCATTCTTACGTTCTTGTCTCTTGATAGAGCCTATGAATGGAGTCCATTATATGCCTTACTGCTTAAAGCTGTACTCATCATTTACATTCCTGGATTTTATGTGTTGTACACTCATATGATCAAACAGAGGCGTAGAGTCTACAAAAACATCGGGAAAAGAAAGGCAGAGTGAGTGTACACGAATAATATAAGAATTGTCGTGGTTAGGTAACATTATAAGCATCATTCCCACCTGAGCACCAGGGCACTATTGAAATTCCATGAGCCTGTCTGCTAATCCCTCGCACACTCTGTAACGCTCTTCGTCATCCTCGAGGTTCTTAGCGGCTTTCAGTTGCTCAAGAATGTCTTGAACCATTTCGACTTCTTTTTCCGAGCCATGAAGAAGACTCTGCAGTTGATCTTTGATCTCTTGTTCCATTGCCTCGGTATCGTGATCCCTCGCTTCCTCTATGCAGTGAGTACTCGATTCGATAGCCTCTCTAACTCGTTCATAATTATCAACCGGTTCCAGTCCATAATCAAAAATGATTCCTTCCTTCTCATCATTCAATGTTTCAGTAAACGCAATGGAAACTCCTTCCCATGCTTCCTCTTCTAGTATATCAATAAATTTGGACAATTTGGACAGGTCAGATTCCCAGGAATCATCTGGCAGGCACACGATGACTGCACTGAGCGCATTGCGCACCTCAGCGGCATCTGGGGATATGAAGATCTCTACCCACTCGTCTATATTATCGTATTCATCTATCCACATTCCCATATCTGCAGAATAGTACTTATTACTAATATGCATTGTATGGGATATACCAGCGTGATTCTCGTTCTCTGAAATACTAATAGACGATCTACTAACTTCTTCTACTAGTTTAAGTTGGCCTGCTTTGGGCCTACCAACCACAAGCACCCTGTCTCTCATGATCGCTACTCTTGTAAGTCACCAACGTTTGTTGCATTTTGTGAATTTCCACTGACGTTGTGAGGCGCACTCATATCCGAACTAAGTAGCTACACTACAGCCGTGTTGACCCTGGACTCGCTAACAGAAATTTGAATTCATGCCCACTTAAGCTAATCCATTTTTAATGTCGAAACGTGTCTCGGTAGAAGATGCAGCCCCCGAAGATCTGTTCAACTTTGTTGCTCTGGGTGGTGGCTCTGAAGTAGGAAGGTCCTGTCATATTATTTCTTACAAAGGCAAAACCGTTATGTTGGATGCTGGCGTTCATCCCGCGTATTCTGGCCTTGCTTCACTGCCATTCTATGATGAGTACGATCTTTCTACAGTTGATATCTTGCTTATTAGTCATTTCCATGTTGATCATGCGGCTTCTCTTCCATATGTCATGCAACATACCAACTTCAGAGGTCGAGTATTCATGACCCACCCTACTAAAGCTATTTACCGATGGCTACTAAATGACTTTGTAAAAGTATCCTCAATTCAAGATTCTAATGAGTCTCTTTATTCTGAAACGGACTTATCAGCGTCCTTTGATAAAATTGAGACCATTGACTATCATTCAACTCTAGAGGTGGATGGTATTAAGTTTACTGCGTATCATGCTGGGCATGTTCTTGGTGCAGCGATGTTCTTTATCGAGATTGGCGGTGTCAAGGTCCTGTTTACAGGTGATTATTCGCGTGAGAAGGATCGACATCTCATGCAAGCCGAACCGCCAAAAGAGCGCCCGGATATCCTTATTTGTGAATCTACTTATGGAACTGGTGTTCACCAACCGCGGCAAGAAAAAGAAGCGCGCTTGACCTCTCTCATTCACTCCACTATAAATAAAGGTGGCCGATGTTTGTTGCCAGTCTTCGCTCTAGGAAGAGCACAAGAGATTCTCCTGATCTTAGAAGAGTATTGGGATGCACATCCTGAATTAGATCCTATCAACATCTACTATGCATCATCACTGGCACGTAAATGTATGGCAGTCTACCAGACCTATATAAATATGATGAACGAGAACATCCAGGCTAAGTTCAGAGACTCGAAATCAAATCCATTCCACTTCAAGCACATCAAAAGTATCAGGTCGCTAGAAAAATTTGATGATATTGGGCCCTCTGTCATGATCGCTTCTCCAGGTATGCTGCAGAATGGTGTGTCGAGGCAGCTGCTTGAGCGCTGGGCACCTGATCCTCGTAATTCGCTTATTATCACCGGCTACTCAGTGGAAGGAACAATGGCAAAGCAAATTCTTAATCAGCCTATGGACATACCGGCCATGGATAATCCACAGCAAAGGATTCCTAGACGATTGTCAATTGAGGAACTTTCGTTTGCCGCTCATGTGGATTTTCAGCAAAATTCTGAGTTTATTGATATTGTAAATGCCCTTCATATCATCCTCGTACATGGCGAGTCCAATAATATGGGAAGACTCAAGTCGGCACTCATGAGTAAATATATGCCACGAAAGGGCACTGACGAAGAAGTCAAGATTTACAACCCAAAGAATTGTTTCGAGATCGACCTTCCCTTTAAGTCGACTAAAGTTGCCAAAACACATGGTATTTTGGCAAAGGAAGAGCCCGCAAATGATGAAATCATCTCAGGAGTTCTAGTAGAGAAGGATTTCAGATTAGCCCTTCTATCTGTGCAAGATCTCAGGGATTATGGTTTAACTACCTCGGTTGTTACTGAACGACAGACTATCGCTGTCAGCGCGGGACCGGATCTTGTTAAATATCATCTTGAACAAATGTTTGGCGCTGTAGAAGTGATCGAGGATGGAAACAGCATGAGTGAAGATACTCACTTTCAAATTATGGACTCTGTTTCTGTGTATCATGGACATACTACACGAATCGAATGGATTGGCAATGTAATCAGTGACGCTGTAGCTGATGCTGTTTTAGCAGTTCTTTTAACCGTTGACTCCTCACCGGCATCAGTGAAGCTGTCCTCTAAAAGCTGTGCTCATGGGCTGGAAGACCGCCTGAGAAGAGTCAAGGGCATATTCAGGGCACAATTCGGTGATGCGCTAAGTTTTTTGACAGAGCATAGAGCTGAGATTAAGATTGACAACATGGTTGCATCTGTCAACTTTGAAGACCTCTCAGTAGAGTGCGCGTCTGGCTTGCTTAAACAGCGTGTGGTGCACGTTTTAGATCTTGCAGTGAACACAGCAGCGCCTCTCGCGCAGCAGAAATTGAAAAGTTCTAAAGTCACTGAAATTGACTATAAAGAACAATTGCAAGATCCGAAGGCTGAGCATGCTGGCTCTGTGAAAAGTGAAGATATGGAGGGAAAGATATCAATTAAACATGAAAACTAAATCATGTCGTAAATGAAACATAATAAGATCTATTGCATAACTTGCTACGCTCTATATGCCTAAACTAAGCCTGCTCTTTTAGCTCATGGCAGGTCGGGCCGAATTTTGGAGTTATACATAAATGGTAGAAGCGTGAAATTTATGTACAAATGATTCAACTATTATCTGTTTCTGATAATTGAACTGGTTCAGGTATGGTCAATAGGTGGCTTCAGCTTCTGGAGTATCTATATACCCTTCTCCCTAACAAGTTCGTCAATAATAATCTTCTTGATCTCTTCAATCTGCGGTTGAGCGAAGAGGTGCTTCTGTTCGGCTGCTATCATCTCCTTGAAAGACTCAGGAAGAATAGAGCTAAATGTATATCCTGGCTCCCCTTTCAGAGCCAAGTCAACTGCTTCAGCGAACTTAGCAGGGTGAGCAGTCGATAAGGCAACTACGGTTGACTTTTCGTTATCAAGCTCGCGTAGAGACGCACTGACAGCAACAGCAGTATGAGGGTCAAGAATATAGTTTGGGCTGACATCTTTGTAAACTTTCCGAATCGTCTGGATTGTTTCTTCATCGGAAGCCCTTTGAGATGAGAAAACAGACCTGGCAGACTTTAGAACAGCATCAGGAACAGAAAAGTTTCCTGCACTCTTCAAGTTAGACATCCAATCAGCAACCTGAGTAGAGGCATCTGTGTTGGACTTAGTCTGCTCACGGGCCAGATACCAGAGAAACCTTTCAAAATTAGAAGAGACTGCAATATCCATGGCAGGTGAGAGGGTAGCATGAACACCCCCATCACCTTCGCTCTTCGCATAGCTCCCTGACTTAAAGAATCGATCAAGAATATCATTCTCGTTTGTGGCAATAACCAAGCTATCTATTGGAAGCCCCATCTTCTTAGCATAGAAACCCGCCAGAATGTCACCGAAGTTACCAGTCGGAACCACGTACTTAATATTTTTGACCTTCTCAGGATCCTGCCTCTTCAACGCAAAGTAGGAAGCAAAGTAGTAAGTTATCTGAGCAAGAATTCTTGCCCAATTGATGGAGTTCACAGCACCAATGTGGTACTTCTCATTGAAGGACTCATCCGCAAAAATCTGCTTGACCAAATCCTGGCAGTCATCAAATGTGCCTTCCACAGTGATAGTATGGACATTTGGATCCTGGACCGTGGCCATCTGTGCCTCTTGAATAGGAGAAACACGGCCTTTAGGATAAAGAATAAATACCGACACATCGGCTTTATTTCTCAAACCATAAATTGCAGCTGACCCGGTATCACCAGACGTAGCACCGACAACAGTGATTATATCACGACCCTCTGTCTTGTCGCCATTTTTCCGCTTCAGAAAGTACTCAAAGAGGTTGCCAACAAACTGCAACGCAACATCCTTAAACGCGTAAGTAGGCCCATGGAAAAGCTCCAAAAGATATAGATCAGAACTAAGTTGTCGGACTGGTGTAACCTCTGGGACCCTAAAGGTCTTATACGACGCATCAATCAGCTCAGCAAGATCCATATCAGGAATTTCTTCGCTCTTAATGAACAACCTCATGATTCTGAATGCGAGTTGCTGGAATGAGTCATTCAACCATTTTGTTTCAAAGTCTTCAGGTGCTTTTGGAATATCAACTGGAATGAAAAGCCCACCATCCTTAGCAAGACCTTGCATCACAACTTCCTCGAACCCATGGAGGGTATCAGATTTAGATCTCGTGGAATAATAAGACATCTTTCGTGTTGTATGAGCAAATATGGGCAGCCAGTACAAGACATGTGTATAAAAATTCGTTTGTCACGTGCACTCCGGGCTGCAGGTAACAGAGAAAGCCAAAATATTAAAGGTTACTTAGCAGGTTATTTAAGATTTAAGAGATTGATTTTATTGCGGGCAGACCTATGCTCCACTGGCCGCTATCCTCGTATACTAACAGGATGTTCCGATTAGCTACTCCCCGCTATCGTTTAGTGTTAACAAACAAGTGAACATTCTCAGACAGTAGTTCGTCAGTATAGAATTCACTCCTTCTAACCTCTTCCTCACTAAACCCTTTCTCGCTACCAATGACAGCCAGATCTCTACTCTGAGACTCAATCCATTTGTCAACAAATGTCTTTGGATCGTCCGCCAGGTCAGTGAAAAACTTAGTACGTTGGGTAGAACTGCGAAGAGCTTGAGCGAGTATGACAATTTTGGCGTCCAGTTCCTGGAGCTGTGAGTGCGATGAGTTCCAGGAAGCGAGTGTCTTTGCCAACTCCGCAGCCTCTGGGTTCATGATATCAAGTTCTAAGTCGTAACTAGCATTTCCAAGTGCAAATTCATCATTGCAAACAACTGTATGTTCGACAGTGATCGGTGGCCTTGGTTTGAGATGTGGATTGACAAGTTCAAGAATCTGAGGAAAGTTGAATTGATCCACCTTGAACAGTTCCTTCAGAGAAAGATCACATCGAATTAGACGCTTCTCATTCTGGTCCTGAAGCTTGTGGAACTTAATGTATTGCCACATAGCAAGTACAACACCAGGCCGCGTTTCTTCCTTAAGCGCAAGGACAGACGCCAACTCAGATGAAAGCTCAAATCGCATCAAGTATTCTTTTGGTTGGAAAGCAATACGGATCTTCACATTTTCAGTGGCCTTACGCTTGATATCCAAAACGTCAAACTCCACATTGTTGCCTGTATTTGGTTTCGGCTCATGCCACTCAACAATCTCAGGCGGCTCGTTCAAAGCTTCCTGTGATGGGGTAATTAACTCAACAATGATAGATGTGAAAAAGGAAGAGAAACGCCTTCTCTCTGGGGCATCTGCTGGAACGTCATCAACAAGACGACCTTCAATTTTCAACTCATAAGAGCCCCCATCTTGAGATATAAAATCTGTAGGAGCTTCGTAAGTGTTGGAGATAAATACGCGGACAGTCTCGGTTTTCTTGAGTTTTCCCATGGTGTCTTGAAGGTCCAGCTTTTTCCTTGCAATGGTCGCATCCAGTCTGCGCTCCATTTCAAGCATTTGCTTGAATAGTTGAGCGTCTGGTAGTACGTCGTAGACGCGCTGTGGTAATCTTTTATCTGATGGACGCTTGACTCGTCTGTCAACAGCGCTAGCTTCCGTACCTTTCGGAGGTTCTGGAGCAGGCTGACCTTGCACAGTTCTACGCATTTGAGAGTTTTGCATTTGTGGTTGAGGTGGCCGTCGGTTCATCATTTTTTCTGGATATTTGAAACTGTTCTGAGACAACCAAACTCGAGGAGGCGGAAATTTGAACACAATGATAGGGGGGTTGGGACATTCTAGTTGTGGTAACAGCTCTGGGGCAAACAAACCAGCATGGAGGTGTGATATTGAAAGGTCGTCGCGTTTAAACAGAGATTAGCCGTCAAAGACACAAAAATCATCACGGACTAGTTGCGGAGGTTTAAATTGCATTGGAGGTAGGTGCTGCCGGTTTTCTGGTCACCAGTGCTGCGTCCTTTAAGGCAAGTGCCTGATAGCGGATCTACCACCAATAACACAATTTGCGTCGGTTAGCATTGTTCCGGTCAGCACATCGGTATTCCAAGTGCCGCCTGACCGTGATTTGAGATTACTAAAACATAGCAATTTTCCAACTACTTTCTTCCTACTCATTAACACTATGAAACGTGCTCAGCGTCATTATACGTCCTGTGATCTTTGTAGACTGCGTAAACGAGGATGTGATCTCATGAGTTCCAATTCAACAAAATGCACTCAGTGTTCCATCCGCAATATTACTTGTAAAATGAACGGCAAGAGTGTCGCAGAATGGAAATCTAGTCTGGTAGGACATCGAAATGCTCCCCGCAAGGGGTCATTAGCGGCGGCCGATGGCAATGTACCCGTAAAACTTGTTGAAGAGAAGGAGAGTGCTTCATTGCTTACCAGGCTGCCTCCCGAATTGCTCACGGCCTGCATTGTCAAGCACTATTCTTTGCCGGAGTGGTCTTTCTTTACTGACCAGAGTGCTATGTTTAATACTGTGCTAAAGGTTCAGCGACAAGATACTTCGGATATCGAAGCGCTATCTTTGCTATATGTTCTGTGTGCTTGCATGATCATCAAAGTTGGAATCAGTCATGTTCCGAAGACTTTTGCTGGAGAATCCAGAATGTCACTGGCGTATGAACTCTTCAATCTTCACTTGCGTCTTGCAAAAATGACCAAATTAGAGGCGCCAGAAACGTTCCAAGCTACAATCCTTCGTGCCTACTTCTATACTGCCGCTGACAAAATAGATGATGGATGGCGTACTTTACATGAAGCTGTTTGTTATTTGAGATTGCAAGATCATACAACTATGGCATACTCTAGTGGCTACGTCATTCTTAGCCTGCTTGAAAGTACTTTATGTGGTATCAGAAAGGTCGATCCTATTTTCATTGATGCTTTTGCTGGATCTGACATATTCATTACCAAGGATACACAGAGAAAACTAGATTGTGCTAGAGCTTGGAATAGAGTTGAGTATCTCACCAGGAAGCAGATTAACACAACGGAGATTTCGCAAATGATAGTCTCTCTGAGGAACATGCTTGCACGTTACAGTATGGACGAGCGTAGTCGTTCCATATATGGTCAACTACTGGTGACTTCATCACTACTCAAACTGCAGGCGTTCTCCTTATCTGAACCCCACGCGTTTCAGTCGTGGTTGTTTGTACAAGATGCCGAATTCTTTGTGCAAACCTGCGAGACCCTGAAGTCGATGGTTGACAAGTCGACACTAGGAGCCTACCCCGGTGTAGGGTCGACGATTTTTCAAGGAATGACATGTTCTTGGGTCGTTATCAGCAGGCTTTTAACTGGGAATGACAACAAGGAGCAGCGGGCGAGAATGTCAATTCTCAAGGACAAGGTCCGAGCTTTCTGTATGAGCATCCAACCGGATATCTATTGTTGTAAGCGAGCTGCTACTATGACACGTTCTCTGCAAGTGCTATTGGATAGTGGAAAGGTGGAAACTGGCCCCGATGGGTTCATGAGTATCCCGTCTGTTATTGGAGTCAGGATCCCCAGCGAACATGCCAAGGAACCAACTATCAAGAAAGAGTGTGATCTTGTGTCTGAGAGTGGGAGTAGTGAGAGCAGCGCTAGTAGTGCCCGCACTTTGAGTGATCCTCAATTCGAAAATAGTCAATTCTGGTTGGACTTATCTGAAATGGTGGACTTAGACTTTAGCTGCGAGATCCCGTTTGAGAACGACGTCTTGGGAGAGTTCAAGCTAAATTGACAGACGTGATTCGCTTGTACTTGTCTCCATGATAATAGCTTATTTATCCAAATAATTATTTTATCGTTAACTGAATAACCATACCTATGTCGTGGTGCCGCGTTTCTAGACTTCTAAATTTCATGTTTTGCACGCGCTCTGACACCCAGTATTATGGCTCGAAAACCAAAAGTGACAGCTTTCGAGGACGAAGTGGGAAACGCTGAGTCTAATAATGATAGTCGCCAAATGACGCCGGATCTTTCTCTCGAAGAATCCGAAGATACTGATATTCCAGCAGACGTTAGTGAGAAGATCATTCATCAAACTGTAAGGTATGCATTGTGCTGCGAATTCAAGCGCAAAGTTATCAGGAGAGCAGAAATTCATAGCACCATAATAGCCCCACTCCACCTTGATCGACCAAGTAGTGTTCTCAAACAGCTTCTTCCTAAGATACAGCAATATTTACATCTGAACCTTGGCATGAAGCTAGTAGGTCTCACCCCAAGGAAGGATGGCACTCCCCCTAGTAGCATGGCTACAAGAAGAAAAAGGCGAGCAGTAACTGCCTCTGAAGAAGGATACATTTTGGTATCTATTTTGCCGCTAGCAAACAAAGAGGTGCTCGGGTCTCTCGCATCGACAAAAGAAGCAACATTCCTAGGGTTAGCGTATGCGGTAATTTCTATTGTGATACTCTATGGAAATAACATGCGTGAGACTCTTTTGATTCAGTATATGGAAAAACTTGTCGGGCACGGTTTCGATCTTTCTACTACACTCAAGAAGTTGGTGAGGTATAATTATCTTGAGCGTGAAAAAAAGACCATCCAAGGAGACGTCCATAAGGACATTGAATACATGGTAGGCACGAGAGCAGTTGCTGAAATTCCACCCAGTACTGTTCATGCCTTATGTGTGGACTTAGTTGGCAACGCATATGATAAGGAGAGAAGACAAAGGGTGAATACCACTCTCCAAGCTTTGGAAATGACCGACAACATAGTGGATGCAGAAATCTTGTGAGTTCATCAATTAAAGAGTGGCAACCAATTTAACCTCAGATTTTAGAGTGTGCACTTAGTGACCTGAGGCCTGCAGCGACCAAGTACAAACTTCCGGCCACAATGCAAGGAGAGTCTTTGGCATGCGATAGGTTCATTGCCTTCCCAATATCTTTCTCGGCAATACAATCCGCCACTTTGGAATGACATAAAGCTGAAATCTCTTGAGCGGAAAGACTTTTCACCCACGGCATTCCATCTATGTCACCAAATTCAGTTGCGATAATGCTATCATGGGGACGCAATAGGATGTCAGTTATGCCTTGGGCATCTTTTCCTTCAGAAAATGCCAAGATCCATGTGACGGGGCCATTGTTCACCCGTACATTAGAAGAGACAAATTCATCTAGCAACTTAGCAGCCTGCGCATTGTGTGCCCCATCAAGAAGATACGTATGACCCTCTTCGTCGTGAATCAATTGCAGTCTACCAGGCCATTTAGTTTGCCTGATGCCCTTTTCAACAGCCTCCTTGGTGAGTTTGTAGCTCTCAGGCAACAGAGACAATGCTGTCAGGGCTGTGGAAAGGTTGGCTCTCTGATACGATCCCAGCAATGGAGTGATTTCTGGATTAATTGAGAGTAACGCTTCTGATGAACTAGGCAAAAATGGATAGGAAAGTATTACTTGGGAGCCAACACTTCTAGCAACAGAGTCAATAGATGTCAAAATTTGAGAGCTATTAGTGGAGTCGATAACTGTGGGTACCCCTGATTTGCAAATTCCTGCTTTTTCAGCAGCAATCTGTTCTAGCGTGTCGCCAAGAAAACCTTGATGGTCTAGACCAATTTTCGTGATGACAGATACAAGAACGTTTGATAAGACATTGGTCGCATCTAGTCGTCCTCCGAGGCCAACTTCAACAACTCCAAGGTCTACGTTGCTATGTTGGAAGATACGAAATGCTGTAGCAGTAGTCAGCTCGAACTCAGTACACTCTAACTTGTGTGTCCTGTTGATATCTAGGACAAATCGTTCAGAATCCTCAAAAAGAGTTCGGTCAACAGTTTTTTCGTTAACAGAAATACAATCCCACTTATCTATCAAATGAGGTGAGTTGAACCTAGCAACAGAATTACCAGCGCTGGCAAGACAACTAGATATATAGGCCGATACTGAGCCTTTCCCATTTGTACCTGCTATATGAATCGATTTGAAACTATTTTGGGGGTTGCCTAGAACACTCAGTAGGCGCAATATTCTTCTCAGTGACAAGTCAATCATATCACGAAAGGGAGGGAGGAAAAGCACGACAAGTACGATAAGCACCGAGAGCGATAATAACTAACCCAAGGCATCTTATTAAGTGAGTGTAATTATAATAATGGTAGGGAGAGGTGAACCCCCTGCATGACGTAGAACATGCGGATGTACGTGTGTGGATCAGTTAATATTGTTCCGAAGCCAACAAACTAGGCATATAACTCGGTAGACAAAGTACGTCCAGGAGATGTTTCTAATTCCCTGCAGGACTATACCGAGTTGGCCACATGACTAACGCTATCGGTCAAGACTGCCGAGCCTGTCACGATTTTTGACAACCTGTCACGTTCACGCTGGCACCCCTGGTTGACTAGTTTCATGGCACTAAACTCGCTTGTGACCTTGCATACTGTTGGGTATCAATAAGAGGGGATCGGGGAAGGAAAATACCACTGCACTAATACCCTTTGAAATTGATGCAATTTATCTGAGTAACCACTTGTTTGAAAGGGACCCCTCAAGATAGGAACCGTCTGTCCTGCCAAGCTGTGAGTATCCGAGGCATACCATCTTCTATAAGTAGTAGGTTACCAGACTTTGTCGCCCCGCGCAACAATCTCGAAACGAGCGCTGCAGGCCCCACAAAAGTGGGGAAGTCATTCCCTGAGAGATGACGAGGGTTAGGATGCCTGTTGCGGCTATATTTATCTTGGCGGGGTACTGTGGTGTCTGCATCAAGCTGGGCATCGTAGCTCTGCGAGAACTTCAAACCCGGCACAATACGCAAAGCCCAAAATGTAGCTACTCAAGCTTTGCCCCTTTGAGATTTCCTGGTCATCGAAACCCCTTCTCACTTACTCCATAGAAGGAGACCACGGGATTGCCACGCTAATTGCAAGACAATTTGGCCCACTAAAAAACTCCAAGAATCTGGGCTGAAAAGCTGGTGAGCTCGGCATCTTATTTGGCGGCGGGGAGTCCACTGCCATCCGGAAATATAGTACAGACACGTAAAAAATTGACAGAGAATTGACAAACTGTCGCTATGATTATTGCAAAAAATATGTCCAGGCCAGTTTTTGCGGCAACGATAACGATGCCTCCATCATCCCTTCCCCCTACAAATATCCCCAACTGCAACCGTTTCCCAGCCTACTTAAAGTGGCGGCGGCGCGGCAAGGCACTCTTGCTGACACCACTGAAAAGCCCTGACCCATCTGGGGAAACAACTTAGTAGGGACCAATATATAAAGGGCCATGGCTAACCCAATTTCCCATCAACACGCACAGGAATTGGAGCGTCAGAAGAACGTCCCGGAACAGTCTACGCTTTCGCTACTTCGTCAAGCATTTTCTTCGCTTGCGTTCTCTATCCCAGCCCTAATCTTTTGGTATTTTTCTTCTTTTTCTCGAAATACCATGAAACAGTTCAATGTCCCTGTGGGCCCAGCTGCTAGCGAGTCGGAGACGGCTCCACGTAGAAACTTCAGGGCGAAAGATGGACTTTGGACCGCTCCAACTGGAATTTCCAAGGAGAACGGCACAGTCATCTACAGATATTTCAAAGAAATTGCAACTAAAATTGGTACTAGAAATTGTATGGCCTCAAGAGAGGTCATTGCAATTCATAATGAAACTCGCTCTGTCGAAAAGATGGTAGATGGCAAGTCTACTACGATCAAGAAGCCGTGGGTTTTGACTGAACTATCTGGTTACTCTTACCAGACCTATGGTGAGGTGTTGAAAGTTGTTGATGACTTTGCAGCCGGCATTGTCCATATTGGAATTAAACCCCAAGGCGTGGAGAGATTCCATATTTATGCTGCGACCTCAGCTGAATGGCTCCAGGCTGCTATTGCACTAGGTGCCCAGGGTATACCTGTTGTTACTGCGTATGATACACTTGGAGAATCGGGCCTTATCCACTCCATGAAGCAGTGTGAGACTGTTGGTATTTTGACTGATAATTCTCTGCTCAGCTCCCTGGCTGGACCGTTCCAGAAGGGTGTTGAGACTGTAAGAGTTGTTATTACCACCAAAAAACACTCTGAAGATGATCTGGCTGAAATTGAAAAGCTCAAGGAGCTCGTCCCGAATCTGGAGGTTTTTTCGTTCCAGGACATTGTTGAACTGGGTAAAAAGAACCCTTCAAACCCTCATGTCCCCTCTACGGAAGATGTCGCTGTTATCATGTATACATCTGGTTCTACCGGACCACCAAAGGGTGTCGTCTTGACCCATGGTAATGTCATGGCCGGCGTGGCTGGTGTCACTGGCATCATAGAGAAAGACGTGCTGGTTAGCAGTAAAGACAGGGTTTTGGCCATGCTTCCTTTGGCCCATATTCTTGAGTTTACCATGGAATTGTGCGCTTTCCAGTGGGGTGCTACTCTTGGATATGGTAACCCCCGCACCATGTCCGACGCCAATGTCAAGAACTGCAAAGGTGATGTCAGAGAGTTTCAACCTACAGTTATGGTTGGCGTGCCAATGGTGTGGGAGGCTGTTCGTAAGGGGATCATGCAGAAAGTTAAGACTGTCAGTCCATTCCAGCAGAAGATCTTCTGGGCTGCCTTCCATGCGAAGGTTGGTCTTGCCAAGTACAGGCTCCCCCTGCCTCTTGAGTCTGTTCTTTTCAAGAAAGTCAGAGATGCAACTGGTGGTAAACTGAGGTACTGCTTTAACGGCGGAGCTGCGGTTTCGACTGATACTCAAACCTTTATTTCAAATCTTATCGCTCCTCTGCTAATTGGATATGGATTGACAGAAACTAACGCTAACACCTCTCTCATGACTCCAGAATGCTTCGAAGTCGGAATTCAGGGTCAGTTCACTACGGCCATTGAAGGAAAGCTGGTTGATGTGAGCGAAGCCGGGTACCTTGCGAAGAATGGCCAGGGTGAGTTGTGGTTGAGAGGACCTTCTATTGCTAAAGGCTATTTCTTGAATGACCATGAAACTACTGAGGCCTACGAGGGTGAGTGGTTCAAGACAGGTGATATCGCGGAGTGGACAAATAATGGCTGTATTAGATTGATTGACCGCAAGAAAAACTTGGTCAAAACTCTTCATGGTGAGTATATTGCTCTGGAGAAGCTGGAATCAGTATACAGATCGTGCTCATTTGTTGGCAACATTTGCGTGTATGCTGATCAAGAGCACTCGAAGCCTGTCGCAATTATTGTTCCCAATGAACCCGCCGTTGTGAGTCTTTGTGCTGAGAAGAATATTCCTTTCCATGAAGATGTGGCTCACGACAAGACAATTATTAAGGCTATCCTTAAGGATATGGTTGAAACAGGTAAACGGCAAGGTCTTAAGGGCATCGAACTTATCGAAGGTGTTGTGATTTCCAAGGTTGAATGGACCCCACAGAACGGATTTTTGTCATCAGCGCAGAAACTGCAGAGAAAGGTAATTCTGGAAGACAATCAAGAGGAAATCAAGCAGGCCTATGCTAATGCGTAGGCTAAACAAACTTCTCTCCTGTAGGTGAAGAAGAATGCTCCTTTATGTTTTATGTATCAAGGTTCATCAATGATAGCCTACTCTGTAAACAATGTAATTTTGATTCTCAGCTGTTGTTTTGTTGGTTGTATTACTAGTAATTTACATTGTGGGCACCAAAAGGACATATCCCTCCGAACCGTCGTTGTATCTGCAGTTGCCTGCGTGCCCATCCAGTCAGATCTCCACTTCTAACAATTCGTTAGCTCATTAGTAACTACCACCGGAAACGAGATTGACAATAATTGAACCATTTCTTTTTTGGCCGCTATAATTTACATCAAGAAGCCGTTCTGACTCCCTCCGCACATTCATTGCACCTGCTTTTGCTGGTAAAACCAGTCAGTTCTCCACTATTGCCGGCAATATAGGAATACAAAATTGTGACGATTCATTTCAGGGGTCAATTCTTGTCATTTTGATAATGTCAAGGAGTTAACTGGCTTGTCGTCCTTCAGGGAAGGCAATTTTTGGCATTGGGCCGGCCTTCAAGGTCTCACTTTTCGACTTCACTATTGCCTACTGCCCGTCCGTTCATGGGTGTCCAGTACATATTTGTGCTACAGTAGGGTAATCTAAAATTTCTTTTTTTTCTCTGGACTTCTGCACATTTCCACACCTCTTCTCAACTGAGCAGCTTTCTTAAAAATTTGTCAAGTTCATAGCATCAGAGGAGCTCTTGTCGAGCCGGGTAACCTCTGATGACTTGAAAACCCTTGAGCTTCTAAATAAGACACTTTGAGAGCAACGAAGGAGCTCTTTCTGAGCAAGGTGACCTTTGAAATGAATTAAGAACCGTTCAGTGCTCGAGAACTAGAGATTCCTTGGCCAAGTGTGACCAGACATCGTCAAGCGACACTTAGTAAAGAAATCTCTACATCTCGTTGAAAGTAACTGATAACGAATTCACTGCAACAATTGTTGAAAAGCAGCACTTTGAATCACTTATCAACTTGAGCGCAGAACTTCCACCAAAGACAACATCACCTGTATTGCAATTACACACAGAGATAGTAACATGTACTAACGTTCCACGTTACCAAAACCCACAACCCACATCAATTATTCTCTCTTGAACTCACGTCCAAGATTGAAACCAACAAGAAGAGAAACCTCAGCACATCGTAACAACAAGGCTACTCTACCACTTACAGT
>PPLG03000037.1:0-28606 GCA_003706415.3 Deakozyma indianensis
TCTTCAGTCGTCTCTTCGTCTGTTGCTTCGTCCATCGCACCATCTTCAGCCGCTGCTTCATCTGCTGCTTCATCTGCTAAGGCTTCGTCTTCAGTCATCTCTTCGGCTGTTGCTTCGTCCATCGCACCATCTTCAGTCGTTTCGTCGGCTAAGGCATCGTCAGCTCCATCATCCGTAGTTATCTCCTCAGTCGTTTCTTCGTCTGCTGCATCGTTTGTCGCACCATCTTCAGCCGCTGCTTCATCTGTTGCCTTGTCTGTTGGCTCGTCTGTCGTACCATCGACTGTCGTTTCTTCGTCTGTTGTTTCATCCGTCGCACCATCTTTAGCTATCTCTTCATCTGTAGCTTCCTCATTGGCTGCTCTCTCATCGGTTGTTCCATCTTCAGCGGCTCTATCGTCTGTTGGTGCTTCTTCCGCTAAGGTTTCGTCCGCTATCGGTTCTGTGTCTGTTGCCTCGTCTGTCATTCTCTCGTCGACAGCTGTCTCGACTGGTGCTTCTTCTTCCTTAGCAGCTTCTGTCGTGGCCTCCTCAGTGACTGCCTCGTCGATTAGATCTTCTAGCAGAGCTTCATCCAGTGTTTCATCCGCCGCACCATCTGCTAGCTCTTTCACATGCCCACTTCCAATGCTACCTCAGCCTATTCTCTTCAAGAGGGACTTCGCTGGTGGTACCTCTGGTGGTGTTATTACTGAGGCAATGTGTGCTGCTTACTGCTCTGGTGCTGTCGAGCTTGCTGCCACTTGTATCGACGATTCGTCCTGCAATGCTTGCTCTTATGTCGAGGTTAAGACCAATTATGTTGGCACATGCATGAACTGTGCCTACTACTATCCATCTGTGAGCTATGCCGGTCTATTGCCGCTTATTGACAGGGCTGAAGCACAATGTGGACTTAATCCTGACCTTCTTGTCTGCCCATCTACTTCTACTTCATCTATCGTTACTTCTGCTGCCTCTGCAACTTCTACAGACGCTGTTGAGACCATTACTATCACTGACAGCGCAGGAAGCACCGATGTTGTCACTGTCACTTGTACTGAAGAAAAGTGCCAGCTTCCATCCACTACCGCCACATCAACTGGCGGTGCAAGTGGTGATACCTCCTCCATTGTGGACACATTCACTGTCACCTCTACATATGTCGAGACAATCTACACCACTGTCCCATGTACAACACCAGGTGCCAGCGCGGGAGAGGTCACCACTTCTGCAGTCGGAGTCACAACCAAGACGGTGCTTGAGACTCTGTACACTACGGTGCCATGTGCTGAAGCCACTGCTACCGAGGGTACCAGTACTACAGCAGCTGAACCAGAAGAAACTACTCAGATGACGTCTTCAGCGATGACAGCAACTGTTACTTCTTTCGAGACTCTGTACACGACTGTGCCATGCACCTCTGCCGGAGCTTCGGAAGATGAGGTCACCGTGACTGCGTACACTACTCTCATTCATACCACAATTGTCACCGGCTGGACCATTGTTCCATGTGAACCCACACCAGAAGCTACAGTGACGGAGGCTGTTGCCACTGTCACTGCCACTACTGGTTCTGAGGGTACTGAGACTGTGACTGCTAATTCTGAAGAATCCCAGAACGCCACTGAATCTTCCAACCCCGCCAACGCTGAGACATCTACTGATACAGCCGCTGAGACTTCTATTGCAACCAACTTTGAATCACAACCTGTAGGAACCTCGACTGCATCTTCTGATAGCTCTGCATCTGGCATTGCTGAAGGTGCTGCCTCCAGCATTGCCCCTGGCATTTTCTCCGTGATTGTTGGCTTCTTCGCGATGGTCGCCCTCATTTAAACGCCCCTCTTCTTAAATATTTCCTATAGAATTTTTAATAAGTGTACTATTTATCGTTTGTGAACTCGCGTTTATCATGCCATTGCATATCGGCAGTTAGCATACGAGAAATGAGGATCATTCGAGGGGTCAGTTCCGCGCAAATGTAAGTCAGACTATCTGTAGGCTAACTTTGTGGTGAGATGTGAACACTCCTAACGGTGCAACCATAGTCGGTTCACATCGCTGCAAGAGCATCCAATACCATCTGCCCCGCAGCTTGAGTACTGGTAGGCACTTCCCTCATAAAGTCATTCTAAAAATGGTCGTGATTCTAAACGCAATTGCTCGACCAGCATCAAACTCTCTGTCCCTTGCGATGCTGGACGTTATAGTCATGCCGCTCCTACATACTTTCAGTGCGAAGGAGAATTACGGGCACCACGACTACAGCAGCGGGATAAATGCAAGGGAGATCCATTGTGTTGAAACTAGGCAAGCAACTTATATTACCACAAGTTAGTCGCCTTTCGAGGACTTTGCCCTACCTTAGCGACCCTGCTATACTTGGTGGAATACCATACGCCTTGTCTCCATGAAAGGGCTGCCCGGCTAGCAACAGGCGACGTATGAGGTAGAGAGAGCTCCAGGTGGAACAAGGAATCTTTCGCCGCCAAACAGAAAGGACATAAGAATTATCAATTGCTCGCTTTTAGCAGATTCCCCGAGTTTTACAGAGCTTGGCTAAACCACCAATTACCAGCGTCTATGACAAATCTTGACTTCCTATCGCAGGACTCACGCTGAGCAACGCATGGTCATGCGCGCATACCCCGCCGCACCCCTTCTCCACAAACTGCCCACACGAGACGTATATAAACAGGTTGCTTCCCCTAAATTTCCTTCCATCTTATATTCATCCGACAACATGGAATTCTTTTCACGATCCTACAACAACTCTCGGGTGGGTTCTCGTTCTGTCTCACGGAATAGCTCTCGCATCCACTCTAGAAACCAATCCAGAAACAGATATGTTCAAGATGAAGATGACGACGACTTCGGCGTTCCTTCAATTGACCTATTTTTTGCCCCGGCATCAGATGAGGACCATGACCAGCCTGAGCCCAAGTCATTGGAGATCCTCAATTCAGATAGAAGCAAGTCTTCTCCAGAGCAGAGGGAGGATGCAATGAAGCGTCTTATCGTTGCTGTGAGCCGCAGATTCGAGCCAGTCACAGAAACGGCATTCCAAGTTTGCTGCAAGGCTGTACACGAGTCCAAGGGCGACCAAGAGACAGTTTTGGGTCTGAAACTGCTGGCTGTAGTAGTTGGCACTGACACTGACTTCGTTACTGATATTCCTGATCAGGTCCTCAAACGAATTTGGACAATGGCATCTTCGGACTCTTACAATCACCACGTTCGTTCCAACCTCCTTTTTGGTTACTCTGTGATTCAATATTTCCTTAAAGCTGGTTCTGGAGGGTTTGATATTGAAGGCGCCGTTGATAAATACTTTGATCTGGCATCTGCCACCCCGGAGACCTCAGTAGCTGCCAGTGCCTACTATGGAGCAGGTCTGATTCTTTCTACGGCTCCCGAAAGAGGCCGGAATACGCTACTCGCAAGCATCGCGGAGACTGTTGTCTCCACATTGTCGGCTGCTGGGCAACAGCATGACCTTGTCATTTCGCTTTCCGAAATATTGGCTCTGTGTTACCAATTGTGGAACTACGATGAAGATAAACGTGGTCCAATTCCACAGGGTGTCGATGATGTCCTTGCAGACCTGGACGCATATATTGGTGAGAGAGCCAAGATTCACGCCAAGAAGGATAAAAAGACTCACAAGTCAATTATTCGCGACGTGGTGAGATCAATTACCTTATTTTCGTCAGCTGAGCGCCGTGAAAATATCACGTCCGATGATCTTGTCATTTCCCATATTTCCTTCATTCCAATGGCTGATAAGAGAATGGTCAGGGCTCTGCCTATCGATTCATGGTCTAAGCTATTCTTGATCAAACATCTCAAATGGCTATACGCCGGTGATGTGTATACGCAAATTGTTAGCAACCCTCATGTCAAGGAGCTATTTGTCAGCACCAACGAGGGTGTAGGAGCTGAGAAGCGTGAAGAGGCAATGCATATGCCTGATGACCAAGAAGGCAGTGAGGGCTGGAATACAGAAAGTTCTCGCGAGACCAATGTGCGTAAGAGAGATCAGCAGATTGATCGTGAACGTCGTGAGAAGACTAATCTCTTGCACGGAGAAATTTAACCAAGCGGTGTCTCAGACTGAGGGCACCTGGTTTTTTCCTCTTGCCTGTTTATGCCATTACATTTTAAATTACTGAATGCATCTGTTTTTGATTTTCATCTTACATTAGTTACGTAGGAAAAGTTTGTGCTTGCTCGCTACTTAGTTTACTCTATGAGTTACCTCCAGTGGTCACTTCAAACTGCCTAGTCCTCAATTTTCTACCCCAATGACTCTCATCACTAGCTCATCCGGAGCAAATGACTACAAGTGCAGTCAATTCAGCGCTGCCTATACACACCAACTAAAATATTGTCTTGTCGGGCAATTGGTGAGGCCAGCCCGCCAGCCCCTCGAGTTCGTGTTTTGATAGAACGACAGTCATTACAGGGGTCACCTGCGTGGCCTCTAGATCTCCTTCAAGTGGGGTATAAATATCTTGCTCAGCTTCATCCTGCTCGTTTCTTTTACGCTTTTTGTTTAATTTGCGTGGCCATGAACCAACCTCAAGCCTGTTATATTGATGACAGGTGCGGAGCTGTTGCTTCACTAACTCAACAACTGCAATCAGCTTTTGACAGGAAGCATCACCATTTTGGAGGACTATCAACCCCTCCGATTGTACAATTTTCGTCACCTGTGACACCCGTAGCTTCGCAGGATCACCAGACTTTATTCTTAAAATGGTTCTTGTGTCAATGTTCATGTGTAGTTTGGAATTTGATGAAATTTACTAAATAGGAAAGGTGGAGTTGGCATCGAGAACTGGAAGAGGTTGAAATCGCAAATGGATTTATTCCAATGGAATCAAAAAAAGCAATGCCCTTTCGCACTGTTGGGCTGTTGAGCCAACTATCTGTCGCCAGTACATAATAGACTTTCCTATTTGAGATCATGCCTTCTAATTCGTATTATACAACCAATAAGTCGAATACTAATAAGCAGCGTCTGAGATATCCAATGCCAAATATTGAAGGCATCTGCCAACAACATAATCATTTATATCTTTGCCTTGGTGCTTTGCATCCAGGCAAACTCTAACTTCTTGTCTTTGCCGCTGTCAATGATGATATTAATCAGCGAAGTGCGGCCACTTCTGATACTCTTAGTGACAGCATCTTCTATTTCTTCAGGAGTGCTCACCACGTATCCATCGCCGCCCAGAGATGTCGATAGCTCATGATACTTCGTATCCAGTTGGAGAGCAGTTGATGGCAGCGGATTACCGCTGGTATAGGCACTAGGATCAACACCATGATACACACCACTATTGTTCATCACGACAATAATAATGGGCAGCTTAGATCTGACAGCAGTCTCGATTTCAATAGCGGAGAAACCGAACGCAGAATCACCCTCAATTGCTACAACAGTGGCATCAGGTTCGGCAGCCTTGGCAGCAAGAGCATAGCCTAGTCCGACACCCATTGTCGCATTTGTACCAGCATCCAGCCTGCGTTTAGGATAGTCCAGAGGGAATGAAGATCTGGAAATGTCCATAGTGTTGGCACCTTCACTAACATAGATCAGGCGACTCTTATCGGCCACTAGCTTATCCAGTGTAGTCCTGATAGTCTTATACACTGGCTGGTACTTGAGTGGCAGCGAAGAGTTCTCCTCAACAGCTGAGGCTTTGACGACATTCTTCTCTATCGTGCTACTAACAACTGCAGGCATCCTTGGTGCCTTCCAGCTTCTCGCCAAAGCATCATTGAGTTGCTTAATGACTAGTCCAACGTCTCCGACCATACCAAGGTGGGCGTCACCCGCGTTATTGCCCAGCTCCTCAGCAGCAATATCAATTTGGATAATTTTCACGTTTTCAGCAAACTTTGGAGCCTCTCCATAGTGAAGAATCCAATTGAGACGTGCACCAACGAGCAGTACAACGTCTGCAGACTTGAGAGCAGCAGATCGAGCAGCACTGACGTTCAACGGATCAGAGTCAGGAATAACACCCTTGCCCATCGGCGTCGGCAGAAAAGGGATGCCATAGTTATCGTGAAATTCGCGAACAGCATGGAAACTTGCGGCCGCACCCTTACCAACGATTAACAAAGGAGACTTAGCGTTCCGGAGTAAACTAGCCGCAGTAGCAACTCTGGCAGGATCAGACTGAGATTTTGGAGCAGCTCCTGGGAACAGCGACTTGGGAACGCTCACTGCAGACTTACTATCCGACTTCCACTGGATAACATCAGCCGGCAGGTCGACATAGGTGGCTCCTGGGCGTCCGAAGTAGGCTGTTCGATAAGCTTTCTCGAGTAGGTATGGGACTGCTGATGGCTGATCAGGCTTCGCAGCAAACTTAGTGTAACCTTGAACAGCAGCAACTTGATTGAGCTCCTGAAATGCGCCTTTGGCCACTTGGTGAGACTCAGACGACCCAGCAATCAACATCAGTGGAAAAGCATTTGCTTTTGCATTCTCAACACCGGCAAGAGCGTGGACAACTCCGGGACCACCGACGACAAGACAAACACCAGGCAGGCCAGTGAGATATCCGTAAATTGAAGCCGCATATGAAGCCGCTTGTTCGTTTCTAAACGAGATGAACTTGATACCGCGAGCAATACAAGCTTCGGCAACATCGATAACAGGAATGCCAACAATTCCAAAGATGTGGCTGACCCCTAGAGAGACCAGCGATTCAGCAATGAGATCAGAACCAGTCGACATAATGATACTAGCGAGTTATTTTGGGGTTCTTTGGGGTTCTTATAGTTTCATGGCACCCCGGATTTTCTGTGCTCAAATGACGCAAAGTCAGCAGCGGCGGGTAAACCTAGGAAACAAAGCGTCCCTTAGTTTCTAGAGAAAACAGGAAAACCACGACGGAGTATTCGATATGAAAGATTACAATGTAGTAGAGATCTACCTCAATTTCTATAGTTCAAAACTTCGCAGTCTTGTTATTCTTCGGTTCTTATAGACCACCCTCGGCTGCTGATCGCGTAAACGTTTTCCCGACGCTGGTTCCCATCTCTCTGACCTAACCAATGAAGCTGCGGATCTGTTTCTACGTCATTACTGGCTTTCTTTTAAAATTATGCCAGGCAAACACTGAGGCCCTCCAGTTTGACTTTGTTACGCGGGATCTAGAGTATGCTCAACTGACACCCGAGACTCCTGTTATTGTAGATCTTTCACCAACTCCAGAGAAACAGACTTTGTCCATCCCGCTCAATGCGAAAGAGTCTGGTAAATACCACGTTCATGTCTCGTGGCCTGCATCGTGTCCGATGGATGTGTCGTTGTTGTACGCGGATTATGCCGTTCATGTTGATTACATCTTTAACTCATTTTCACTAGATGGTGTGTATCCTACGACGAAAGCAGAGGTTCGAATGATGGACGTTGTATATGGTGTTCCTCGAGATTTCTACTATATGATTGGTGTTATCGTAGCGGTCGTGGCACTGGCGATTTATTCCTTCGCTTACATTGACACAACTCTAGGCAACGGCAACCAGAGCGAGAAACCAAAACAGCGGTAATTATTGATTCGTAGCTATGTACATAAACTGGCTGGCCAGTGAAATTAAATGATAAATGGGAAACGGTTATTTTGGAGATAACAAGGCGCGTAGTCACTCTGACAAGCAGTCACTGATCACATCTCGCCTGTTACATCAGATTAGCAAAGATGGTACTCTATTCAGCAATCCGCCCGCTTGAACCATCGAGGAAAGCCAATTGCTTCTCTGATATTGTCCAACGAGCATACATAGCTCACCAGTCTCTCAAAACCCATTCCATATCCGCCGTGAGGAAATGTGCCATACTTGCGAAGGTCCAAATACCATTCCAGTCCAGAGACACCTTTAAGACTCATATTTTCCACGAGTTTATCGTAGTCGTGCTCTCTCATGGATCCGCCAATAAGCTCACCTACATGAGGAATCAGAAGGTCGAAGCATTCTGCAGTCGGGCCATTAGCCGAGTCTATCTTCCTCATGTAAAAAGGCTTTTGATCGGCAGGGTAGTGTGTAACAAAAACAGGAGAGTTGAATACAGTGCCCGCAATATATTTCTCATCGTTACTGGACAGAGTATGACCCCATTTGATGTCTGGGTTGGAAGAATCTCGTAGGATCTCAATGGCCTCGTCATATCGTATGACTTTCCAAGCACCGCTAAGAATGGACCATCGTCGCTCCAGTTCAGCAGCCTTTTCAGGATTCTTTCTGTTTGTATCCAATAGATCTTGTTGGATCTCTGCATTTGGCACAGCGCTTTTTACCATTCCTTCGGCAACATGTAAAACATTCTCCAGTTCGGAAGCAACCATCTCCGCCTCAACTAACCAAAACTCAGAGAGATGCTTGTATGTATCGGATTTTTCTGCTCTGAAAGCAGGTGTCATGTTCCAGACCCTTGAGAGAGCTGCCGCATATACCTCCAGATGCAATTGAGAGGAAACAGAAAGATATGCTGGCTTTCCAAAAAAGTGACCCTCTTCTTTTGCTTCTGGTGCCACAGCGAATACCTCTCCAGCGCCTTCACAATCCGAAGAAGTAATGATTGGTGAGTTCACTTGCGTGAACTGTCTATCGTCAAAGAAATTTCCCATTTTTCGTTGAGCAAAGGATCTATATCGCAATGTAGACGATATTCCTGAAGTTCTTACTCTAAACTGGGGAATTGTCCTCAGAAACTCATTGGTATGAAACTTTTTCTGAAGAGGATAGTCAGCAGGCGAGGGCCCTATCAAGTTGACTGTAGTAGCATGTAGCTCAACACCACTATTGTGGGATTTGACTGTTCCATGAATTTCGGCAAATGCCCCAGTAGACAGTTGTTTGGACAGTGTGGGATCCATAACCACAGTTAGGTTCCTTGATGTCGTGCCGTCAGATATGTCGGCAAAAGCGACGTTTTTGAGGCGGCGTACGGACTTGACCCATCCTGACACTGTTGATTCAGTGCCAGGGACGCTGGCCATTGTCGTCCTTAGAGAGCCATAATGCCGACAAGTGCCCATAAAGTGGCTTAGCATCTTTTAATGAAGATTTCACAGTGTTAATGGTGAATAACAGTCGGTTTGGTGGGGGAGCGAGTAATTGCTCAGCCCAGTGCATTCTGGAATTGTAAGAAGCTTTGCTTCTGGGAACTTTACATCCATAACCTCAACTCCAGTAATAAATAACGTCTATTTGGTCGTTTACTGCCTACTGAGCGCTGGATATTGGGACGCTGCTTCCATATTTGAGATCCTCGCAGCGTTGGTGTTGCAACCGAATCTGGGAAATTGGTAGCCCCACCCATTGGGCCAGTGTTGGATCAGAGGATTCCTGCTACAAATTGGCCTTTTAGGTCAGATTATCGGGTAGTTAGTCCCCTAATTGGCCTCCTTCTCAAGAGCGCTTGAGCAGTGTGTACATACCTATGTTACTTGAGGGCTTAAAACAGGTTTAGCCACATAATTTTCAGACCAGGCTAGTTCGTTTGATCAATTTCCACGTGACTTCCGTAGAATGGTTGTCGCACTATCAGGGATACGAGCCTCAAATGCGGTGCCGTCTCGCGATCGCGTGAGAAGACAAAGAGCACATATCCTTATGAGGGAAATTACCAGGAATGGAAATTGCACGAAGTCGCCTTTTTGTGACTTTCCTTTAAAAGAACGAGGTAAACGAACTGCAATATCAATTCAACACCTATGACCATTATCCCGTATTTAGACTTCTATCTTTCGAAATATTTGTCGCCTCAAGAATGTATAATGAATGACTCCAGACCATATCAGGTAACCTACCCCTTGCCACTGGTATATCCCTTTCACGCCTTCGCCCATGCTCCCAACACCCTCCCGCTTTCTTTGCTCCACATAACCGCTTGACATATTTAAACCACCCAACCACTTTATGCCAGCAATTGTGTTGCGTCGTTCTAATCGCCACTGAAGAAAGTTCTCCCTTGTACATAGTTAGACGAGACGATTGTTAACGGGTAAGAAGAATGGGTGGATCTTATCATCCTCGCGGCCGCTACCGCACCAAGCGGGCTCGCGTCGACCTGGATATGAACACAACTCACACAGCGCTATCCAGCAAACTTGATAAAACAGCGGTAGCAGCTGCTGGCTTGACACCTCCGTATGACAAACCTTGCGAGGCGGTCTTTGAGGAGCATGAGCGCCTAAATGAAAATGATGGTGTTGGCGCTGACGACGTTGACGCTGAACGACCAACCCCGCATGGGCCGCTATCCCCTGTGACCGATGGTGAAGATGAAATAAAACGTCGTGATCATATTCTGACTGATACATCCAAAGCGCAGCAAATTATTACTACGCAATTCGACTTGGAGATTCTGCTCAAGCACAAGGAGCTACGAGCCATCGAGGATGAGATGGCTAAAATTCGTGTCGCAATGGCTCAGATTGAAATTGCAACTGGAATACAGAGCCCAAGGCAATGCAGCTCTGTCGACTCGTCTTCTGAGTTCTCTTCAATATACCAACAATACCTCGAGCGCCCCTGTCTCTTACCGCCGAAAGACGACCTACGTCCCCGCCGTGCTTCAGCTCTCAAATCTCACAATCGGTTCATGCAATCTGTACTCAACTGTGTGTTCAAGCGCAGTGATGGTCATCTGGTGCAGCTGGTCTGCCCAGCTTGCTCGAAAGGCTCATTTTCCTCGGCAAAGCTCTTTGTAAACCACTGCCGGAACGTTCATCAACGGGCATTTATTTCAGAAGATGAAGCCGCATTTCAATGTGGAGTTGTATTGCAGAATGTCAGCGAAGACGACTTTCAAAATATCAAGCCGCTCTCTATAAAGCGTATTCCTCCAGCTGCCAATCTTTCAGGACTAGTTACATGCCCTGCTGCTACTGCCCAGTTAGATGCTTTACTGGAGGAAGTGGCTGAACCCGTTACAAACAGCCATTTACTAGATGGTGAGGAAGAGGAAGAGGACTGTGTATCACCTAGAGAAGTGCGAAGAGAGCAGAAGGCACAAGCAAAAATTGCGAAAAGCAAAGAACAGCGAAGACGGTCGTCGGCGGCAAATACTGATGCCATCAAGGCTGCTTCCAATGAAAAGAAGCGAAATCTGCCCACAAGCTTGTCAAAGTATATGAATATGAGCAGGTTTTTCTAATGTACATAAGATAATGAAATTAGCGGTGGTGTTTCATCACCGAGATTATATTTTGTGCGAGTATATCTATCATTTAATGCATGCTCGCTATAGAGGTCGACCTGCCTATATATTTTGCTTCACGTTTTGGGGTCCTCCACTGAGCCATCTTATCAATCTGATCGTCAGGTCAGTATTATTAGAAATATCACTTGTAAATAAATATTGCCCATTTGCCGGTGCGTTTTTCTCATCTGCTCTAGCGTACCCGTCTTTTCGCCTTTTCCTTTTCATACAAGACAATCATTGAGAATGCTCGGTCACGAACCTCCGTCTTGGTGTATTTGATAAACTCTTCGAAAATTTGTGGACCTAGCAAGGGTGGTTGCAAAAGACTGTAATGAGATAGGGGTCCTAGCAAAACAGACAGTCTATCCCACTCGCGTTTCCCCCAGTTGGACCTTGCACGAGCAGGAGGTCTGCGGATGCTGCTGGGGGTTTTCACCGGCGAATAAGCAGGACGTCGGTTTGGAGTCACAATGGATGCGTTTGGATATCGCCTACGACGCGGCGTAACAACAACTGGGCGCTTGATACTGGCATCAAGCAAAGGAATTACATCTTCTACTTCGCTCATCTCTTCCAATGTCTGTTCGGCATTAGTTGAAGTACCGCCAGTGCGTAGTGTGGGCGGGTCAATATAACTTCGAGAGATCATTTGCGAGAGCTCTGTCTGAATACTTGGGGGACGAAGCTCATCGTCGGAAGAAGCATCCAGAGAATGAGAGGAAGCTAATAGTCCGGACGCTTTGTTAGTCGAACTGCTGTCTACTGAAAGGCTTTTAAAAGTTGCCGACGAGCCCTTTGATGGACTAGCAGAGAAGTTAGACATGTCCCTCCTTTCGTTACCATTATTTGTATTGATCACAATATCCTCTTCGTAAGTCTCCTCGACCGTTTTCAAAATTTCCTCACCGTTGAAACTAATATCATTTTCTAGTTCCATACGGCCAGCTTGTCCGTCTGTATCTTCAGCATCCAAATCATTCAAATCGGCCAAAGAATCGTCGTCGTCAAAGATATTTTGAGGGATCTGTAGTGAACTGGTAGTTCTTGTAGAACCATTGTCTGAAGCTGTGAGAAGACGATTTACCGAACGCGTATATGCTTCTGCTTTAGCCAGGTGTTGCGATATCGAGTCATCGGGCCCCCCCATTGTGCAGCTAATTTCTATGGTTCAGCAGCAATTAGACTCCAAATTAAGATCTTTATAAGTGGACTGCACTGGTTCGTGCCAGTTTCAACGCGTGTGTAGTTGCTGAGGGGGTTAATTAAGTTGAGCCAGACAAAGTTGACAGGGATAAAACCAAATAATGGGATAGTGCCAAAAAAAAATTAAAACAACTAACAAGTCGTTTGTCGCTGGTGTTGAGTGTAGTTCAGGGACTCGGCCAAGCAAAAATTCCCTTTGCCTTGGTGCTGCGTTGATGAAGAATCACTGATCTTGCTCATTTACCTTCGAAACAATTACTATCGCAGTAGTAGCCCCTATATGTAAAGTAGATGGCCGCGGTTCATATAATACAACCAACGGAGGGAGAATCAATAATGTAGAGGCATCTCGTTCTTATCAGGGTGCTAATCGTGAAAGGTTCAAATAATTGACACCTGCTATTTCTTAGCAGCTTCTAATACCTAACTTTCCGTAATTGGTACAGCCCACTAGACCCTGAAGACCCACAAGACCCACACGGCACACTGTCATCGGACAAACAGGTGCAGAAAGTACCTGCTATTTGACCATTTGGGCAGTGCCGACTTACGGCCTTTTCAGGACCGCTTCCATAAAGGTCATGAGCATGTGGAAGCTATAGTGGTCTGCGGACGTTGGCTGCAATTATCACGTCTCGGTCGTGTCGTTCGATGTAAGCACATGCACCTGCACGCCACAAAATTAAGACGCAACTAAGCGTAGGGCAGGCAGTGACTCTCCCCTGGCTACCCGTACCGCTGAAGCTGACTAAATATAATAGATATCAGCTTACTTGTGCTCGAATTATGACAACTTTGGCAACTATGCTATACTTCACCTTCCTGTTTGCTTACTCAATCCTCATAATACCCCCCTCCCACTGGCTGATAGCCGAAAAGGTTCGTGTCCGGTATGCTACCCTTCTCCCACTGACCCACACATACACAAACTTTATACAGTCTCTCTCGCCCTCCTGCGCCCACATTCCTCCCACATTGGCGGAACCTCCAACCCACCAACAAAACACCTGATAACAAAACCAAGTGCTGTTTGCTTTGCAAATTCTGCTGAGCGACTTCCACAAATGTCGACAGCCAAACCCATCAAACCGACTCCCAGACGAACAATGTCGAATAGCTTTTCGTCTACCGATAATCCACACCGCCGCAGGTCCTCGTCAATTATTGCACATCTTGAACCCGAAACTTTTGAGGAAAAGATGGACCAACAGTTGCTGCCTAATTTAAACGCCTCTTGGGTTAACTCGAAGGGAGCCTGGGCTATTCACATTGTCATCATTTGCATCCTCAAGATCACATTTGATCTTTTACCCTCCACTTCGCAGGAGCTTTCCTGGACGCTCACAAATATCACTTATGTGACTGGTTCTTACATTATGTTTCACTACGTCAAGGGCATTCCATTTGAGTTCAACGCTGGGGCCTATGACTCACTGACCATGTGGGAACAGATTGACGATGGTGACCAGTACACCCCGGCCAAGAAATTTTTACTTGGTGTTCCAATCGGCCTGTTCCTACTGTCCACTCATTACACAAACTACAACCTTACATTGTTCTTGGTCAATTTCGCCGCCTGCGTGATTAGCGTGGCTCCTAAATTGCCCACCATGCACAGACTGAGGTTCTTTTTGACCACGGATGAGAGCTAGAACGCTGGCGAGCTTCCGTTGCAGAGCCGGTGGTGGCGATGGCCAGTCTCAATGCTTTGCGCCACTACTCTTGGAATCTAGACTAATTCTCCAGCACCTAGTTCCAGCAGATTCTCGACTCCGTTGGAGCCGACCCGGTTAATCTATAATCGGGCTGTACTTTCTTTGAGGAACTGTCCTCTAATGTATCTATCGTACTCGTTATATTGGCTATTTATTTGCAATTGCTTTAGTCCTGTAACATATGCATTGGCAGTATTTAGGCATTGCTTTCGGTGATGCCCTCTAAAGAATTGTCTCAGTTTAATATTCCGTGTCACAAATCGCCGGCGCTGTAGCCTGTAGCCACTGCATTGATCATTTCGTATTCTCTACTATTTCTCTAAACTCCTCTTTTACAATCAGCTATTTACAGCACCACCAGTTGGCAGTCTGGTAGCTCATGATTCGAAGAGATGATGTGATTTAGAATTCCAAGACATTTATGTTTCAACTGCTTAGAAGTGGCGGCAGGCTAGTTCGGGTTGATAGGGCGTGACATGGAGCTGTGGGACAAAAAGAGTGACGAGCCCGTAACTGGGACTCGAGGAAGTTTGGGCGGGAGAGGAATCGCATTGGCACAATTGAATAACATATGAGTCAGACGGCGATAAATCACACCTCGCAGATACCCGCTGTTCTCAGTTGTCATATCCATGCCCGAGCCGAGATCCATCGCTCGATGTGACCGAGCAGGTGGTGTCACAGTCCTAATTTGGACATAAAGCAACTAGCACTTCATTTCGCCGTTTCACCTATCAATGAATACGTACCGCTATCGGTCAGTACAAACGCTCCTGAAAGTTAGATTGTACGCCACTGAGGCCGCTGTGAATAGAGTTCACTGGTTTTATGCTACTGACATCCCAAAAAGCAAACCAGCAGCGTATGACTACAAGCCCACCAAACGACCCAAAAAGTATGAACCTTTCTCGCTGCTCGATTCTCAGCAGTTGGAGAAAGCATACACTGACAAACGGCCTGTAGTGAAGGTCAGAGATGACGGTTTGTTTGAAGTAATTCTTGAACAGAGAGAATTGCTTCCAATTTACTGGCCTGGTCCCGGCTATGACGTCTGTCGTGGGTTGTGGTTTTATGCAGATGGATCAAACTTAACACCTTGTGATGAGGCTTTTGCAAAAGACCTTGAGGAATTGAGGGTACAGTGTTGTCATTCACCTCAGAGATCGTTTGAATTGGATTCTGGCAATATTATCAAGTTCGCTGCAGATTCCAATACAGCGACCGTATTGGAGAAGGGCACATTGAGTGAAAAACTTAGCATAGGTGGAACAAAGCTCGTCAGAGGGTATCGTGAAAGAAAGGAGAAGCATGAAGCGTCAAAAGCAAATGGGGATGTAGCTGCGGAAGCTTTAGAAAATGGCTCTGCCAGTCGAATCATTCCTACCACCAAACAAGACTCGAGAGAATCCGCCGAACTTACTGGCTCTGATCACCCAGATCTTATTTTTCGTATGGTGGACAAAGTTCAGCGGTACCTTGGCACAAAGGGTGATACACCTGATGAATCTAATAACAAAGAGAACGAGATTCAAATGAGCGACGAGTATTCGACGAGAAAGGGTAATTCGAAAATCAGAGACATCAACCATCTAGTACTTTGCGTACATGGAATCGGGCAGAAGTTATCAAGGAAAATGGAATCTGTCAATTTCGTGCACGATGTCAACTTCTTTCGGCAGTTATTACAGAAGATAAGGTCAAATAACAGAGTCCAGGTTCTTCCAGTCCTTTGGAGAGATCTTATCAAAGTTGAAACTACAAAGCAAGACCAGGAAAGAGCAAGTGGAAAGGATGAAACGATGGTGACTCTGGAGGAGATCAATGTTGAGGGTATCAACAACCTGCGAGGTATTGTGGGTGATGTGATTCTAGACATCTTTCTCTACTATCAGCCACAGTATCATCAAAGAATTATTGACACCATCGTAGGCTGTCTCAATGAAACGTACCAAAAGTTCGTTGACAATAATGAAGGCTTCGCGCAGAACCCCAAAGTGTCCATCATTGGCCATTCTCTTGGTTCAGCTCTTTGTCACGATATTTTAGAGAATCACGCAGATAAGCTTGATTTCAAGGTGGAAAATCTGTTTTCGATTGGCTCGCCGAAGGGACTATTTCAGATGCTGAAGGGAGAGCCACTGGAAATGCCCGATGCTGGTGCTCTGTACAATATCTTTCACCCATCGGATCCTGTTGCGTATCGTATGGAACCCCTAATTTATCGTCCTTCTAGCCAGCTGAGACCTAGTTTAATACCGTACACGAAGGGCGGACTAACTACGCAGATACAAGAACTAGGAGAGCTCGGAATGAGACTCACTTCATCAGCAACTGATGTTTGGAAGTCTATTGTGAAAGCTTGGGAGCAGCAGCAGCAAAGCACTGAGAAGGCTGTCGCTGGCCATGAGCTGGAAGTCAAACGCGAAGAGGACTTTGGAAATCTCGATTTCAAAACGAAGGATGATATCACTGATAATGTTGTTCAGAAAATCAGAGAGAAGCTAGGTAAGTTCAATCCTCATGGTCGAGTTGATTTCTCATTGCAAGAAGGTGTTCTAGACATCTCCATAATCACTGCTGTTGCGTCTCACTTATTATACTTTGAAGATGAAGATGTGGCATCATTTGTTCTTCGGGCCGTCCAAGATGAGAACGAGAATATCCAGTTTGATAAAGAGCGTGCAGGCGACAACACTGAAGCTGGCGGCCATCCGAGCGACAAGTCAGCGTGAATCTAATGAACAAAGATAGAATGCAAATTTTGTTTATCTTGAAATGAGATATGAGATATGAGATGCAATGCTATAGAAGTACCTTGGAGGTACAATACATGGAAATAAATACTAGAGCTCAGCTGCTTGCTAGGTTTCCTGATTTGAAAGTTCAGAGCTGTGCGGCACACTATCCTTACTGTGCTCTAAATTGACCACCTTGGTTTTCCTAATGACGAACATCGCTAGTTCGCCATTTGCAGAACGACTGAACTCCTGGTCTTTACCCATGAGCTCCATGAGAGCGTGCAGAACATTTGCGGACGCGTTTCTTCTTGCCAAAGAGGATCGATACCAATCAAATTCTTCAGTGAGCCACCTCTGACCCCAATTCTTCCAAAGATTATCATCATTGAGTAGCGAGCGTTGCAAAAGCTCAGAGCCAGGGAGCGCTTCCACAATGTCACATTGGCGTTGAAACGTAGGCGTTGGTATCATAGGAGGTTCCGACAAGTCCTCGCACTCCGACGTAGTGATGCGATGAAGAGCTAACAGTCGAAGCAAAGATTTTGAAAGCCAAGGCATTACCGATTTCGAATAGAAATTGCTGGCTACCGGGAAGATCATGACAAGGACTCCATCTTCGTCAAGTTCTTCAAACCGGCTTTTCGCCAACCGCTCAAAAGAAGGGACACCATGACTTGGTAAAGTATGGATTGCAAACGAAAGGTGTGCACTTCTCGGGGGTACAACGAGCGTAGTATCTGTAGGCGCCTTGATTGAATAAGAGTCGAAAATTTTGTTTGTCAGATGATGAAGTAGTGCCAGTTTGTTTGCTGGCATGAAATGTTCTAAAATGATATGCTCTTCATGGGCAGGATAATCTGATAGCAGACAATCCGTCATTATCTCCGCAGTTGCGCTAGTAGGATCAGCACGTTCTGAGAAGGTTGACGATGCTCTAGACCGAGTTGAAAAGGTGGAACACGTTGATGATGTACGTGACATTGGTGGTGCACTTTGAGGCGTCGTATGGATCTGAGTATCTTGTGTCGGCGATGGTGGGGTGCACCAAAATGGTCGTCTTAACACGTCGCGGTTATCCCCGCACAACTCAGCGTTCGACTCAATGTGAACAATATGGCTGGAAATGTCGTAGATAGAAGTCTGCTGAAGGATATGGGCCATGATTCTAGGGACCAATACCTTGTTCACCAGCTTTGTATGGCATTTTGAAACAATTAGGAGTGGATCAACGTTAGGAGGTTTGATGGAAGCTAGGAGTGGTGGAAGAATGAGTCGTGCAAGCACATCATCACCGGGGTCTCTGTCGTGAATCATGACGGAGTAATGCTAACCGGGACGGATACGACCAAACTGGTCTGTTGCCAAGGTCAGGAATCCTAAAGTGATATGGGCTCTGAGGTGAGAGTAGAAAAGAAATATAGGAAGAGAGTTCCACTACGGATCAGAGGGAAAACTTCGACTGAACTCTTGTATAGTAGATGTAAACTGACGGAATAAGAATGCAACGTCTGTTAGGCTCTGTCTCTCGATTCTAGTCCAGCAGGGATGAGCGAGTGAAACTAAGGCAGTGACAGCCAGAACGAGAATAGGACGGACAAGAAAGAAATGAGCAAAGAAATCAAAGCTCACGTCGCCTGATAACTTAGTGGAACAGAGCAGCCCAAGCTAGAGGCCAGCTGAAACGAGCCAAGCCCAGAACAATTGACAAGGGGTGAGACAAATGCCCACTCGCTAAAAGCGGGATAGATCCGCAGCGGTGAATTCCAACGCCGTTATCACACCTGAGACTAAAGTGTCAGTCACGATTTAGTTTTTTCGGTCGGTGATCCTCAACAGCGACAGTCGGATGATCTTGACGCTTTTCCAATGCCTGGAGTAATGGAGACCCTTGATATATATGCACGAGAAATGCACAGCGTCGTGCAAGAACCGAGGAATTTAGAGGGGTTAAGGGAAGGCACTAACGAACGGAACTGATTCTAACAGCGAGAAACACAGTAAAGAATTTTGTTTGTAAAGTGAATGTAAAGAAATAAGTGGGTTGGGGTAAAATATCTTCGCAAAAAAGCTGACAGATAGGGCCTAGGGGCCTCTTGTTTTCTGGCGCAGGGCAGCAGAATCTGCGCATGAGTCGGGTTTGGACATATTATGGCCAACACATGCTAGCCAAAGCAAGAGATTAATACAGCTAGGGATGGCCATGCCGGTGCTATAGATTTGCAATCTAAAGACCTACTGTATCAACCGGGATGTTCGCTCTTCTCCGCCTTGGTAGAAACATTTTTTTACTATAATACTGGACATATTGTGTTCACTTTGTCCTGCAGTCTCGATGAATTTCTTCAGAAGCACGACGCACTAGCAACCTGGTCCACATGTGGAGATGCGTCAACGAGACAAACAGCATTTCTGGAGCCTTTTTTCACCCACTTAAAACTTTGTCTCGCGGGCCTATTGCCTTGTTGCCGCATGTGCATGCAGAAAAGTGGACCCTCTCAGGCGCCACATACCCGAAACAGTAAAAACTATCTTTCACGTCGTAGAGCTCTGAGACTGCGATATCCGAAGAGGCTGGCATGCAAGCAAGGGCAGCGTTAAGGAAACAGGCGGCCAGATAGTGACAACAATTGCTTCAGTTCATTTAGCCAGTAGAGGCGTCGCTTTTGTACCATTTTATTGCCGTTATATTGAAGCCGTAATTATTCTGTACTTTATGTTAAGCTGAACGCGCACATGTGCCCCTCACATCTTCTGTATGCACCTCACTGCATCTGCGAATGTGCAGCCGCAAGACAGATTAGATTGATCCAAATAGCAGATCCTGTCAGCACTCACGTTTCAGTCTTGGCGGCTCTTGCAAGACTCTGGAACGTTGACAACGTTCACCAGTGTTTCTTAATTGTTATAAAAGTAAGCGCCCTGTGACAAATATTCGGTAAATATTCGGAGGGTTTTTAGCGTAAGCCAGCATATTGACTCAGAAAACAGTCTTCAATATGCCAGTTACCCCGCTCTCTAAGTCGCACTGGTGTGACAAGGCTTCCTCTAATCTGATCCCATAGCCGGCACGTTCGGATTTTTGATCTGACAGGAGTCGTCGGCTATGTTGAGATGTCTTCGGCAGAGCAGAAGCGCACTGCCTGGATTCACGTGATTAGTTACACTGGTTGCTGAGCACGAAACAACAGGACTTCTATAGATGAGAGCGGGGTTGATCTCCAATTGCCAGATTCCGGAGAGATTTTACGGCAACCCACTAACGATCATCAATTCATGCTTCCCTATAGAATGCTAGCGTGGATTAGTGATGCTCACAGGTGCTTAACAAAGCAAAGTGCAATCTGCAACTCCACTCAAGCTTCTGACCTGTTCAAGGGATTTTCTGTTTATTAGACTCACACCCTGCGAGTGATAATATAAAGAACTCCATAATATGGCACACCTGCAACAAGTTAAGCTACAACAAATCTAATAAATGTAACATAGTAAGCTACAGAAGTTCTGCGTAATTAATTGTTCAGTGAGCCGCTAATCTTGCTGTATGGGCTATACTGGTAATCCTTGTGACTGGTGAAGCCTTCTATGCCTAGCGTCGTCTTGAGTGGGCGGCATCCAAAGGAGCTCTCACAATCAATTTGGTGATAAGTAGCGGTCATGGTCCTTGTAGAATGATAATGATTACTAAAAAGTTGGCAATAATAGTAAAGCTCATTTAGCTCGCAATTTCATGAGGCATGTGAATATTCCGATGGTCTGGCTTTAGATGCTCACAGCTAACAATCTCTTTATACAACAAGCTCGGGGCAAGTGCTTTGCCTCATCTGTGAGACCACAATTCACCTATTCCAACAGTAAGATGGCGATGCACTAAATCAGGAGCTAGTTTTACCTACGGCTGTTCCGTATCCTAAACCCAGCCCTTGTTGGAATCCTCTCGAATTAGCTTCGTCATTCCCTCTGGCATGATTGGTTTACCATGTGCGTCAACAACATATCTAAATGGCATCTCCACAGACTCGTGCTTTGAGAACTTGAGATCCGGGTGATCCACGTACTTGATATCACTCAAACAGATGCCCTTGTCACTTACAATCTGGGCAACACGAACAGCCGTATCTGTGGTCATCTGAACAGACCCTAAGTGACGTCCAGGAAAGCCATACTTTCTTAATTCTCCAGTTCTATCTTGCGGAGGATCGTCTCCTAGAATGCCACCGAACAGGAAGTAGTCAAAGCGTTCCGAATCCTGGGGTGCAAACTCGTCAGTTGCCTTCGGATCAAGCAAGCAAACGCGTGCCTTGTCAAATGACCTATCTATCTTGTCCTTAAAATTCAGAATGTCCTCATGAGTCCACTGCACTCCAAGATCTGTCAAACACTTCGGCAGCTCTGTGACATCCTTTGGAACTGATGACAACCAAAGGTTTTCGCGACCTACGTCTTTGCAGATCTGAGTGTACTCGAGTTGAACCCACTCGGAGAATTCGCTTTCCATATGCTCAATTACGTATTTTGGCATGGTAAATAGATTTAAGTTGATTTCAGAATTTTTGATGTTCTATAATTTTTTATCTGGACAGTGTCCCATCGAGGTATAGCTGCCTCGAAAGCTCAAAACACACTTGGCACCCTGTAGATATTAACATAAATTGAACGCTCTAGGATGCATGAACTCGCACATCAAGCCACTTGCCTGACCAACTACCTGGAGCCTGAACAACTAATAATTAACGTCATCAGTACTTCTTGGTTCTCGTGAATCTAGGAATGATAATTTTCTACATAGGTTAAGCTCCCTACTTAGCCTCCTTGAAAAGAGCCTCAATTTCGGTAACTGCTTGAGCAAGGACAGCCTGTTGAAACTTAGGATTCTGGATCTCTTTTTCAACGTTGGCAATGACAGACTGTGCAAGCTCCTGCTGCTGTCTCTGTCTGACCTGGGACTCATATCTGACCCAGGAATCAAGAACAGCCTTGGCAGCAGTGGCGTAATCAACCTGCTGCTTAAGCTCAAAGGCCTCAGCCTCAAGCTTAGCAGTCTCCTTGGAAACATCAAAAAGAGACTCAGTGATGCCAACAACGTCCCTGAGCTGACCAACGGACTCAATTCTGTCTTTCACAGCCACAACGTGACTCTCTTTTGCATCATTCAAGACCTTCTTGACATTAGCAATGTAAGAGTCAGCCCACTCTTTGTAACCTGGAGCAACCGTCTTGGAAAAGACCAGACAGAACGAAATGAAAACGGCCAGCAAGGTGGTCTCCTCATTTACAACGTAGAGCTGATGAGAAATGGCATAGACAGCAGCTGCAGCAGAAGTAGCCAAAATGCCGGTCTTAGACACAATGCTCGAACCCGGAAGCGCATCAATGATAGAAGCAGCCTTAGCCTTAGGTTCGGCCGCCGAAGAATTGTAACGAAGGCCAATACTATGTTAGTAGGTTCGAGTATACAACAAACCAATGTAGACGGATCATAAGCTCAAGCATACAAGCATGGAGGTGAGAATCAGAAGCAAACGCTTGTAGGTTCGGTGTGACCGTCAGAGAATATTTCAAAGTATTGTAAT
The DNA here is from genome assembly GCA_003706415.3 of Deakozyma indianensis. Classification (NCBI taxonomy): domain Eukaryota; kingdom Fungi; phylum Ascomycota; class Dipodascomycetes; order Dipodascales; family Trichomonascaceae; genus Deakozyma; species Deakozyma indianensis. The sequence goes on from PPLG03000037.1 coordinate 22,439, forward strand.
TGGGAAGCGCGAGAATTTCTGAACTTTGAGCCCCTCCAAGGGCGGTAGTTTGCAGAGAGGAACCTCTTCGGTGGCTCAGTGCATTAGTGCAAAACCTGCCACATGTGAAGACATGAATCCAATTGTAGCAGAATGGCACTAAAAGTAATATAGAGAAGAAAACTGGCACGGTCCGGCCGCACCTCTCATTGTTATTTTGCGCGCCGCCGCAGCAGCTTCCTGCAACCTTCATGTGCGCTTCAACTTTCACCAAAATCAAACCATAAACCTCCACAATATGAAGCATCATTTAAATGAACCACGCCCTGTTCTTCAGATTTGCCTCTTCTTACTACTCCAAACATTTCCCACTGATCGATCCTAATCACTTGTCACGCTATCAAATTCTTCCGTACCACTAGACTGGGACAAACAAGACATGACCCAGCAGAATACTCCGTTATTCGTACTTACCTGGTAGCCGCCGGCCTGATTGGCAGTCTAGCCAACGACCGCGTAGCCAAACGAAGAGACATTTTTCTGTTTGGTTGGTGTAAGTGATTGAGAAAGGCACTTGGGATTGGCCCAATTAAAATCGTGGTCGCCGACTCGGGTGGGTAACCGGATATCCTTGGAGGTAAAGCGAGAGGCACGTCACGTGAAGAGCGAAATTAATTTATTTCGGAGCAAAAAAAATGTATCTAGGTCTGTAGCAGAATAACGTATATGGCACGGTTAGCATCTCGACCTCCAATGCCGTCCGTTGTTAAAAAACGGAAGAGATCTTCTACTAGCCTGGATTTCAAGCAGCTAACGGATGAAGTTCTTGAAACTGCTAAGAATTACAACCATATTGTCACGCTCCTGGAGGCTGCCAAGGAATCGGAGCACATGAAAGAAGCATGTAAGGCTTTGCTGAAGATATTCTTAACACTCATGAATCGTGGAAAGCTGACACTGAAAAGTACAGGTTTGGCCCCTGCTCAGGCAAAGATCTTAGAATGGCTCAATCTCCAATACAAGCAGTTCAAATCAATTCTGATAACAAGGCTGGCCGAAACTGAGACGTCTTCTTTTGTATTGCAAGTCCTTGTCAAACTCTTGACTCATGAGTTTGATAACTACAGCACTGGTAGTTTTTCTTTTGGATTTTATAAATCGATTGTTAGCTGCAGCATCCAAAGTGAAGAACTTGTAGAGGAACTACTAGAAGATTACGTTAACAAGCACGACGATCTCAAGTTTTACTTTTACACTGCTGTCAGTGAATTAATTCAGGAGAGAGAAATCGCTTTAAACCAAGCGGTTTCAGATCGCTTAATGCAAGTCCTGCTCCGTATTGACAATGAAGATGATGACAGTGAAGAAGACGAGCAGTCTCTACTGGTCGTTTCGGATGAAGTCTATGATGAAATGGACTTTCCAAATGCGTTTGAGAAATGCTGGTTAAATTATCTCAGAAACTACCCACTTACCAAAGCCCAGTACAAGCACTTGCTGTCCAGTTTGCATCAGAAAGTACTTCCTTACATGAACAACGGATCATTGCTGATGGATTTCCTTACTAAGGCGTACGACACGGATGACGACTCGATTCCGCTGCTCGCTCTCAATGGCCTGTTTGCATTGATGCAGCAGTATAATCTCGATTATCCTCATTTTTACGCTAAGCTATACAAGCTAGTGACCCCTTCTATGATGAATGTCAAGTATAGATCGCGCTTTTTCAGATTGATGGATCTTTTTCTATCGTCTTCCCATCTTCCTAGCGCCATTACTGCATCGTTCGTTAAACGACTTGCTAGATTGGCACTTTTCTCACCACCTGCTGCCATTGTGGCCGTCATTCCTTTTGTTTATAACCAGCTCAAGCGGCACCCTGGCCTTATGAAGATGATCCACAGTCCCGGTATTACCAATCTGGAAACTGACCCGTTTAACTCAGAAGAGCTCGATCCGCTACATTCACATGCAACTGGATCTTCTCTTTGGGAACTGAAGACTTTGCAGTCTCATTATCATCCAAATGTTGCCACGCTGGCCAGAATCCTGTCAGAGCAATTCCGCAAAGAGTCCTATCTTCTCGAAGATTTCTTGGATCTTTCTTATAAGTCACTTCTAGCTTCAGAAAGCACACGCAGGTACAAAACGCAGCCCGCATTGGAGTTCGAGACATTTGATAAGGTGTTTGATCACACAGGAAACAATGGTCATGCCTATCTGAAGGGCTGGGTCTTATGAAGTCCAAATTATTTATTAACAGAATAGATGCATGTCTATAGTAGGGATATGCACAAAGTACATAGAATAAATATAAGATCTAACCAGACTTGTAATGATGGTCTGCAGTTATTCGTCTAAGCAGACTCAAGGAGTACTCGTATGTCCACATAGTGACGGCAGAAGTTGGTGCCCCTTTGAGTACAGACACAAAGAGACCCTTATACAAACCACGCATGCCTTCACTTTTAGTAATCTGTGCCAACGTTTTCAGGAGAGAATTGGAATACTCTGGTGTGTCCCCTACTCCATATAACATTCGTGTAGGGCCTTGGATCTGCATGCGCTTTCGTACCACGTCTAGAGGAAATACCAACACCTTTGAGACACCGCCCGCCAAAAATCCAGCAATGGCCTCGGGAGCAATCCGATCAACGTTTGCACTCGCCAATGACGCTCTAGTAAGTTCATATGTCAGAAAAAAGCAAGAATAATTGGGGACCACTGCTGCCAGAGTGGGATACAAGCCTCGTAGTAGCCCTCTGTAGCCCTCTGTAGCCGTGATTTGCTTAAATGCATGCCGCAAAGATGTGTAAACGGAAGGTGAATTCATCCCTTGCGCTGCAAAGCGAGTACGAAGCAAATCCAAAGGATATGTAAGAAGAACTGAGCAGGTAGATGCAAAACAGCCTGCACCCAGCGTGACAACGTAATTAGGCAATAGAGGATATTGGGAAAGATACGCATTGGCAAGTTTGTAACTGGTAAACTGGCAAGAACCATAGATTAGGTACATGAGTTCTGCAGGAACATTTCCCTTCCAAAGTGCCGCAACTCCTTCGGATTTAACAGTTTTTGATAAGGTTGACCAGATCAAAGAACCGTCTTTCAAAGAGTGAAGCCCAGGTTGAATCTGAATGCGAATTTTGATCACATCCAAGGGAGCAATAACAAACCTGGAAATAAGTCCAGCTGTTGCACCGCAAAAAACAGATTCAAATGTGGAAATGTCAGATCCTTTTTTGATGTGATCGACATGATCTGTAGAAGCGACCATGATACATGTACAACAGAAGATAAGTGGAGTCCAGACACGAAATAATATTGGAGGTGAGCCCGAACAGCTCACACAGCAGCGATTCTGAGCAAAGTACAGTAAAGAGTACTTCCAATCTGAGCAGACTCGGGGATCCCTATTGAGCGGCGTAGAGAGATTACAATAATTCAGCCAACAGTAATACTGTAATGAGTACTTCTAAAGGCAGATTCGCGCCTCACAAATGCGCCAATGTCGGAGGAGCCAATTGATATTTTGTGAGCGTACCTCGCAATGTATTGTCAGCGTCGACACAGCCGTTCACTGAAATTTAAAGAATCTTGAAAACCTTGGCCGACAGGGTAAATAAATGTGAAACAGCAAAAGGCACAGAGTAATTTTCCTACTGAAAAAATACGGATTGTCGTTGCAATGAACATTGAAACAGGATTGCTGGAGTCGGTAGATGGATCCTGTAATTGGAAACAAGATGTGGTGTCTGTTCTATGCTCGGCGTCTGGTCCTCTGGAAGTGAAACCGAGAGAAGAGCTGCCTACGTTGGCAACATTAGAGTTACATGTTCGACCAGCAGTTGGTGTTGCAACTACACGAGAGTCGCTTATTCAGGAGAAGATTTTTGTTGCTCTTGATAGCTGCGTCATGAGAGAAAGGTTCCCGCGATCATTATTTCAAGTCGTTGTCCAAATAATGGAATCAGGTGAACCTGCGCAATTCACATGTTTGGAGCTAGCGGTGTCGATAAATGCCGCTTACACTGCTTTGTTAGACGGTGCTGTTCCCATGCGGTCAGTTGTGTTAGCTGTGGCGCTAGCCGTAATGGACGATAGATCGCTAACTGTTTGGCCGACGGCACAACAATTGGAGGCTTCAGCTTCTAATCATACTGTCGCCTTCTCCTTTGTACAAGGAAAGATAGAGAAACTAGTCCTCGCTGAAAGTGCAGGTGAATTCACCAAGGAGCTCTACCTTCAGGTGCTGAAAAAAGCCCAAAATGAGTGTTCGAAGATATATGATGACTTCTTGAAGTTTTTGAATACTAAAACTATCAAAGATCAAGTTTGGAGCCTTTAATATTTGGTATAAGAAGGATTGCTAGTCCAGACTTCTTTACAGTAATTGGTTCATGTATGAACGAGATACAAGTACGGAGGATGTACGTCTGAAGATAGATTTTGATTTCAAGATCTACTGATTAACGTGGTTGACGGACAGGGATGAAACTTCGCACTCTCGTGCTCAAATTAAAACAGAAGAGCAAAACACCTCTGCATAGTCTGAATCTCAGGAGACAATATTCAGACTATTATCGACTACCTATCATGGCAGAATGATTTTTTTGGTTGTATTGCTAATAATCTACATTGTTAGCCAGAAGGATCGTCCCTTAAGCGGATCTTCTAATACACGATTTCTAGGGAGTTCATCGTTTATCACTCTGCCTCTGGCGTGATATGCTCAATCGCCGTCCATCACTATTACCGGCAGCGCGGCCGCTATGATTTACGATACACGTCAGATAGATCTCCACCTCCTTTGGGCATATAGCTAGCCGGAGTACGAGCGCAGGACTTGCACTTGCTGATAACCTCTAGCTATCACAACTCCGATTTGGCAATCTCTTGTGCCACTGCGAGGCCGTCATAGTGCATTCTGTGCAGCTTAGACATGCAGATGGTAGATTCTCAGTCTCTTTTATATAGTCTGCATCAATAAAATGAATTGGCTAATTGGACAATAATAGTAATAGAGAAGGCGTAGTACATGATTTTTAGTTAGTTCCCACAGGAACGGATGAGTCAGTACTCTGCTGGATATAAAGATTAGAAGCGGACGAGTCTTCGTTATGTTGTATGCCAAAACAAATAATGTTCATCGTAAAACCCATCACAGGCAAATAACAGGTTAAAAAATACTCTCCCGGGGGCGAATCGAACGCCCGATCTCAGGATAACTTAAACAATTACAGTCCTGCGCTTTAGCCAACTAAGCTACCGGGAGTATTATCAAAGCAATACATTGCCTATGGCCCTTAACCTTTTTATTTGCTTACATTGCTAATTATTATCACAGCGAGCACCATAAGGAATATCCTTCTGTTGGCCGCTGTAATACATGATTCCTGGTTATTTCATCATCCACGCTACTCTCGGATGTAACAACCTCTGAAGTGAGACTCATTCTTGTTACCATCCAGCCCCTTTACCATCCATCCCTCCGGTAGTGCGGCAGTAGAAAGGACGCGTGCCACGATACTCCTCTGGTATTTTTCTCCGATAACTCAATTTTCCAGGGTCCACCCACCCACTAACGCGGATCCTTGTGAACCAGTGGATGCCTCGACTCTCCGCGGGCCCGTCGCAGGCTCTATGTAGTCCTGGCTACAGCCCTTGCCCTGGCTAACATAGTTTCTGATGAATTTGCATGGGCGTACGCAACCTCTTCGCCTCATCACCCAGCCCTTGGCAATCGACCTGGCTGGGGGGCATAGGGAGACTGTTGAGCCGGGTAACCTTTGACTGCACTTACAGCGTTTTATGAATTTGAGCCCTTGAGCTTATATATTCGAAACCTTCAGCTTCGGGGCTCTTTTGAGCAGGGTAACCATCGAGATGACTTCTCCAGTTCTCAAGAACTAGATATTTCTTTGCCAAGGTAACCAGCCAGTTATTGTTTGGTGGCTACATTCAGTAAAGGAATCTCTACATCTCGTTGAAAGTAACGAAAGGTAACGATTTCACAGTGACAACTGTTGAAGGACCAGACAGAGATAGTAACATGTACTAACGTTCCACATTACCAAAACCCACAACCCACACAAATTATTCTCTCTTGAACTCACGTCCAAGATTGAAACCAACAAGAAGAGAAACCTCAGCACATCGTAACAACAAGGCTACTCTACCACTTACAGT